>OU015466.1:4654818-4825160 GCA_907164805.1 Brachyptera putata | reverse complement strand
TATATATTCTCGGGAATGAAGCCTATAAACTTTCATGATAATTTATTAACTAGACAAACGCGGAATGTGCTGTGTTCAGATTTGAGGAAAATTTGAATTATATTGGAGAGATTTTATTTTTCAATTTTTTCCGCCCAGCCTAATCTTATGGGGTTATTAGAAACTTTGAAATTATGTTTCTCAAACATGGTCCAACCGATTTGACCCGAAAACTATACAGTTCTAAGTTGGATGAGTTTGCGCAAAAAAAAAGTTTCATGTCGATCGGTCAAACCCTGCGACCTGTGCAGTGTTTACAAACAAACAAAAAAAAACACACAGACAAAGCTCCGTAAGAGTGGGATGGAAACTCTTCGCTAACGCTCATCTAATTATTGATTACAAAAATAGAATAGTATTGCTAGTGAGAGATTTGAGAGTAATGCTTGCCCTAATGATTCGGATTATGAGAAAGTATTGTTCAAATATTTAACTGCTGCTTAATATACATCCTTCTAACTGATGTGTTGACAACAAAATAAGATATTGTGAAATTCGTTTGAAAAAATGATTATAAACAAACAAAATACAAAGAATTCAAAATAATGAATTCTAGGGATACGTAATATTTGTTAATTGTTCTAGCTCCATCACCGTCCTAGTCACAAAATGTGTAACTGTCTTTGTTCCTATGACTAATCCATAAAACTAGAAAGTAGAAACACATATCATTATTCATTGATAGCGATCAAATCTATATCTGGCGCCAATCTAGCTATTTATCTATAAAATCTACATAAATAACCTTCAAAGATCAATTTTTTAAATTTAACTCTAGTACTCACACACGTACTAACACATATAAATATGAGCACACACTCGCATATCTTTATATATATATATATATATATATATATATATATATATATATATATATATATGTGTGTGTATGTATATGTATATATATATATATATATATATATATATATATATATATATATATATATATGTGTGTGTATGTATATGTATATATATATATATATATATATATATATATATATATATATATATATATATATATATATATATATATATATATATATGGTAAGTCTACTTTTGCGGAAATTTGCCCTTCTTTGATGAGTGTGGTTGGTTCTAAAAAGAACCCTTCTACTCGACGTTTCGGCGAAAAACTGTTCGCCATCTTCTGGAGTCGTTCCACACTCATCAAAGAAGGGCAAATTTCCGCAAAAGGAGACTAACCATCAACCACCGGCCCTCAAAACTTCAGACATTACACACATATATATATATATATATATATATATATATATATATATATATATATATATATATATATATATATATATATATATATATTATATAAATGCCATCACTGCACTGACTTTTCTGACAGTCGAGGTATGTCTAATAATATACGCGCTCAACCGAGTTATTTCATGAACAATTGATGGTAATTTGAATATTCATTAGGTCAGTTTGTTGTAAGAGATTATACATGAGTAATCTTTGGCTTGAGTCAAGATTAAGGCAGTGTCTCGCGGGTCAAAAGGTTGCTCACTGACTGTCGCTCATATGAAATGTCATCTTGTTTTTATTTAGAGTGATTTATTGTGCAGTTTTAAGCTGCATCTGAGTATATAACAAAAGACATGCATCAACTTCTCAAGTATATATAGTAGAGAAGAAAATGTATAATTAGATTGTTTTTAGTTTTATTTTGTTATAGAGTTGTCGTTTTTGTTCTATTTGTTTGTGGTTAAGAGTGACAGGCATTTTGTATATTGTTGTAGAATGGTTTTTATGCGTGATATACAGGCTTCTTCGTCATCATTTCGATGGCTAATGGATGGAGAGTGTCAACTATATAAGATAAGATGACTTGAATATGTAAGGGGATGCATTAATATATTATGATATAGCACGTTCTATTAAACTTAATTTATATTTCATTTGACATGAGATATGACCCCCAAATAACCTAGCTGTTGGTGGGGGTCGTCAGGCGAACAATGAACCGTATGATATGTAAGATGTGTCAATTGATATTTCTATGTTGTATTGTTGAAGTCACTAGGGAAACGCCATATATGCGTTGTTAGACGAGCGAATAGTAATAGTATGGGTAAAAACTGCTTCGAGTGGTATACTATTTTAGCACATTTTATGTTTTTTCTTCGAAATGGCTGACCCGATCAAGCTGAAATTTTTTAGAAATGTGTATCAAAATGTAATTCAACTTCAAGCAAAATTTCATTTTTTTGGGAAAATGAAAATATTTTCCTTTTTTTTCCGCCATGTTATTCTAATGGGTTTTTTGAAATTTCTAAAATTCATAATTGAAAAAGTTACCCCCCGATAATGCCACAAAACAATACAGATCTAAGTTAGTTGAGGAACCATATAGAAAAATAGTTTGAAGTTGATAGCTGCAGCCGTTTGACCTGTGGAGAACCGACAAAAAAACATTAAAAAAAAAAAAAAAAAAAAAACATAAAAACGAACACCAATTTTTTCAGTATGTCAAATTGAATCCTCGCTAAAGCTCGTCTAATAACCTCACATTTTGAAATGCAGGTCAGTCGACTCTTAGGTATAGATAATTGTTCTCAAATTTTAAGGAAAATAGGGTGCTTTATTTACTCTGAACACAGACAGCCTGAAATGAATTTCGGAATTTCCGAAGATTTGATATTTTTCCAACATAATGGTTAACTTTGTAGTAATAGTTTTTATGGTGCATGGAATGAAATGAGCAACACATGTGTTTTATCATAAACATTTGCATATAGACCTACTCAGTCGACTTCACTTCATGTCGACTCAGTTTCACTTATTTTTTGGTTCGAGAAATAAATTAAAAATTTCAAGAAAATGTTACATCAGCAACAGAATATATTCATCACCACGTTATTAGGTTTTAAAATTAAAAATGAAGCGTATGATATGAATGATGTTTATACTAGGAAAACGCCATATGCGTTGTTAGACGAGCGGATAGTAATAGTTAGTATGGGTAGTATGTTTAAGAACTGCTTCGAGTGGTACCAATTTAGCACATTTTATTTTTTTTCTTTAAAATGGCTCACCCGATCAAGCTGAATATTTTTAGAAATGTGTATCAAAATGTAATTCAACTTCACGCAAAATTTCATTTTTTGGGGATTTTTTTTTTTTTTGCGCCATGTTATTCTAATGGGTATTTTTGAAATTTCTAAAATTCAAAAAAAAAAGTTACCGCCCGATAATGCCACAAAACTTTACAGATCTAAGTTAGATGAGGAACCATATTGAAAAAAAGTTTGAAGTTGATAGCTGTAGCCGTTTGACCTGTGGCAAACCAGAATAAAAAATAAAAAAATCATAAAAACGAACACCAATTTTTTTCAGTATGTCAAATTGAATCCTCGCTAAAGCTCGTCTAAAAACCCATGGCTCATACGGGACTCGAACCCACGTCTGATTAGATCATTCACTTTCAAATGAGATCCTCTTTAGCTCACCGAGCCAAACGGGCAACACCAGTTTCTTAACCAACACTAAAATACATGACCACTTCCTATTACTTATAGCCTACACCAGACAACCTACTCACCCTGTATTTCTAGCGATACCTAATTATTTTTTCCACGATAAAATCGTGTCATGTAGGTGTTTCAAGTGGTGTATTATTTACCTTAAGTGATGGTCCACAACTTGAGCCTAGAGGGCGTACAACTAGTTCCAGATAATTAGTAACACCTGTGAACCTAAGGTCGGAAACGATTTATTCTCAACAATCACTTTTCGAAAATCTTCATGCACACATTTTCATCACTATCTCTTTGTTAATATTATGTCTCATTTTGGTTCCATTTTATAATAATATAAACACACATCCTGATGTAGAATAGGCCAAAGTTGAAAAGGGACTATTTTCTATATGAATAAAGTATAAACACAGATATGCAAAGAGTTGTTTATAATATAAGATAAATTTACGGAAAACATTGCTAAAGCCATTAATGCAGTAATGCTGTAAATGTATATAAATGTATACACAATGTACATATTCAATGTCCAACAAGTGCATTGTACCAGATGTGTATACGTGTACTTTCATATAATTGATCAAGGTATATATTCTTTTTTCCGGGATCAGAGATTATTATCATCCGATTCTAATGGCAATGACTGTTATACATATAATTTCATCTCAGTCTTTTCTAACCATAATATATGTCTAGTAACGTCTTTATAGTTTTCCTAGGAAAAAAATAAGGCATTCGTGTACGAGTGCGATTATAATAAGTCGAAACAGAAAAACGAGTTAAAGCGAAATGCAATTATTTCCATGTAAAATAAAACAAGGAGCTTAAAAAATAAAAAAGATACACATATATATATATATATATATTAGAAAAAAAACATCGGTGAACAAACTAAACATGACAATCGTACGTTGTTTTTGAAGTGACCAATCAGAAGGCAGCGTCCACTTGGCGCCAGAATCACAAGGTCTACCACTACCCTAGCGCCCCTGGCGTTCCAACTGATAATTACTTCCTTCAAGACATCGAAACCAGTATCTATAATACCCTCCTCCCGTCTCTTCATCGTGCTCCTTTTTACTCTTCTTGAGTGAAAAACAAAACAAATAAAGTGTACAGTAGAAGAGAAGTTCGAGAAAAGAACACTACTACTTCAGGTCAAGCAACCCAATGCAACTCCTCCTTCTCTCTCTCTCTCTCTCTCTCTCTCTCTCTCTCTCTCTCTCTCGCTTGGTCTTCTGTGCCACGGCAGAGGCGTGAAACAGAAAACAACAGCCATCTAAACAACACTGGCGTGATGCCACTCAGACCTGGTGGGGACTGGTTTTTCTGTGTGCTTATCTAGCCTGTTACTGCAACTTCATGATCTAGACCTGTTGCATTATATATGCACAGTAGCAGTGATTTATATTTAATATGAGACATGACAATGGATTGCTAAAGGTAACTTAATAAGCTTTATGAGGCAAAAAAGAATTGCAAAAAAGATGGAATGAGAATGAGCAAAAAGTTATATTGTTAAGATGCTTGAGATGACTTTGTGATGGCATCAAAATGATGATAGAAGAATGGTAGCTTATTGGTCCAGATGCAGTTTGGATATTTAGTTATTTTAGTTCTTTATGGGAAATATTGATGAAGGGTGTGAGGAACTTTCAATTTTATTCGAATAAAAAATTGAGCTTATTCTATTTCCAATTTGCGATTAATAATAAACTAAGAGGCACCTCGAAGTCTCGAACTCAATGCCATATCTATATGGCTGAACAACGACGAGTAATGTACCCATAAGTACGTATAAGTCAGTCCAGATAATGCGTTCTTTGGACTAAAATATATAATGACTGCTACTTTTTCGGAGAAATTGATCTTGAAACATTATTGAAAGTGGGAAAAATAAGTTACTAGAGTTGGTTATCAGAATTAATTTTTAGTTACTTTTTTCACATTTAGATTTACTAGAATTTGAAAAACTGAAGTAATTGAATTGGTGGAATAATAACAGTTATTTGGTCCATTATTTATTAATTTCAGAGAAGTGATGATAATTGTAAATGAAACATATATTAGGCCTATAGCGAATGTATTCTAGTTCGTAATTTAAAGTTGAAGTGACTTTCAAACCAACACTCGTGACTTTTTCTGGTCAAAAGTTACTTCTGAAAGTAAGTAGCTCAACTTTCAACCAGTTTTCTTCCCCTATAACATGCTTTTCGATTATTATAAAAGTACAGTATAAGCATAGACGAAACATAATAAAGCATATCTAAACATCTTATCACGTATAGCAGAGGTTCGAACCCACATCTCTCTGAGCAAAGTTCTCAACTTGTAATCTTGATTGTAGAATTGCACATTGCATGATGATCCCGATCCGATTCCTACGTCATATCACGATCCCAACATTTAGTATAACTTATGGATGTTTTGTTGAGAAAATTCGCGGTCGTTGCCCAGTAAAAGTTGGAGTAAGTCACGAAAGCTGCTGTCAGTATATATCCAGTTCACCTGGAAGGGAATCGAATCACGATCTTTTGATTTTTTGTATAAATATCACAAAATGAAATCCAAAATCCAAAGCAATATCTATTGAACCATTAATTTTTATGTAGGGGCCTATGTAATTTTTATTATTGTTTTAAGCATTCTGTCTTTCACTTTTCTATAATATATTTATCATATTCAGTTCCGGACCTTCGGCAACTGAAGACTTCTATATCTGCGGCGAAGAAGTGTGGTCACAGACAGCGTAGACCTGGTGTCAAAGTTCATTGCATTTAATTTAAAATAATAATAAAATGGGGTGGTAAGATCGCCCTTGTGCTGCCCCGTCCAAAAGATCTTACTCTCATCCTTAGCCTTAAGTGGGGAACAATGATTTTGTATCAAGTTTCGATGTTATTAAAAAAAAAAAAAATCATTCAGCATTCTCACTGATCATTCTTGTTTGATCTTATATTTATTTATCTAGCGTCTTCCAATAATTTCTTGATATCATCTTCTGATTTAGGCCATCTCATTATCCAGTTGATCACCCCCATATAACCTAGCTGTTGGTGGGGTCGTTAAGCAAACAATAATACTCCAGTTGATCTCTGGTGGCCCCAATGGAGGAGAAATTACCAATGTTCACATTGTAATTTCGTGTTTTTTGTATTTATAAAGAGTTTCAAAAAATTATATTCGTAGCCTTCTTAGCTGTACCATAGTTTCATCTCTTTTTTACAACCAAATTTACAACTTCCTCGTTTAGAACGATGAAATAAACGGAACTTTATTTGTTTAGTTTAATTATTACTTTATTTATACAAAACTGTCATCGTAAAAGTAGTTTTCTACGTCATTATAGATGAACATGCGTGCAACCACGTGAGTGGGTTTGTTTTCGTTTGTCAAGAATATTCAACTTCCACGATGGTAATTTTAGAGAGTGTAATCTTGTCGACAGGTTTATACGGCAAGAGAGAGAGAGAGAGAGAGAGAGAGAGAGAGAGAGAGGGAGAGAGAGAGAGTGACGGGGGGCATTTAAACCTCACTCTCCCACTCATAAAAATCATAAAATATACGAATAATTGAAATTATAAACTCGAAATATACGATAATACAAGTGACAGTTAAAGATACTTCATTAAAGAAACAATATGATTTGATGAAGTATAATGTTGAGTTTTATGTATCAATTAATATAAATAAGTATAATATATAATATATAGGCCTAAGTATTCGAAAAATGGAAATCAGAACTTTGAAAAACTTATTTTCATCCAAAATATTCCCAATCCCCTCAAAAGTTTGTGTAAGTTACCAACGTGGATGTGTGACAGAGATATTGATTCAATTTAACTGGGAGGTACTTTCACCAGAATTCACATTTGTCAAGTTATGAATAAAAACTGAATAAAAAATCTATTACACAATGTGTTCGAGAAAAAATTAAAAATTCAGTTCAGTATTCTATATGAGTTTTTCAAGACTTTCATCGTTCTGTATTTGTTTTTATTGGATGAACTGTATATTTAATTTAAGATTGTTTCTCCATTCCCCCCCCCCCCCCCCCCCCACTCGAAGTCATTACCAATGGAGTTTATCCCAATTAAAACTCTATAAGTCTTGAGTCTATTATAGTCTATGCCAAGTTCTACGTCAGATCAGATTGAATCTTCTCGCGATGCTTCGGTCGAGCTGTACCATTGCAGGTGTTCTTCCACTGCGATAGTCTTTGAGTGATGGTAAAGTAAGTTTGACCAAGGTCGAGGATCGAAGAGTGGCCGTCCTTGGACTCTAGACTGGGGTTCGAACCCCATGAGATGTTATGTAATAGCTTTTCTTATTAGTTTAGGGTTCAAAACCTGGTTTGTTTTATGCATTGTTCATTGTGAATGATTCAATAGCATTGACATCTAATAGTTGAACTTTCATCAAGTCTTATTAACTTTCAGATCTGATTGAGACTCTTACTAAAAATTCTCTTTACTCCCCAACACAATTCAAATATAGTTAAGATTTAGTATGTGGTCAGAGTGTATTTATTGTAGTTCTCATTCTATATTTTTTTAAGATTTGACGAAGTCAAGATTTACGTGTTCGCGTAGAAATCAATTCTCCAGATCAGCCAAGTTTGTCGACTCGACGGCTTTTTTCTTATTTAAAAAATGTCTGTATTTTATTTATTCATCCATTCATTTATTATTATATTGTCAAACCAGGAGCAAGCTAGATATACGTAGAATAGGCCAATAGAGAATATTTCATTATTTAGGTGTACGTTATAATTTTTTTTGAATTAGCTTATATTCATATAATTTATTGAGATTTGAGTCCCTATCAAATCGTTATTTGAAATGTGTGTGTTTAAATTTTTATGAATATGCTGATATCAGATCAAATATTTCTATTTGATCAATTCGTATTGAATAAAATTAATTATTCGATTTTTTATCATTTATTCAATCACATTATATTTTATATTTCATATTCAGCGGTCGTTTATCCAACAACGCAAGGAAGGAGAAACACATTAATTGATCCACACCTAATTAATATTATACAAAATCAAACGTAAACTGCGCTCCAACTCTTGTTCTGCAGATCGTATATAAATAAACCCATAGCAACGACTGGCGAATTGCAGATCCACCTCACCTATACAAGCAAGCAAGGTCTCGTCATCTACCTACTCCTCCCAGAAGACACTGCTTGCAAGAGATCAGCAACGCGCGATCAAGAGTAAAACCAGGAGCTATTTGTCTTCGACTTTCAAACCAATCAACCACGTGCGATCTGAAAGAACAAAACAACACACAAAAAAACACGGGATAATATAAGCAAAATAAAAGAATATAAAAGATATATATATATATATATATATATATATATATATATATATATATATATATATATATATATATATATATATATATATATATGTGTGTGTGTGTATATTATCCCTTGTCCAGTTCATCAGTGGAGTTTGAGTTTTGATGTGTGAATGTGAATGTTGTAACACAATAATTTATATACAATATTGATTGTAAATGTTTAATATCTTGATCCTATGAATCTATATTATTGCACTTACAATAGAGTGAAAGAGTAATATAACATTCATTTCATTTGATGTTCTTCTCTTCTTGTAAATGCTCGATTAGAGAAAAAAGTTTATTCAAAACATTGTCGTCAAAATGCTTTCAAAACGCTTTCAAAACACTCACAGAAACGATCTATTTCAAGGAAATGATAAAATTAAATGTTAAAAAAATGAAGATATCATTTTAATAAACAAACATTTTTAGTAATAAAATGTGAAAATCATTAATTATAGTCTTTGAAAGAAACAGTGAACAAAAGAGCAAAGAGATCGAATTCCTAAGTTGAATCAATCTACATGTTATATAATATAACATTGTTAAATATATATCAACATATTCAACACACATATAAATTCGACTAGAATGAAGAAGTCATTGACCTTTACAGACGGTAATTGATCTAGATAGATTTGATGTTTCCCACTTTTTCAACACATGCAAAAATTGTCATTGTGTTTGTCAGCTCAATCACGATATCTTCTTAGATAAATGTATCCGGATTTTCTCAAATCTTTTGAATATAATTTTTTTCTATATATTCTCAATCAATGTAAATCCGTGGTGCGAAATGTACCACGACCTAAATCTACAATTGTGGTATACTTACAAATCTGAAAGATATTCTCGATTATTTTGAGTTTCTTAATTATGCTGACATCTCATTATGCTGACATAGTGCTGACGGTTCAGCTGACATTGCATCCCGGTCAAGCTAGTCTTTTTCAAAGCAATAACTTAAATATATTCATATCTCAGAGGGATAGATTGACACTATTAGGTTTTCTCCAACATTATTTTTTCCACAGAGAAATAATAGTAAGAACGGTCACTTATATTATGTAACATCCTTTTTATAGAACTATATCTAATAAAATATTTCAACTGGACCCTGTCCTAATAACTAACGCATTTCTACACGGTTAACAATATAAGGGGTAGTATTTTACCGATTCCTATGATAATTGCCTTAGGGGTAGCTATCAGAGGGGTGGATTTTACCTCATAATATTTGACACCTGGACAAATATGGGTCTACAATTTGTTATCTGGTTATTATTCATATTTAAATATCTAGCTCATAAAGTTCAGTCCAGTGACAATCTCATTAAGATGTGTATTGAACATTTGGAGACACATAGGCAAGAATCATGTAATGTTATACGCAATGTTCGTTAATTATTTATGGTCACTTCATGACTCAAGTTCAGCGTAACCGAATTTTACTTTATTATACTTGAATAACTTGATTAACGTCTACTACAACTATTGGTGTATGATTCGTTATTAATAAAAAAAAAATATTTCAATAATTTTATAGCAAATATGATTTTTTTTCCTATGAATAGAATAATTTGTATCCGAATATGTCACTTATAATCAATTATTCCATGCACTTTCCATCCACACGGTTAAAATGTGAGTATACATTAAAATATACCATATACACGAATAAACAAACTCTCTCATAGTATATATGCACTGTGATAGGAACTGAAGTCAGGTCGGGAGTGGGTTCGAGTCTAGCTTACGGCATGGGTTTTTGTGAACGTCCTTTCATTTATCATCACTTCATCGTTCCACTATCACTATCATTATTCATCATTATATAATTAAATATAATTGTCATTATATTATCATTATTCATTAACATTATCATTCGTACCCCCGTATAACCTAGCTGTTGGTGGGGTGTTTAAGCTACATTAAAATAAGTTTAAAAATCTCATAGTGTGTAGACCTATATGGAGATCATAACTTTTAATACAAGAATTTTAAACCCTAGTTAAAAAGTATTCTATGGTAGAATCTATGATGACTGTATCAATTAAAAATGATATCAAAAATGTTCAAACCACCATGTACTCTTCATTTTCAATGTTCAATGGTACTACAATTATATAACACAAAATTGGTGTGAAGTAACGTGATTCTTACAAATACGAAAGCAAAAGTAATTTCATGAATATATTCAGATTGAATTATGTTTGACCCTTCTCTAACATGTATATACAGAATACAAGAATGCATATGAATATGCCTATATGCATAAGAAGAAGGGTGCAATATTTACTGACCCTAACTTTTGTCACCAAAAAAGGCAAGGAAATGTAATGTGGCCATATATCTCTATTACGGTCACTTCAAGACCACATGTGTGACCATTCTATGTCCATCGTTAAATTTATGAAACTCACCCGAATTATATTCTGTATGAAAAGATTCGTCGAAGCTTATGAAACAATTGTGAAATGATACGAAGTAAATTGCAACAATAATAACTGCTATCTGGACAAAGAATGAGATATGTCTATATATTTTACATCTGTGACATGAATGTGAGCAAGGGTTGCCAAATGGACTGTGGATGGAAATTATTCATAATATAGAATGCAAAGCGAAACCAAATTAAAAGTGATGTGCTGCCCTACATAACATCACTTTTCACCGTGCTAATAATTATATTACATTATATTAAAAAGTGATATAATATTTGGGAAATATCTACATTCACCTGATCGAATTAACTGAAATGGGACAATGTTGTATAGGAAAGTCAACGATTTTAGCAAAATATCAACCCAATATATTTTTCATAATAACATCACATTTTTACATTTTTCATATTTTGTATATTTAAAAAAATATATTTTCAGTAACATTTTTTATAGCATTCTAAAATCATGTTCTATGATTTGAATTATTAACTTATTTATATCACATTTTAAAATACACCAACTAGTGACTGAAGACATTGGATAATTATCTCAATTTTTTAAAATTAAAGGTCTATGGCAAGATTGGGGTCCTCGATTAGGTCAAAAATAATAGAAACATTTCAATTGAATTTTATAACTCTTTCAATATTCAAAATGATAAATGATAATATAAAGGTTTAAACTAATCAAAATGAATCGTGAATTTGGTCATACATTTAGCAATGTTTTAAATATATCGAATTAATATCGAATTTATAAGTCTGTACTAGAGTATGTTATATTTCACATATTGCCATATCGAGGTATTCTTATTTCACGATTACATCGAAGAAAATCTCTGAGCTCCATAAATGAATAAATATATACATTTCACATTTTTTTAAACTTCTATATTACGCACAACACGTAATCAATGATACATCAAGGTAACGAAGCATCAAAAATTGAAACATAATCAAATCAAGACTCCAAAAACTAATAAAGACCTCGTCCAGTTTCCTACCCCTGGATGATATCAACCCTTTTACACGGCCTTGCAACTTCAACCCTTCCTATTCCGGTCATGTCTATCAAATCACTTGCAACCCCCTTTTAAAACTAGCCAACCCCCTCTCCACATCCGGTCCGTCGTTCCCTTAATGACCAATCACGTTCGGCCATATCTTCTACTTGAGTAGGCTCTATGAAATGTAGAGAGCTCGAATACTGGACGGGTGATTAAGAGTATTATACAAGTCATCGGGGAGTTTCAATCACGGTGAAAGATTAGATTATTTCGAATATTGTCTGGAGGAATCAGAGTTAATTTTAAATGATGGTCAATGTCTTAATCTTCCAACCAGTTTCGGAATATTACTACGAGTGCTTTGTTTACTGTTAGTGTACAACGCATGACCAGATGTAATGAGATTTTCTTAATAATGGTCGAGATCAAATTGAAACAAGTTGAAGAAGATTGTGGATGTATAACTTAATTGTTACGGACGAAAAAATTCTAAAAACTAGTGAACTGAGAATCGAATGAGTGTAAATAACAAGTATAATGAAGACCCAAAAATGTTCTATTTTTCTTCGAATCTTAGTTTTGTGTTATAGAATATTTAATTCTATCAAAGATGTATCATGGAAGTGAAAATAAAAATCGTTTACTGAAAGGAATCCGCTAGAGGACTATCTGATTTTCAAAAGCAAGAAGAATCGGCAAATTTTAATTCGATTGTGGTTTCACTAATTCAAGTTTAAAAAGACAACAAATAAGAGAGGGAAAATGTTCGTATTATTTTCCTTCAAAAGCACACACATGTTGGAAAAGTCAGAATTGCTTATTTCGTATAACATCAGTTCTGCTACTCGCCCTTAGCACACATCGCTGTCCTTGACAATGACCCAACAAGTAAACGTTATAAAGAATGACGGTAGCTGAAATGAAAAAAAACAAATACTTAAATACTTAAATATTTGCCCTGAGCGGAATACGAACCCGCATCCAAGCCAAAGTCAAACAATTTATGGCGATCTTCTCTCCAGAAGCACACAGACTCCTAACGATTTACGAACACTCTCTTCAAATTATATACATTCAATAAAGATATCGAACGAATTAAGGAGACAGTAAAATCTTACCTGATCCAGGACTTTTATGATCAAGTCTCACTGAAAAACAATACCAAGAAATCATTTCGTGTAGATGCTAACCAAAAAGAAATCAAGTAGCTTAATTCATTTAAATCACCAAATATCACCGCAGGTGAATCACGCTTGCACGTTTTCAATCTTCTTGATACCAATTTATTTACTTTCATATATAAAAAAAGTTTATATTTTTATAAATCTACTCCCTGTCTTTACATGAATATAAAATTGTATAGAAATAGGGCTTACACATCTATTATTATTGTTTTTATCTATGCCCCCGTTTAACGTAATCGATGATTAGTCTGTTTTGTGATTTCAATATTAATAATAGAATATCTAATTGTAATGTACCCTTGTAGATAATAGCCCACCTGTGGCAGCCTTAGATTATATTATATTTTTTTTTTCTACCTTTTTTTTGGTGTATAAGCTTGAGTGTTGAGCTTGGGGGCGACTAGAAAATGAGGATAATCGTCTCGATGTGGTAAAGATCTTGATAAAAACATTTCTTCTATCATAAAATGAGATTGCACAATACTAATTTTGTACCAGTATAGTTAATTAAATTGATTGAAAATATTAGTCATCGTTGTTCGTTGTTTATAGTCATCGTTTCAAACCGTTGAACAATTAACATGCTAAAAAGTGCTCGAATTTTTGGTTTTTATATTGAACTATATTTTTTTAATAGTGAAGTTCATATAGGTATCAAATTATCATCAACTATAGGAAGAATGAAAATTCAGCTTACAGAAGAGAAAATGAATTAATTAAAATATGAGCTGACATTATTACTTGGCGTTTACGAATTTTGCTATACTAATATTTATGCTGATTAAGGATTTTGATATCTTGAACTTTTACGACATCGTTATTGCAAACAAAGCGTGATGACAACTCAGAAGAAGGCTTGAGAAAAATGTTATTTTACCTTTCACTATAATCGGCTATAATATTATGATGACGTTTCAAGGCCTAATCAACTAAACTATATGGTTATTGATTTACCCCTTAATTATATTCTGAATTATTAACTTATATATAATTGGCCTATTACCGGAGAATATGTTACTATACGTCAACCAAAAACCATGCAATCTTTTTATTTTCTGAGAAAATTGTAATTCCAAAGACAACTTACTGTCAGTGATACTGTGGGAGAAAAGTAATAACACATTAAAAACTAAATAATTATTAAATTAAATCTGAGTTCAAACATAGCATGGGTTAATATTTTTCAAATGTGTGATACACTGCATAAAAACCACCATCATCAGCTGGAGCGGGTTTTTTTCTATTTCTCCTTTTTTTTCTTTTTACTCTCGTAGTACTACAACTACTGCTACGACGTAGTAGTAAGATGCTGGAGGGAGAGGAGGTAAGGGGATTGCAATAGTGATCTTCAGGGGATGGGGAGGGAGTGAGAGGGAGGGGAGGCGGGGGTAGGGAGAGAGGAGGCTATAGTGATCTCAGAATAGACCAGGGGACTACAACAAGACGATCTTTTCGATTTCTTGCATGTGTTTCTAAAGAGAAATGGGTAAAATTGCGATCCTTGGGGAAGTCCACGTTGGTCTTAAATGTTTGCCAACTTTGTTAACGATGCACGAAGTGTTGTTGGCGTCTGTCTAGATAAAAGCGTCGTTCAACCAATAACACTCGTTTGTCACAAAATAAACTCTTAATTTACTAAACTCACTAATACGTCAGTTTGATTGCCTATTGTTTACGAATTGATTGAAGATATCAATTCGCATATTCGCCTAATCATTGAAAATATTCGGTAGCTCTTCGTAATGAGGTGAATCTTGCTGATCTAAAAACAATCTCTCATCGAATCAAAATTGAATAAAGTACTGAAAAATAAAATAAAATAAAATACGAATACAGCCATTTGTTTCATCAACACGGTTTCTTGAAAATATCAAACCGAACAAATTTAACTGCGTTATCAATATATTTTCCGCATTTTTTATTTAATACAATTTAATCCTATATTCATGAAAAAAAAACATGTAAAACATTGCATATGACTTCATTCAAGTCTTATTATTGCTCAATATTACCAGAAATAATATGAAAATATACAATTTTTCATCCTTAATGATATTTGCTAATCGTAATCTGTTTTGAGGAAGTTGTTTCACTTGTTGGTCGCGTGGAAAGGTTCGATACCCCTGCAATAGACGCTAGACACGTTTTGTTCCATGTTACTTCAGCCCTGAGGCGATAAAAAACAACCCAACACACAGTCAGATCACAGTGTTGCAGTGTAGTGAAGATGATTATATATATATATATATATATATATATATATATATATATATATATATATATATATATATATATATATATATATATATATATTTATGTGTGTGTGTGTGTGTTTGTTAGAGCGTCATCTCATTATACACATAAGGTTAACCCTGGACTTGGGAGTTGGATAGCACCTTAACCCCAATAGAGGTTAACTTTGCTTACGAAGGTCAAGTGTTTTCAGGAATATATATATAGATATAGATATATCGTTAAAAGTACAGGACCAAAACAAAACACTGATAATTTAGGAGGATTATTGATTCAACGCACGATTTCAGAAAGTAACCTACGTATAATTTTTTTTATGTACCAAATTATTGTCTCGGTCACAGCAAGTTGTGGGCACGCTATCGTATAAATAAATCTATGTTTTGAATTGGGATTCGTGTATAAATAAAATTATAATTATTCAGCCTGGAAAAGGAGTTTTGCTTCAAGCGGAAAACAGTAGGAAAACAGTAACAGTATCATTATTGTTTATCCCCGTGCGGAAAAACACGGTGATAAAGTTATTTGAAGTTGTAATATATTTAAGGACAAGTGTAAGATATGAATTAACTCTTCTTTCGTGATGTGTAATTAAAAACTCCTTTTTTGCTTTCATGTAGTAAAAGTGACCGATCGACACACCAAAGCTATGAAACGGTCGATCAAAACTGCATGGCATCTTTGCTGATGTCAAGTATATATCTTTTTTCGCAATATCTAAGGTTGTGATTTGCTTCTTGTGTGCTTTCTTTCTCACTTTTGTATTTGATTTTTCCGTACTTTTAGTGAACGTGAATTATTATATATTACATGAGAGCCTATATAATATATTCATATACTTTTTTATCTTCATATATATATATATATATATATATATATATATATATATATATATATATATATATATATATATATATATATATATATATATATATATATATATATATATATATATATATAATAATCAGTGATGTATTGCCTCACATTTATTTGTCGCTTGAACCTACTGTGTATTTCCCATAAACACTAGTAAATATGGTGACATGGGAACTTAAACTGAATTATTTGAAACTTGCCATGAATTTCAATAGAAAACTACGCATTTTTATGTAAATGTTCCGAACCAGATTGAGATCTTTATAAACGTATGAAGTGATAGTCGTATGGTAATAGCATGCACTGATTGATTTCACACGTCTAGAGAATGTATACAAGATATATATCAATGTTTTCACAGTTTCCATTTGACCTGATTAGTGAAGCTGAAAGATGGTGTATGAGATAAACAATTGGTGGAGGTGCCGGTTATTTATACGGTTTCTCATATTCAAGCAACAGGACCCCTATTCCTGAGATGAATGAGATGTGAGAAAAATCAGTGAGAAAACTATCTCATATAATAATGACATATTTCATCTCATATTTTATGTGAGATACTCGTTTTCTCACTCATTTTTATTTTTCTCACATCTCATTTATCTCAGGAATAGGGGTCCTGTTGTGAATTTAGAAGAGCTGTTATCATTAGTGATTTTTGTTATAGGCTTGGTCCAAGTTAGGTCATATATTGTTGTGATAGTTGGACAACAATGTGTCCTAAAATATTATCGAATAGGTGTATACCTTGTGCTACCATCACACAAATGCTCTCTTCCTCAACATAGTTTCAAAATAATTCACATAATCAAGGCATTATACCCATGGAAAATAAATAAAAACCCGCTGATATTTCCTCGCAACATGACCGATTTGTCCAAGTAGCGTAATAGGGCGTAGCGTAGTTCACACTATTATCCATGTCACTCGTATTACGCGATCTTTTGTTGTAGCCACCTTCACGTTGCATGGCTACAAGCAATACACGATGTTGCATTTCGATCACGACGTGTCAAGGTTCACATGAAGCAAACTGAATCAATCAACAATCACTACAGTAATCGTAATGCATCTGTCTTTTAATGTCCATTTGTGCTGCATTAGTTGGATTGTTACATAATGCATGTCATTGAGAGGTATAGGAAAAAAAAATATATATCAAGTCTATAGTTTATTAATATTTAATATACTGTAAATACGATTATTTTTTTATTGTGGATGTATAAGGCGCTTCGTTGATTACTCTTTTGTTGACCAACTTCATAGAAATGTATGTGTAGTACTGGAAATCGAATAAGGGAAAGAGATTTGACAACTTTTTTGTGTGTAAAAAATAAACAAAGTGAAATCGTACTTTACATGCAATGCCGTTTCGAATATGAAAGTCGAATTAATATTAATGATGTTTCAGGAATATATTAGTGCATGCAGCATTACTTTACTCTCCAAAAGGGCATTAATTGTATAGTACGTTTTTAAGTTCATTTACTTTTGTGAAATTGTCTAAAACGTATCTTTACTCTATACATACGAAATGACATCATCTCATATCTGGAATATGCTGCTCATCATACACGCATATGCTGCGTTTTCCTAAGTCAAGGTAATAATAGTGTTGGAACAAATAATATTATGTCGAAATCTGATTTAAAATAATGCATCTACATTAAAGATCCATTATTGATTTTTAAAAATATAAAACCCGAAGATGTGACCAGAGAAGTGTTGAATTATTATATATTGAGAGCTGGACCCCTATTCCTGAGATAAATGAGATGTGAGAAAAATAAAAGTGAGTGAGAAAATGATTATCTCACATGAAATGGCCAATTTTTATTCCTGAATCAATTTTTCTCCTTTTTTTCTCATATCTCAATTTGTATTTAACTTCCTACTTTGATGGATCTGATGGTTTCTCACAATCTTCATCGTATTTCATTATCAAGAACACTAAATCTGATGAGAAGTGAGATGAGAAAATTTTCTCACTTTATTTTCTCACATCTGATTTATCTCAGGAATGAGGCTCCTGTCGTCGATAAGCATTCATTCTTCACAAGAGCTGTGAAGTCCTTTGATATCTAATTTTTTTTCTCATTTCAAATCAATTATTCCGATTAACATAATTCGAATAATATGAATAAAAGAATGGAATTTGATTGTTCACAAAAAGAAACAATATAATTGAACCTATTTCCAAACTAGTTTTATGTAACCTAACAATCATAACACCAATTTTTTCAATATGTGTATAGCTGAAGCTGTGTTTGCATTACGACCGTATAAACATACAAATCAATACGATCAACATATAATTTATAACCAAAGGTGATAAGAACTTAAACAAAGAATTAACCAAAGTATACATATACATAGTAACACTTGTTCAGAATCTACTTTTCAACGACAATTATTTCGAAATTATTCCTTTTTACTATATTATTAGTGTTATTATTTATTTTGTACCACGATGGTGCATCAATGTCTGGGGCAGAACGATGGAATACTGAGTAACTGCCCGCGGACCTCGAATCCTAAATGGCCTAGACACAGAGAGTGAGGTGTGTGGTTATCCTCACTTCGAGAGATTCGTTTACAAACAAAAAGTCCTCGGGTTAATTTAATTGGTGTTTTGTCTTATTTCTTGTTGATCCTGTTGAAACTTGTTCAAGGAATCAAATCAGCACCCGTGTTTATAGAAACGAGATGAAAAAACAAAAGACAATCAGGTGTTGGTCCAGACATGGTTGAATTTATTACCTTCAAAAAGAAGACGAAAAATATTATGATCAAAAGATGGACCTATTTTTTAAATCTTGTTTGGACTTGATTAAAGGTCGTATAGTTTGTCCCAGTGTTTGTCAAAAACTTCATTCCTTGAAAACACAAAAGGTTTCTTGTCCCCAACTTGACATTTTATCCGAGAGACGAACATTGTTGTGAGAATTTCACTGAATAAATGTTAGAAAATAAATTGCTCGCAGAAATAATTTTGAATACGTTTCCATGGTGAAGAATTATGGTGAAATCCTATATTAAAAACAGATATTGTTTTTATTGAACATTCTTGTTAATTTTACATAACTTTCATCCTATCTCAATAATCACGTCTATGAGACAAGAGTAGGATAGTTATGCTTCAATAAATATAATGTTGAATAATGAAATACTGAATAGAGTATATATATGCCCCAAAAATAATAAGATTTTTCTGCCGCTTTAGACATTTTCAAGAAATCTCATTGTATAAAATTCAGACCTATTAGTGAAGGAGTATATTTAAACCGTTTATAGACTGTACTAAATACGACAATCCATACTTCACACCGTTGTCCGTTAGTTTTTATAAAGCCGATCGAAGCGCAAAAAAATCTAATCGAATATAATTAAATGATCGTTTACATACAGAATAAGAAAAATGTAATGCGAATCACTCGCTATACAAAACAAACATTAGGCTAGGATCATAATTATAGTGAACTGCGAACACACATTTTACATCTGATATCATCACAGACATGAAACCTCCGTATGAATAAATCAGAATTTAATTATTCCGAAACGCAATTTATGTGGAATAAATAAACAACAAATGTAATGTGTATCAAAAAGTGCATCGTAATTGCTAAACGGTAATGGTAATTCTCTTGCATCCAGTTCCTTGCAGTTCGTTGCACAATCAGCAGTTGCTACTGCACCAATCACTTTCTCAATCATCTTCACCGTTTAATAATACAGCCTTCCCCCCTCCCCTCTTTCCCCACTTCTACACCTCCCCACCCCTAAAAAGAAGCTTTCAACGTCGTTTATGTCGAAACTCCTCATTAGCTGTATTTATATACATATTCTCACTGATAACATTAGAATTCATGTGTAAATCATCATTTAATTATACTAGGAAAACGCCATATATGCGTTGTTAGACGAGCGAATAGTAATAGTATGGGTAAAAATGGGTAAAAACTGCTTTGAGTGGTACCAATTCAGCACATTTTATTTTTTTTCTTCAAAATGGCTGACCCGATCAAGCTGAATTTTTTTAGAAATGTGTATCAAAATCTAATTCAACTTCACGCGAAATTTAATTTTTTTGGAAAATAAAAATATTTTCTTTTTTTTCTGCCGTGTTATTCTAATCAGTATTTTTGAAATTTCTAAAATTCATAAAAAAAAATGTTAGCACTCGATAATGCCACAAAACTATACAGAACTAAGTTAGATGAGGATCCATATTGTAAAAAAGTTTGAAGTTGATAGCTGTGGTCGTTTGACCTGTGGAGAACCGACAGAAAAACATATAAAAAAAAATAAAAAATAAAAAACATGAAAACGAACACCAATTTTTTTCAGTGTGTCGAATTGAATCCTCGCTAAAGCTCGTCTAACAATTACAATAATTTCTATATACCTAAATGCAATAATAAATGTATTCAGTTTTAAACAGTATCAGAGACAGATCTCGTTGATCCTATACTCCTCATCCATTTCACAACGTTATCACGAAAATGGTGATCAAAATCAGTTTGCATAATTATGTCAAATAGAGACTATACTTATATTACTGTAATCAAATGTAATCAAAGAAATTCTGGTTACCCTTGGGGGCGTGCTACAATTGTTATAGGAAAACCACTTGTGATCGAACACAGCTATTTAGACCTTATAGCTTATTACATTATCAACTTATACTTCATAACTGAAAGTTTTGATTATTGCATTGTTTCGATTTATATACAGAGGAAATTCGAAAAAAAATCCAATATTATTGACGCATACTATATTCCGATCGAGTCATTTGATTCACGGTAACCTGTCGATATTTCATCTTCTACAAATGACATCCAATTATATGATTGTTGCTGAATTATTTCAAATTTACAATCACTTTCAAACAAACTGCAACAGCAAATAAATGTATCGTTGTTTATTTACTATATATCACAAAAAGCAATAAACCTATGACTTCTATCAAACTATATCTTATTACCTTTTCTTTCTCTATTTATTTAAAATGCAATCAATGTTTTTTTGCGCAACTTGCAAGTGTATTAAATCCATCCAAGTGCAACGCTCTGTCATAACATTACTTTTCTTTTCTCTTTATTGTCAAGTGCACTACACTTTATCAATCTTATAATGTGTCTCGACTTTTACCTAAGACTGTACACGATTCCTCGTTCACCTTCAATCCCGGTTGTGTATCAGATCTGCCTATACTCTCGATCCGTTACAAGTGACGGTGCAAAACCATCGACCGTTAGTTGTTAAATATATGAAGAAACAGTCGATCGTGATTTTATTATGTAGAAATGACAACAGGTCGAAAACTAGGAGCTACGCCACGTACACAGTAGTCTCTTTCGATGTTTCTTTTTTTTTCTTCCTTTCTCTCTTTCCTATCATCTCAATTTGAGAGAAAAAAGAACAAGAAAAGAATAGAACGGGCGTGAGGAAAGAAAATCATAGCCTTCATTTGTTATAGGCCACTCTTCTGTTGGACGATTACGTTATATAGCACTGGAGACAGTGGCGTCGGGGTGGTTGTACCTCACCCCCCTCCCTACACCACTCCACGGCAACAAACAAAAAGACAGCTATTGAGTCTTTTAGATGATTTTACGCTATTATTTTACGTTTCGTAGATCCTCACGAAAAATATATGGTCCGGATCGATGTTAGGAAAACGGTATAGCGATGTTTAGGAAATTAATTCATTATTTTTTTGGTAGACCACCACTTCATATCCTATAAAATGCTCTGCCAGGTAAGACATTTATATAGATTTTATATCTTTTGGTGAACATACCTGATAAAAAAATTACTCAATTTATACTCTTAAAATTAGATAACATTTTTATCATAAGGCCCGGTATTACCAAGTCCAGTTAGCCTTTATCTGACAGTTAACGCAAACAAATAGCATGGGTAACAATATTGATAACAACTTTACACTGCCAGTTAGAGCTACTCCCTCCTTGGTGATTCCTGCACTTATACCGTGAAAACTAATTTTGTAATAATTAATAAGTCTGTATTTTTGTTTTCCTTTCAAAAATATATTTCTAGCTTGCATGTGTAGCTAATTTTGTTTTGTATATTTTTTTATTTCTCTTCAATTGTCAATAATTGTAGTGATTCAGTGTATCACGCCACTGCTGTAAGGCAAGACTCGGTATACGTAACTGTAGCCCCGGGCAATGCACATGGGAAGAAAATCACGTATGCAATAAGTGTACAATCTGTAGAAAGTCAAGGTTTCTCAGCTAACCTATCAACTCTGTTCAGATGTGAAAATAAGACATATTGATTCAAGTTTTACATTATATATTTATGTTATTTTTTTAACAATAACAAATGTAATTGTTTTGATTATGTTGCTATCTTTTTCTATCCATTGTGTGATTTTGTGTTAATGTTTTGATATGTTAATTTATTGGCATGAGTGCATAATGTATTTATGTAACATAAAACATATCGAAAGTATGAAACTGCAAACTATATTTTCGATAAAGTAGGTATTTTGAAAATTGGTTATAGCTATCATTTAGTATACACTGTTTGCCTATAGAGTTCCAATTATTTAATCAAATATAAGATAAATATGCAATATATATAGAGAGAGATATATGGATATGTTTTCAATTAACTTCTTGGATACGATCCAATATAGACATATGTATGATATTATTGTCATGCCATAAAAGATACAACTCGACCGGGACACGAACCCGGGACTTTCTGACCGTCGATTAGGAGATAACCCAACTGAGCTACCGATCCTGTATATATATATATATATATATATATATATATATATATATATATATATATATATATATATATATATATATATATATATATTCACAGTATAATAAATCACAGAAAATAAAAATATTACGAAAATCAGATAAGGAATAAGTTAGATGGAAATTGAATACGTGACAATCATTTGATATCGTGAAGAATAAATTATCTTTAATTTAATAATGATACGTCAGGTATAAACAATTTATATCATGTTTCTTGAAAAATATATGATCGATAAGAAATGGAGACTCCTACCATCTTTGCTATATTTGAGGGAGAAGCAAGTGCTGAAATGACTTATGATTTAATTTTAAATATAAATCTACATTTAAAATGTTAGCTTTCACGGTTATTATGCCTATTATCAATTGATATAGTTTGATTTATCATCATCTCATTAATCATCCATCCGACGCCAATATATCTTCGCTATCATTACAGTGCGTCGTTAAACCCTCATTCTATTTGAATTTGAAATGTTATAATAAAGATGAACTAGCAATAATCTCAGGAATTACAGATTCTGAATCGGGATGGCAAACACGGTGGAAAACTGAATAATATACATTCACTGTCAAAATTCAAACTGTTACTTTACTCTATTAATCACGGTAAACATATTTTAATTTAATCTTCAATTAACAATCGAATCATTATTATATTGTTTGGAGCCGATTGTACCAACTGATGATTAAATATTAATTAGTTAATCATTACATAAGGTAAAAAAATTACATATGTATCCAAGGGTAATAACAAGTTAATTTGCTAATTTTTCCTTAATTCACTAATCATCACTTGGAACAACTGGTTCTTAGAGGCGGTTGTACCAAGTGATAATTAGTGAATTAGGCAAAAATTAGCAAATTAACTTGTTATTACTCTTGGATACATATGCTATTTTTGTACCTCAAGTAATGATTAACTAATTAATATTTAATCATCAGTTGGTACAATCGGCTCTTAGTACTATAATTACCCTGAATTAAATATAGGCCTACTACATCGGGAAGATTTATATTTTGGTATACAACTCCATATAGGCCTGAGTACATTTAAAATATTTAATAAATCCATCATCAGACGAGTTTGCCTTCAATCTATCAAAATATGTCTGAATTAGGTTCATGTGTGTTAACTGATGCGATATCCTACGACGTTTCGCAGCTTGGTTGATTGAGAATAACATTACCAGATTGATTATACAATATATAAGGCGTATAGTGATATAAATCAGGGGTACCCAAAGTACGGCCCGCGGGCCAACACTGGCCCGAATACACCACCTCTCCGGCTCGCCATAGTTTATTTTGATTACATTATAAAATGTACAATGTGAGTAAATCATATACAAAATATTAATCAGAAGTTCTTATTGAACGACTAATTAAGAAACACAATAAATGACGTATGCATGAAATTGAAGATTTCTTTACTGATGTAATTGAAGATATGAGAATTATCCTAAAACCGGCACATGCAGCGCAGTGGTTAACGCGCTCGCTTCATGTGATCCGGGAGGCGAGGGGAATTCCGAACCCAGTTCGATCCCCGCCGCCGACCATCTTCACAGAGGTTTTTCATGGTTTCCCTCTGTAGTCTAGGCTAATGCCGGGATGGTTCCTACAATAAGTCGGCCACGACCGCTTCCTTCCCACTATCCTTCTCATTACCCAAGAACCTTCATCTCATCATCCCATCATCTCATTAATCATCCATCCGACGCCATTAGATCTCAGTTATCATAACAGTGCGTCGTTAAACCCAATATAAAAAATGAAAAATAAAAAAATTATCCTAAAAATTACAATAAGTGACATTCATAGGTAATTTACATAATGAAATTGAACATTATAATTATGATTGATGACATTTATGTAGCTCCCCACAAGATGGCAATGTACTACTGTTGGCACTTGGGACTTGTGGAGGAATCAGTGTGGCTCCTAGGCTAAAAAGTTTGTCGATCCCTGACATAAATCATATGTTCCCAGTGCATGGATATGTGTTGTTAATCTGCAGTTTGTCATTGAAGTCTGCGTGTACGTAATAACTGTTCCACTTGATGATAATAACAGTGCACTGGACGTGCATGTGTTTTATGACACACGAGAGCAACACGAATTAGCAGAGATAAACTTAATGACGTGATGAAAAAAACTAGATATTGAGAAATAAGAACAGTATTGAAATAGTTTTTCTTCAACTTATCTGTCAGAGTACATTAGGTTTTATGTTTGTGAATAACTAGATATAGAAATGATTGGCATGAATTTAATGGAATGAGTTCATATGAATGTAATGTGTCAATTTGGGCAACACTCGAATTAAAAGTGATCGTCCGAATGGTATAGTTTGCACTGAACATCAAAAATGCAAGTTAAAAAAAATACATCCATATGAGGAGATGGATTTGTAAAACTTTACGAATCATGCATTTTAATAATGTGATGTAGATGGTAGAATACTAAAATAATCAAATAACTTGAGTAAAATCGACATTAATCAAATGGACAATGATATTGTGTCAAATAATTTGTATCAATCAAAGAAACATTAGCACAAAAAGTATTTAATTTCAACAACATTTATATTTGGTATTTTTTATCTCTATACCATCTGAGGAAAAATGATTACATATTTCATGATTGATTTATAAAAATATTTATAAGAACTTATAGTACTCACAAACCCTTGTAAAGTTGAATTACAAAAAATCATTTCTATTCATATAAAACAACATAGCATTACAACCGGCCAATTATTGGTTGTATAAAACAATGAAACGATCTGTACTGGAATTACGACAAGCAATTTGTAAAATTGATATAAAAATTATCATGTTTGAAAGAGTGACAAAAAAAGTACACACACACATACACATGTGACACTCACACATACACGCGTACGTAGCTTATTGCACACGAGAAGCGTGACTCGACAAGACACGTGACCAATTAAAAGATTCGTACTTCATAAAAAGTACTTCAAAATTAAAAAAGAGACGACCGAACAATTTATCCGTACAGTAATCATTTACGTAATCATTTTTAAAACATCTGTCTCAACGACAATTTTTGTCATCATAAAATATTGTATTCAAGTCTTTAATATTCAGATATTTACAAATTTTCTTAATATTTAATATTTCAATTAAATATATATATATATATATATATATATATATATATATATAAATGAATAAATACGTGACTTTTAATTGTTCTTCACATGTTATCTTAGCAGTATAATTTGTACAATGTGTTGAATCAACTGTTTCTTTGGGGCGGTGAGATCGCCCTTGTGGTACCCCGTTCAAACGATCCTAAACTTTCAACCTTTGTCTTCATTGCGAAACAAACGTTTTGTGTCAAGTTTTCAATGTTGATGAAAAGAAAAAAAATCTCAGGTTCGAGATTATCAAAAATAAATCCACGATATAAATTAATAAATCACTTCCGCGTAATAAAGTTCCTTGCAAAGCCTTGAAACAATCGCTTGAATCGATCTTTTCCACGCACGGTGGGTACAGCTTCCAAGCGGAACGTAATTATTAAAACACTGTTTCAATTTATCTTCAGAGCTTTTATCAATACAACTATTATTGATTTATCAATCAGTAAAAATCTAGAATAAAAATAATCCTCAAGATTAAGACCGAAGTGATTTGATCTTCAATCCCACATGCAATTGCGTAATCGCAATCGGTATTATGGTAACGAGAAACCATTTATTCTAAACATATCGTTAGGCTATACCATGGTATAATTTTTATGGTGAATCAATTATTAAAGACCATAATCACCTATAGTTGATTTGTTCTCAACTATGGTTGACTGGTACTATGATCATCCCCTAAACACGTCAACAAAAGATTATTTAAACAACAACAAATTCTAGACATTTTCAGGTCAAAGCTTGTAATAGGGGAGTCTCTTTTATCAACCATAAGGAACTAACAATAGTGCTCCGAGAAGACAAGTCTGTGCAGATTTAAACAGTGCCGTATGTTTTTACGCATCCAGCCACCTGTGGACCATGCATCCATCTCTAGACCAAAGAATATTGGCCCGTTGTAGAGACGAAAGACAGTGATGGGGGGGAGGGGAGGGAGGGGGGAGAGAGCAGAGGAGGGGGAGAGCAGTTTTCAACAGGTGTCTGCACGTAGGGGACTACACATTATATACAGTACCTGGACCAAAAAACACGTTACCGTATACGAACAAAACTAAAAAAAAAAAAAATGAGGAACAAGAACCACTTAGCTTCTGTATTACGTTCTCCGTATAGGTAACTGTGCGCACGCAGTTCCAAGCCTTTATAATGATGCACTGGTTCTATGAAGGGAACGAATCGTGAGCTGAAGTATAATATAATATTTTAGTTTTCAAGTTTGAAAAAAATATATTATATAGAAGGTCAATTTCACAAGCTGTTAACTTTTACACTTGATCCACGTTGAAAAATAAATGAAAATATAGTTGGTTTTGTTTTTAGTAAATATAAAAGTATATATTCTTTACGTACAATGTTTTATTGACTTGTGATAGAGTGAATTATTGAAAGTGGATCCTCATTTACGGTTTATGTCGTTGATTCGTTTATTTGGTCCATGAACTTCAAATTGAAGCGATAGTCTCGTTTAAGGGATAAGTACAGCATGATCTTCGTATATTTGTGTTGACGAAGAATCTATGATTCTATTATTAAATCGTACTCGAAAAGTATTCGATCGATTGAAACAATTCGGTTTTATTTCATTATTTCATAATCATTATTTTATTATCATTCATGTGTAAATATTCATATTATTTATATTATTCATAAAATAATTCATATTATTCACGCATCTTAGTTACATACAGTTATATATTGGATTAATTGATTCGGATAGAGGAATTTCAATTGTACAATTGAATAGATAAATTAATTGAAACATTCAAATATCGTATACTAGTGGAACCAAATTGATGGATAATTCTCCAATATAACTCAAGTCTGGACCCCTATTCCTGAGATAAATGAGATGTGAGAAAAATCAGTGAGAAAACTATCTCATAATAATGACATATTTCATCTCATATTTTATGTGAGATACTCGTTTTCTCACTCATTTTTATTTAAATAGAAATGACTAGATAAAAATGAGTGAGAAAACGAGTAGCCTATCTCACATAAAATATGAGATGAAATATGTCATTATTATATGAGATAGTTTTCTCACTGATTTTTCTCACATCTCATTTATCTCAGGAATAGGGGTCCTGATCTTATGAGTGCTGAACAGATTCTATAGAAATGAAGAAAATATGACGAAAAAAATCGTAAAGCTATAGCTTGAATACAAAAATACGGAATATCGATATAGTAACAGACCTTTTAAAAATGGACACTAATTTATTTTTACCTCTTTTTCATAATTTCTTGCAGCTATGATTCACTGACGCACGCACACATGCATCGTTCAGCACAATTACATTCGTTATGTGTGAAAAGACAGTAACAGTGATTAATGACAAGAGCTGATTACTGTTAAAGACCTAGACCAAAAGCCATGTGTGCGTTTGTATAATGAAAGATTGAAAGCAGATCTCACTCAGAACAGTTAATTGACGTAATAATGTGGATGCCAAAAACTAGGTTGAATTCTCGGACATAAAACGCATAAAGTCGACAAGAAACGAAGATTAATAAGATGACAGTCGCGTTGCGTGTGAAGAATTTGCCATGATTATATAAATAAACTGAAATGTGGTGTGAACAGAATAGCAGGCAGTGTTGATTCTCGTAAACACAAAGAATCTGAATAGTATTGCCAATATAGAAAAAATAAAGAACTTGACATCCGTATCGCAGGATATTTTTAGATTTTTAGATTTTATTTATTAATAACAACTTTAGGACAACTATAAATTGTCACAATAAATTGCTTTTGTTATGCAGTTTAGTCACGCCCCTTGTGGTTGCAAACTGGTATAATGTTTATAATGTTTTATACATTTGTTGATGTATTAATGATATGTTCCAGGTCTCGAAATTTAGGGAAACTTGGTCATTTTCTCTGATGGTAATTTGTTCCAAAGGCCGTTTGCGCTTCCCAGAAACGAAAATAGTCCTATATTTGTATTATATCTTATTAATTTGAGCTTTTGTTTATGGTCAGTCCTGTTGAAGTAAGTAGCCTTTTCTGTCATTTTTCCAAGTTCTTCCCATGCTGGTTTAACGGAGATTATTTAGTGAACTGTTCGTATTACGACTCTGCATCGTCTCACCTGCAAAGGCTCCCACTTTATCACATCCATCACATGGCTTCAAGGTCGTGTCCCTTTTTTATCCCATCTTTTGGGATTATTGATCACATATCTCAATAATCATGTATAATAATTATTCATATATAATAATTCAATTAAGAATGGAACTGATATTTTAATGGTTATTTGTAGCACATGAATATCGATTATACAAAAAATGTGTGTCCATAAAAAGGTATGAAAATATATATAACATAATTTATCATTCATTATTTAATATAAGCACCCCTGACTATATCGTTGGATGAATAGGGAATAATTGTATCATATTATTGTATTATAAGCCTATATTTACTGAAATTATGATTATACTGAATAAATACTGATGGAAAAATTCAGGTAAATACGATTTTAAATCACAAAAAAAAATTAATGTGAAAAGGCATAATATGTTTCCTATATTTAATTCAGTGTAGCATGAACAATTCGAAGATTCAAAACCTTGAATACGTTGAGAAATTACCGCTGAGAAATATTTCATTTTTCTGGTTTGTATCTCATTTTTATGAATAACATTTTTTCCGAATAACAATGAAATTAGGTTAATTGGAATTGGCAATTGTTTTAGAAACTTTTAAAATTAAAACATTCTAACTGAAATGTGTCAATATTTATTCCACCATACCCAAGATTTGTTTTTTAATCATGGTTACTGTTTCTATGTGGTATTATATTTATAATTATTATTTTGATTTGCCAAGACCGCCACAATCCGTGCCTGTGAAGAAAACCGTATGTAATGGAAAACCATTATTGTGATTGTATTATTGATTTTATTATTGACAAAAAATAATAGAGACTCGTAGGCCTACTACACACAATTCCATATATTTTAACGATCATATAAGACAGAAAAGATAGAGAGAATCAAACGGATTTTTCAATTTCCAATAAGTGTATAGTAAAATTACAGCAATGGCTGCTGTACCAATCACGACTCACATCTATGGGTTATAAATAATACACTTATCAAATATCAACCAATCACAGATTGTTATGAGTATAATGAGTTACTTTAAGCTGATGCTGACACTTGAATTGATTTTGGGTAGGAACTTTGTATATACATATATTATATCTGTTCAAGTATCAAGTGATGAATTGCAATTGGTCCCAACTTGTTGATATATGTTCCTGGCTATCAACAAATAAGGTATAGCAGGCCTCTATCTTTCGTATACTGTTATCTATATGGTTTAAGATGTTATAATAAGTGATAATATTTAACTGAGAGCCGGTTGTACCAAGTGATGATTAGTGAATTAAGCAAAAATTAGCAAATTAACTTGTTTATCACCCTTGGTTACCTATGTTATTTTTATACCTTGAGTAATGATTAACTAATTAATATTTAATCACCAGTTGGTAAAATCGGCTCTAAGTAAAATGGGTACGTAATGAGGCCTATACTTACATCTTGCACTATTTTGAAAGGTGTACAGAGAAGTGAAAAAATATGGCTTTGGCTTTGCATAATATGACACACCTATTAATTAATTTTGAATGTCTGTGTTGAATATGATGGTGAACCTCATACGTATAACTATAGATCGAGTTCTCATCCGTAAGCTTAAATAGTTCCAAACCTTGATCGTCTTTTGAATCCCTATAAATAATTACAGGTTCCCAAAACATAGATTACATCTTTCTTATTCTTGAACCCTGATATAATATCACTTGGATTGACCCTATTTTACTATCGATCCAATAAAAAAATCTTGCTGTAAACTCATCACTCATTAATTCGAACAAGTTTTCATAGCTGTATTCTTTTTTTAATCTATGTATAGGACACATTTAGGTTCCGAACATCTGGTTGCCAAAACCCAGCTCGTACGAGCAGTTTGTACGGAACAGAAGTGAAAAGGGTGTACCAGTCACACCCATCTAATTTGAGTATATATATTTTTTCTTTGGATCCAATAATTTTGTTAGTACGTGTTTGGACTTGATGCTAATCTAACAGCGTTGAAATCCATTATCAAGACTAGGAAATTGACTTATATCTTCGGGTGGGAAGGGAGGGGGGAGGGGGGAGGGGGGAGGGGAGTGCGTGCATGTGGTAGCCGTGTAACCTAGGAATCAGGTGGACACAAGAGCCTCGTGTATCGTGGTATAATAACAACGCGAGAGAATCGTAATAAAACTGGATGTCACGTAAAAAAACAGAGAGTAATAGAGTTCCAAATTGCATTGGATGTTATTGCTTTTCTCCTGATTGTACCTTTTCGAGGTTAATTTTATAGAAATATAGATCAACTCTTCTTGAAAATTTTCAAACCTATTTCAGAGATAGTAATATATATATATATATATATATATATATATATATTTTAAAGTGTATCGAGAGGAGTTTTACAGTTAGGCCCTCATATGGTTTCACGAATATGTACTTATTGCATCACAATAAAATCGAATGCAAAGTCATAGTATATTCAGAGTTCGTAAAATGAATTATATTCATCATAATTTGACAATTGTTTTGTTTTGACACTGAGTATTTCTTTTGAAGTGGTAAGATCGCTCTTCTAGTGCCCCATCCGAACAATACTTCGACAATTGTCATATAAGTTTCCGAAGTTAATTTTTTCATATAGGACAAATGAAAATCATATTTGGTCAGGACTTGATAATAAGAATAAGAGTTAGTAGGCCCATAATATTTTGGGACTCTGAATATAGAACGATGTAATATTGCTCTTAGCTTTGTCAACAATGGTCGATTTTTTGGCAGGGTATAATCCTAGTACAATGTTTAATGGCAACAGGAAATTAGGACAAAACGACCGAATATAACCAAACTTTAAATCCATTTGTCGAAAAATACTAGTATTAAAGAGAACAAAAACGATATATTTTTATTTTTCTTACAATAAGACGTAATACGATATATAGGGTATTGAAGAAGAACGTATTCGTGGGCCGAAAAACACACGTGAACGTGACACGTGAACGTGACACGTGAAAAGGTCGAACAGCTTAACGCAGTATTTTACCACAAGAGACCGTGATCTTGTTCTGTTTAGGTCACGAGAGGTTGTGTTGAAGAAGGCGGTGGTAGTATGGTGGGGGGGGGGGAGAGAGAGGGGGGGGGGGGGGGGAGAGACTTGCACGCGACTCCGTCACATGTAATATTAGTCGCCTTCTACCAGATGATGATGAAGAAAAACCCCATCGTTGTGAGATGAAAAACCTTTGACATTTGACGTACGCTTGTGATGTTGGCCCCTCGTCCTATCGAGATACTACTACTAGACGAGATCGCAGCATCTGTACCGTAGTACCATGTGACCATGTGCTCGAAATGCAGCATGCGTTTGTAATAACATAATGTGCTCGAATCTTCAAATAGGAGTAATAAAGAGAATCACATATTGCCGGAAAATAAATTACGTCTATACGTCATTATCACGACGTAATTAATGGAGTACAAAGTAGAGAAACCTGTGGATTCAATCCATCTTTTAACAGGTTGAAAATAAATCGATTCCATGTACCCTTTTCATAGGATAATACCAAAAAATAGTATTGAACTTTAGTATATATAAGTGCCGGCCAACATGAGAGTAGTTATTAACTGTTAACGTGGTTACCCATGCCATTTGTTTTCACTAACTCTTAGAATAAGGCTAACTGGAGTTGGAAATACCAGACCTAAATCATATATAAAATATAAATATAAAGAACTTATTACTGTCTGTATACATCCCATTATCTTATATGAATATCGTAAATGTAATCAATATCGTAAAATTCGTAATTGTATATAAAATACTTATTACTCTCTGTATACATTCTATTATCATAATCATGTCTAGTATTAAATTTTAATTTGTGTTTTATATTTCTGTTGACTTTCATATGCAATCTAAATAGAGAGTAACACGCATGACCGTGGTTTGACCTCCAAGTTTTAGCACGGTTCTATTTATTAGCCAGGCAGATTTTGCGACACCATTTTGCTATAATGTAACATCCAATAGGCATTATATATCCGATGGCAAGGGCAAATAAAAATATCTACAATCCTTCGAATCCTACGCTTTAAAAATTAGACCCACGTTTACAACAATGGCCAGACACTGTTAGGCAGTATAAAATTAGCATAACGTGTAAGAGCCACAAATCAAACCTATTTTTAAAGACATTTAACAAGTGTGGTGGCACGACGAGTCTTGGCTTGAGGGGTAGTGGGGTGCGGAGAGAGGTGAAGGAGGAGGAGGTATAAAGATTACAAGTGGAGGATAATGCTGTATAGCTATGGGGCAGGCAAGAGTGGAGAGAGAGAGAGAGAGAGAGAGACCTGGTCATCCACCTCAAATCTCAGCTGTGACCACGTTGCCTCATACTCAACCATAACAAACCTATAACCCCTAGAAACACCCCAAAAAGCCAAGATAATCTCGTCTATTAACCATCCACCCTCACCAATATAAACGACATTTATCACCAAGATTACTATTAAATTTTTTCAGAAAAAACACATCTGTTATGGTTTTTCAAATGTAAACAAATGTTTCATTGGCAACAGTGTTCGAATCAGCTGGTATAGGATCCTGACACCTGCATGGGCTATATTGTTTAGGGGGAAGGGGCGACGGAGGAGGGGGGGGGGAGGCGGGGGAGAGGTTAGAAAACCCTGTTCTCTTCCAAGGCCTACAAGTGTAAAAATCACGGCGCATCCATTGTTGCCATGTCTCGTAGCAACAACCTTGTAGGATGCATTTTTATATGAGTTGTGATGCAATGCAATTGCTTTTATTTTATGCATCTAGAGCCACGTGCTTCTCTTTTATCCATGTCATAATGGTGTATTAGAGTTGAGAGATAATAGTTGTGATTATTGCGTTTTTCAAGGTTCTTCGACCAGGTTTGCCATGCGTTTTATAGTTTTATTGTGTTAATCAAGTTGTATTGTTGCAAATCGAAAGTGCATTAGGTATTGTAAAGTATCGTGATGATAGGCCTATAGGACTTTGGATGTCGAAATGATACGATATGGAATTATAATTGACATGTTGCCAAATGATGAAGATTGCGACACACATTAGACTGTATAGGCACCAACTGTTTACATTTCTTTGTTTTATACAGATTGAGAAAGATATAATATTAAATAAGTAGGTTTAATCGCTTAATTAGATTAGAATAAGTGAAGATAACACCACACTACTGTTGAAATTTATTTATTTGTCTGTGGTTCGGTCAAGCGGATAAAGCAATACATTTCTAAATTTCTCGAAATTGGTGATCCTGCTACTGAGAAATATCACTTGTAATTTTGTAGAAAGGTTACAAAAACAATAACACAGTGATTGTTTTGTTAAATAACTTCTAATAGTTGGTGAATTATAATGAAACGAAGGACGATGATACATGCATGTACAACAATCAGACCAGCTACAATGAAAAAGAGTTACTTATGTTTTAGAGACAATTTCTTTCAAAATATCAGACCAATCAAAAATTAATTACGTATAGAGAGCTTACAGATATCTTATATTATATACATATACTTTCTGGATATATCATTTTCATTACTTTATTACATTGCATTTAAACCTCTCTCCCATCTAATAGTCAAGTCATTAGACGAGCTTTAGCGAGGATTCAATTTGACATACTGAAAAAAATTGGTGTTCGTTTTTATGTTTTTTTTTTTTTTTTCATGTTTTTTGTCAGTTCTCCACAGGTCAAACGGCTACAGTTATCAACTTCAAACTTTTTTCGATATGGTTCCTCATCTAACTTAGATCTGTATAGTTTTGTGGCATTATCGGGGGGTAACTTTTTTCCTATGAATTTTAGGAATTTCAAAAATACCCATTAGAATAACATGACGGAAAAAAAGAAAATATTTTTATTTTCCAAAAAAATTAAACTTCGCGTGAAGTTGAATTACATTTTGATACACATTTATAAAAAAAATCATCTTGATCGGATCAGCCATTTTGAAGAAAAAACATAAAATGTGCTAAATTGGTATCACTCGAAGCAGTTTTTACTCATGCTCTTACTATCCGCTCGTCTAACAACGCTTATATGGCGTTTTCCTAGGTATTAGAAACTGTAAAATCAGGAGTAAAACGTAGTGCATCAAGTCAACAAAGATTTCAACTAAAGTGTCAGTATAAAGACTTGCCAACAGAACACTCACTATATTCTATTTATAGAAGGAAGATGAGACATTATAGTGGCAGTACGTCTCGTCTTCACACATCTCTTGTAAATTATTGACAAGTTACAGCCTGCTTAATTAGTTGCTTGTGTAGTTGCTAAGCAAAAAACGTAGAGCTAAAAGGTTCTGGCGCCTCCACCGTAAACAGTGTGTTCAAATAAGAAACCTTTGTCATGACATTGCCCCAAATAGGGCTATTTAAAGAAAAAACGTAATCACACCAGTGTACACGTATACGAAATTTGTATATAACATTTTCTCAACATGTTTTGATATATTGAAAAAACATATCTAAGCATACCTAAAATTCATTTTGTTTAAAAAGAAAAAATATTTTCTTTTTTCCGCTGTGTTATTCTAATGGGTATTTTTCAAATTTCTAGAATTAATAAAAAAACAAGTTACCATCCGATAATGCCACAAAACTATACAGATCTCAGTTAGATGAGGAACCATATTGAAAGTTTGAAGTTGATTTTGAAGTTTGAAACAGGAAAACCATTCTGAACATGAGCAAATGAAAATTTTATCATTTTACCCACAATATATTTAATATGAATAATTAATTTTACCTACACGTTTTGGTTAATATGAGAGGTTATTGAAGTATGCTGGAAGATAGTAGGTCTACTATACATAGTTATCTAGGTGAAGCACACTGTTGAATAATAAAAAATGAAGAGTTACTGTACAGTAGTAATTAGACGAGCTTTGGCGGGGATTCAATTTGAAATAGGCCCTACTGAAAAAAATTGGTGTTCGTTTTTATTTTTTTATTTTTTATTTTTTCCATTTTTTTGTCGGTTCTCCACAGGTCAAACGGCTACAGCTATCAACTTCAAACATTTTTTCAATATGGTTCCCTATCCAACTTAGATCTGTATAGTTTTGTGGCATTATCGGGCGGTAACTTTTTTCCCTATGAATTTTAGAAATTTCAAAAATACCCATTGAATAACTGCGGAAAAAAATATATTTTCCTAAAAAGAAAGGAAATTTTTGTGTGAAGTGAATTACTTTGATACACATTTCTGAGAAATTTCAGCTTGATCGGGTCAGCCATTTTGAAAAAAAAACTTAACATGTGCTAAATCGGTACCACTCGAAGCAGTTTTTACCCATTTTTACCCATACTATTACTATTCGCTCGTCTAACAACGAATATATAGCGTTTTCCTAGTTATAATTAATCCTTGAACATGCATTACTGGCTACTGCGCATCACTTTGGCGTTAATCCACTAATAACTTTGAAGTAGGCCTATATATAAACAATTTGAACATTTGATATCACTATAATGATGAGTTGATAATACTGATAACTCATGGAGATATCTATTCAACTTAGGTGTGTGTGTGTGTATATATGAATATAATATATATTACGATAGCTGTCGTGCATTGATAAGCATGAGTAAAATATTACAACATCGAAACTTCTTCGCGATGTTACGCACAGAAGGTATTTTCAAAAAACAAAATTCTGGAGGTGCGGGGCATTGATCCCCGTACCTCTCACATGCTAAGCGAGCGCTCTACCATCTGAGCTACACCCCCAATGATACAAGCAACATTGTATAATAATTCCACCATGCATTACGTTCTACTTTATTTTTTACAGAACTTGCATATATCTACCTTTGGGCGAGGCAAGTCCAGTACTCTACTTTCACCGGTGACAGCATATTGATATTATTATTTTATTAGTGTTACACTTTTACTGAACTTACATCCATTGGGGGTGTAGCTCAGATGGTAGAGCGCTCGCTTAGCATGTGAGAGGTACGGGGATCAATGCCCCGCACCTCCAAAATTTTGATTTTATTGATATCGAGGTTGAAATATCATCTTACAAGTCAGATTTCAATTTCCTCTCTTCATCTTTCATCTTTCATATAAAATACTTATATACTATAAATATATATATATATATATATATATATATATATATTTATTTACTCATATATCTTTCTAATCGACCCAACAGCTATCAAGTTATATAGGGGTACGAAATGAGCAGGTTAATGAAATGATGACGTGATTTTGGGTGAAAGAGCGTTGCACATCCTATTTTTTTTCATTTTTATCGAGTTCAACGACGCACTGTAATGATGAATACGATGCATTGAAGCCGATATATTCTGAGGGGACTCGAACCCACGCCTGCCCTGACTTTAGTGTATAAAGTAGTGCTATAGTTGAGCGAGCTACAAGGGCGGCCGAACATCTCCCAGCAGAATTATTGATACCATATTAATTACACAGGTTTGAAGCTAGTTGTATACATTTATTTTATTTTTAATATCTGACACGTATTCTTAACTGCTTTGAAATCTTCTAGTTCCATGATATAGCACTGAAGTAGGGTGTAATGCGCTCTGATTTAAAAAAAATCACATTTAATTCGTTCTTATTATCACAATGGTGAAGGCTCGAAAGTAATATCAAAACTATACCTATCATTTCCCTCTGATTTTTTATAATACTCATCTTCTACGAGGAAATAATGATGATAACAGAAACGAGAAATTATAATCCAATTTATAAGTAATAATGAAATAGTAAAGTAAGATGTTTTGTGATAAAGTATAGAGCCATGTAGTCTACCAGCGAATAGCAGTGTATTATACGTAATCATATTATAATTGAGTACGGGATGATGAAGTGAGCGAGATGAAGGGTCGGGGGGGAGGAGGGAGAGGAAGACGGGACGAGGTAGGAGGGGTGGCAGGGGAGGGAAGGGGAACCATCTCCTGCATCTAAGATAATTGCAGTCGTGTGCAGAGTGCAACAAAGAGACTTTATTTACCAAGGCTATCTTGATCACGCACGACAATAAAGACAGAGAAAAAAGTATAGAATATCATAAAAACATAAAGAAATTGTAGCTTTCCATAAAGTTTTCAATAAATAAATCATGCATGATTGATAGACGATACCACGTTATCAAGAGTGTAATATTGACCAGATGTTTGAGGTCATAGGTCATGCCACGACGCAGCACATATTATATATTATTATTTAATTTTTTTGTCGCGTTTTAGTTTGTTTATGTTTTTTTTATTCGAATGTGTAGAAGAGTGTGTTGTCTGTGTGTATGTGTGTGTGTGTAGGCTTGGATCCCTTCCAACTCGTAGTAACTTTTAATCTCCCGCGCTTTTTACTTTTTACGTCATTAAATCAACTGACGAAAGAAAAGGTAGTAAAAAATCTATCTTTGAGTATAATACAGTGGGCCTATGCATGCTTGAAGATAATAAAAACAAAATGAATATTAATTTATACACCCCAACTCTCCTACCTACTTAAGTAAAGTCTGATTTGTGCTCCAGAAAAATAGTTGATCTTGAATCTGTATTTACTGTAGTTAAAATACAATTACGGTGACTGAATCATCTGGTTCCTATTATACTGGATTAACAATAGCAGTCCTCGATAAGTGCTCGAAATTATATGGTTTGGTTGGCCTCTGCCCTTGTTTTAAATAAAAGTGTAAAGCAGAATATGGAACATTTTCTGGTGGTTTATAAGATGTGAACAATAAACAATTAAATAACAGTCTCTTTTGATTATGAACTCTGAACTCCTTCGATACGTCGTATAGGCCTATACAACGTATATTCATATACAGCATCGCACAATGTCTTTACTATTGCTTTACAGAAGGACGATATTTAATCTGATGCTGCTCAACTACCCCACCAACAGCTAGGTTATACGGGGATTTTTAATCCCAAAGAGCACAAAATATTTGTAAAAAAACATTTTTTGACCAATTGGGATTTAACTGATGCTATACGCCTATATTTTTTTTCAAATAGTATATGGACAGAACTGACTCATAAAATTGAATTTATAATATTCAATAACAAAACCAAATTAGACGCACTTTGAGGTTTCCATTTTTTTTTCAATCTGTGAGCCTATCAGAAATAATGCAGGGACATTTTCCATAATTATCACAGCTTTTCCAGAGCCTATTAATGTAGATAATCTATACAAAATTAATCAAACAGTAAGCATATGACTCTCAACTTTTTTATATTCTGTGATTAATCGAATTTTAATACATCGTAATAGTGAAAGATGATGTATATACAGTTCTACTGGAACGCGCGAATAAAGAGGATGCAAGAATGACCTCATATAGGATATACGGAGATTTTTCTTGAAGAAACAAAGAGAAATACATAATATTGTACTTAGAAGAGTGAAATAAATCAAATGTGTTTACCTCGAAATGACAGATCGTATAGCTCAGATAAAAAGGTGTCTATAGGAGGAGGGGTTAGTGAGAGAGAGAGAGAGGGGGGGAGGGGGTGTTGATCGATGGAAGGAGGGAGTAGAGGTTAGACTACTTGTGACATTTTAAATTTCCAATGAAACACACAATGTAAAAAATGTATAATATACTTTATAATTTAATGTAATTCTCGACTTGCAATGAAATGCATATTGTTGCAACTCCAAATATGATAATACAATTAAACGTCTGTTAAGTCAATGTTTACATCTGAATTAGGAGAAATGAATTCATTATATTGCAGTGTGTAATAATTTATATTGGTCTATAGCATAGTCTATGGGTCTATAGTGATTGTATATTGCCATTTTTCAAGTGTGTTTTTAGATATCAAACTTCCTAAAATTGCATCAATGTGCCCTATTAATATAAGTATACCAAAAACTATAAAATATGAATTACTTGAGTGAAAGAATCACAATATGTTTCGTAGGCCTATTACAGCGTTAAAATAACGTTATTAGATGAGCGTAGCGAAGATTTTCATTCCATATATCGAAAAATTTTGGGCTTGGTTTTTATTTATTTTTTTTTTTTTTCGTTTTTTTTTTTTTCCGTGTGTAATTTTGTACGCGGCATACAGGTCAGGAAAAACTTTCAATCAATTCGAAACTTTTTTTCAAATTGGTGTTATGCCAGAATAGGTTGGGATTGTTTTTCCAAAAAATCGGTTGAACGGTTTTTCCGATTTTTTTTTGAAAGTATGGAAATTCCCCATAAGAATAGGCCGGGGGAGAAATACTTGGAAAACAAAAATTTTCCAAAAGCTCTCAAATTTATACTGAATGTGGAAAGAACTATCATACATATTATAAGCGATTTATGGAACAATCGGATGTGAAATAACGAAGAAAACGCATTTTTAATGTACTTTTTCACACATCAATATAAGCAATTTAAGAAAGCATTTAAGGAACGATTAAATGTGAGCAACAAGTGTCACCAATAAATTAAAACGATTAAAATCTGTGATGGAAATGAAGAAGGCACTGGTATAATTGTTTGGAAACCAAGGTTTATATAGGCCTATACCAACAGACAGCCGCGGTTCTTAAACCTTTGAAGTGATCCATGGCCTGTACTGACCAAATGTTCTTAATTCTACATTTCCATGCTTCTAAGCTCATCTCACAACGCATATAAGGCGTTTTCCTAGTTATACGAATTATAATACAAATATTATAAATAATAATGATAATATTTTTAGGATATCATGACTAAGTTGGCAACTATTTTTGTATCTATCATTTTATACAGATGAATGTATTACTATTGATCGATTAAGAAGAATCACAGCGTGTAAAGTATAGCTGTAATGTATTGAAAAAATAACAAATCAACAGTACGGTATATATTTTGATTTCGTTACGAATGGCCATTATCGTATTCTGCCTTGCAGATCGAGGTGGCTGTGTATGGCTATACATGAGATCCTAAATCCATCCACATGTTTGTGACTCATCCAATGGATTCCCTTGGTCTTTAGTGAGTGGTGGGCTGGTTCGCTAATTTCTATTGGCTGGGCTGTTGATTTATACCACTATTGGAACCTTACTGGTGGGTGGTTTACAGGAAGGTTCTTGACGAGCACAAAAAATGTAAGTTCTAACTAAGAAAACATACTTGTCCATTATGGATATATTAGGCAAACGCGGAATACGCGTTGTGAGATGAGCGAAACCCTACACACCTTGATCATATTAAATGAACTTTATCCGATACCAATGGATCTAGGAAGCCGTGAATTTAACAATGCAATATTTTTCCACTAATATTTCTATCTTTTCTATAAATAAGAAACATGTATTACATTATTTTCTTCGAAACGGCTGGTCCAAATTACACGTAATTTTTTTTTTAATGTGCATTATTTTTGTGTTCACATTCGAGGCAAATTTGAATTATATTGGAAAGAATTTATTTTTCAATTTTTTTCTGCCCAGCCTAATCTTATGGGGTTTTTAGAAACTTTGAAATGATGTTTCTCAAAAATGGTCCAACCGATTCAACCCAAGAACTATACAGTTCTAAGTTGGATAAGTGTGCGTACACAGAAAAAGTTTCATATCGATCGGTCGAACTCTGTGACCTGTGTAGTGCCCACAAACAAACAAACAAAAATAAAGGCAGACCAAGCTCCATAAGAGTGGGATGGAAACTATTCGCTAACGCTCATCTAATGAAATTCATCTTTACTCTACCTCCCTCAATTTTCTCAGTTAATTATATGTACACGATTTGGATACATATGTCATGTCAGTTTTGTTGAATATATGTCTAACTTTGTCTATGAACAATAGTATATTGCTTTTCTCAAAATCCATCTGGAATTCAACAAACTTGAAATATCACATACCTATACTTATTTCCACAAAAGATGATAGCGCGAAATGACCAGTGCTGAATTAGCAGAAGAATACAATAGTATCCAACTACCCATAGCCACTCAACAACAAATAGAAATAACCTACTTTCACAAAAATATTATTCATCTCTATTAACGCGCTTGCTTCATGTGATCCGGGAGGCGAGGGGAATTCCGAACCCAGTTCGATCCCCGCCGCCGACCGTCTTCACAGAGGTTTTTCATGGTTTCCCTCTGTAGTCTAGGCTAATGCCGGTGTAAGAGAATTTCTTTACTCCCCAGTTTCTTTACTCCCCAGTAAAAAGACTACATAGTAAGTTTACTCCCCAGTAAAGAAATCACATAATAAGTTAACTCCCCCAGTTTCTTTACTCCCCAGTAAAAAGACTACATAGTAAGTTTACTCCCCAGTAAAGAAATCACATAATAAGTTAACTCCCCCAGTAAAATGATAATATAATGCTATTACTCCCCTTGTAATACTTTGACTCCCTTGCAACCGTACATTTCATGGGGGAGTAAAATCGTTATATATAATACAACGACTCCCTAATTTAATAATAATACAGTTTGAGTCGATAACATTAAGTATAGGGTACCCAAAAATATCTGCAGATATGAGAGTACAAAAATTGTATATTTCAAATACAATGTCAGATACTTATAATACCTATGAGGGAGTATCCAAATTATACCTAGCTATAATGCTATTACTCCCCAACAAAAATATTGTATTTGATAGTATACACAGTATAAATAGTACCAGTCTCATGTTACGTAACACAATATCAGATACTTATACCTATGAGGGAGTATCCAAATTATACCTAGCTATAATGCTATTACTCCCCAACCAAAATAGCATATTCAATTGTATACATATTATAAAAAGTACCAGTATCATGTTACGTAACACAATATCAGATACCGGTACTTATAATTATGGGGGAGTATCCAAATTATACCCAGCTATAATACTATTACTCCCCAACAAAAATAGTGTATTTAATTATATACACATTATAAATAGTACCAGTATCATGTTACGTGACACAATATCAGATACTTATACTTATGGGGGAGTATCCAAATTATACCCAGCTATAATACTAATACTACCTTCTAAAAATAGTGTATTTATTTCTTACACATTATGTGATACTACTACCATCATGTACAATGAAACACTACTCTTATACTCATAGTTATTGGGGAGTATCCAAATTATACCTTGCTATAGTACTATTACTCCCTACCAAAAATATTGAATTTTATTGCATACTCTGCTATTATTCTATTTCTCTCTATCGAAAATAATGTACATTTCCGCAAACGCTTTTCATATCTTTATTTATATTATTTTATACGTACAACTTACAACCTGGTTTTGTTAAAGGCCAACTAACTGTTATTTTCATTCAATTTTTAGTTTCACATAATATTTTTGATATTGACATGTTAAGGACCTACGTAAGCGAGAGGTTTATCTTGACTTTGCTTATGTTTTAGCGAGTTATTGAGTTCCCAAAAATTTCATCCAGAAGTCAATTCATTCAACACATTATCACATGTTTTCAGTTAGTTAGTCTACCATAATTCAATTTTTCATAGTCCAGTTTCTGAGCACAAACAAATTGATTATTTGCGAAAATTAGAAATTACTAATGCTTCACTATTTACAATGCTACTTGTCACTGTTTCTGTCTTATTTTTTTTCATTTTCAAACTTCCAACTAGTATTTATAGAAAATAATCTTTAAAATTCTAGAATGACGGATATCAATCATGTTTTTCTAAAGACTGCCATAATATAATCATACATCAAAATATTTTGTATATTAAAAACAAGAAAATAACTGCTCTTGGAAAAATGTAAAATATATAACTCGTGTACTAACTCATTTAATTCAGACGTTCCTTGAAGAAGCCCACCTATTTGCTTATTGATGGTCTTGAAGAGTACTGTATAGTGTATTATTGCATGGGCATGATAGTAGTTCTATTACATATTGCGTATGCAGAAAATACACTTTTTTGATAGGGAGTAGTAGTATTATAGCTAGCTATAATTTGGATACTCCCCCATAACTATTAGTATATATATGTATTGTGTTACGTAACATGAACATGATACTGGTACTATTTTTAATGTGTATACAATTTAATACACTATTTTTGATAGGGAGTAATAGCATTATAGCTAGGTATAATTTGGATACTCCCCCATAACTATAAGTATAAGAGTAGTGCATTATTGGGCATGATAGTAGTTTTAATACATAATGCGTATACAAAAAAATACACCTTTTTCGTAGGGAGTAGTAGTATTATAGCTAGGTTTAATTTGGATACTCCCCCATAAGTATTCATATCTATGTTTTGTGTTATCTACCATGATGCTAGTACTATTTATCATGTGTATTCTTTCAAATGCACTATTTTTGGTAGGGAGTAATAGTATAAAAGCTGGGTATAATTTGTATACTCCCCCATAAGTATACGTATCTGTGTATTGCTTCATTTAACATGATACTAGTACAATTCATAATTTGTATACAATTAAATACACTATTTTTGGTAGGGAGTAATAGTATAATAGCTGGGTATAATTTGTATACTCCCCCATAACTATAAGTATGAGAGTAATGTAATATTGGGCATGATAGTAGTTTCATTACATAATGCATATGCAAAAAATAAACAATTTTTGGTAGGGAGTAATAGTATTATAGCTAGCTATAATTTGGATACTCCTCCATAATTACACGTATCTGTGTGTTGTGTTATGTGACATGATGCTAGTACAATTCATAGTGTGTATACAAAAAAATGAACTATCTTTGGTAGGGAGTAATAGTATTATAGCTAGGTATAATTTTGATACTCCCCCATAACTATACGTATATGTGTATTGTGTTACGTAACATGATACTGGTACTATTTTTAATATGTATACAATTAAATACACTATTTTTGGTAGGGAGTAGTAGTATTATAGCTAGGTATAATTTGGATACTCCCCATAACTATAAGTATAAGAGTAGTGTATTATTGGGCATGATAGTAGTTTCATCACATAATGCGTATGCAAAAAATACACTATTTTTTGTAGGGAGTAATAGTATTATAGCTAGCTATAATTTGGATACTCCCCCATAATTACACGTAGCTGTGTGTTGTGTTATGTAACATGCTAGTACAATTCATAATGTGTATACAATAAAATGAACTACCTTTGGTAGGAAGTAATAGTATTTTAGCTAGGTATAATCTGGATACTCCCCTATTCGAAATATTTTTGGGGATTTATGAAACACCCTATATCTACTCATAATTATCAGGTGAACATTAAAACTGCATACTAATACATTATAGTGTGTTTATCTGGGGGAGTAATATCATTATGAGCATAATAGTTTTACTCTCAACATTTTTATTAACTTGTGAAGTGAGTAATAACATTATAGGGGGAGTAAACTTATTTCATAATGGTTTTACTGGGGGAGTAGTTCTATTATATAATGCTTTTACTGGGGAGTCAACTTTTCGGGGAGTAAAAACATTCTGTTACACCGGGATGGTTCCTACAATAATTCGGCCATGACCGCTTCCTTTCCACTATCCTTCTCATTACCCAAGAACCTTCATCTCATCATCCCATCATCTCATTAATCATCCATCCGACGCCATTAGATCTCAGTTATCATAACAGTGCATCGTTAAACCCAATATAAAAAAAAAATAACGAGCTACTCTCATTACGCAGCACCTAAATTATATAATTTATGAACGTTCTTTCGCCTAACTTCATCACTTCATCGTTACTTTATCACCGCTCATTTGTACTGTCGTACCCCCATATAACCTACCTGTTGATGTAGCATTAAGTAGCATGTGAAAACGGCTTGGTAATGCACGATTAAATTGAAAAGCTATAGAAGTTTATGTATACCAGGACCCCTATTCCTGAGATAAATGAGATGTGAGAAAATAAAGTGAGAACATTTTCTCATCTTACTTCTCATCAGATTTAGTATTTTTGATAATGAAATACGATAAAGATTGTGAGAAACCATCAGATCCATCAAAATAGGAAGTTGAATAAAAATTGAGATATGAGAAAAGAGGGAGAAAAATTGATTCAGGAATAATAATTGGCCATTTCATGTGAGATAATCATTTTCTCACTCACTCTTATTTTTCTCACATCTCATTTATCTCAGGAATAAGGATCCAGCTAGCATTAAAATTATCAAACTTACTCTTCCAAAGTACACGTCTAGTACTTGGATTCGGGAACCAGAACCAATCATGTATCCGGTTTATGGATGTCTTCTTATAGTTTACCGCCAAAAGTAAACTGAATAAAGAGGTGTATTTTCCAGTAGACACTTTATCAATGCTACTAAATCAACTGACAGTAGTTGACAGTCGGAACTTTGACATTTTTCAGACAATCGTTTAGCATCTTATTTTGTCGAGTTCTCGAAAAATGTTTTCTACACACACTTTCAACAGAGTCAAAGTACATACTTTCTAAAATCAAAACATCGAAAGGGATGTTTCACTAAATTCACAAGACAATTGTACTTCGATCCTGATTTACAGCCCCGTGTCATTTGAGGCGGCAGTGAATGAGGAACATTGTGACGACCACCCACCTAATAATGCTAACGCTGGAGAGAACAATACTGGCTTACCCGTTTTGTTCCAGAAACCGAAAATGTTTCAAGTAAAATGGATTGTTGACATGGATAATATACATGTGGTGTTGAATTTATGGCGGGTGTAGAATAGAATGAAGACGCAAACGAACCAAATTACCACCTTTTTGTATATAACATTGACATTATATAGTCTACTTTTAACAAGAAAGCCCGATTCTATATATTCTTTTTTTATATATATATTGGGTTTAACGACGCACTGTTATGATAACTGAGATCTAATGGCGTCGGATGGATCATCAATGAGATGATGGGATGATGAGATGAAGGTTCTTGGATAATGGGAAGGATAGTGGGAAGGAAGCGGTCATGGCCGACTTATTCTAGAAACCATCCCGGTGTAACGGGATAAGATTATGGAGGTATATCTTTACGTACATAATAATATACCGGTATAACTTTATGCACATAATAATATACCGGTAGAAGAATATTTGAGCAATACAAATATACCGGGAGATCTTTATGAACCCGGTATATTTGGATGTACGTGTTAAACATATCAATAAACATATACTGGCAGATGAATATAAAACCCATTTCAACTGTATGATGAAAATACAAATATACCGGATGATGATTATGGGTTTTTGATTTATCAATTCCTCTCAGTACTTGGATAATACTGCAGAAATTGATTATATACTGCCTAAAAATAATTTAGCGGATCAGCTCGATATAGGATGTAAAATATGCGGATTTAGTACGGAGTAAACGGAATAATGGCCCAGAGTTACAATAATAATATCCCAGTATATTATTATTGGTGTCCCTTTCAAGTGCTATGGGTTAATCAGTTTGATATGGGGGGAAATATATTCACATCTATTACATATTATACGTAATTTTACACTTTTAGACCCACAGTAACAGTAATGATATACCGGTATATTATTATTGTTCTCATTTTGAAGTGCTGTAAGCTGATCAGTCTGATATGAAGAGAATATTTTCACATATATTACATATTATACGTAATTATACACTTTTAGACCCAGAGTCACAATAATGATATACCGGGATATTATTATTGTTGTCACTTTGATGTGCCTTGAGTTGATCAGTTTGATATGAGTGGGAATATATTCACATAACATATTATACATAATTATACTATTGTAGACACAGAGTCACAATAATGATATACCGGTATATTATTATTGTTGTCATTTTTTTAATGCTGTGAGATGATCAGTTTGATATGAAGGGAATAATAAAACATCTATTACATATTATACGTAATTTTACACTTTTAGACCCACAGTAACAGTAATGATATACCGGTATATTATTATTGTTGTCACTTTCAAGTGCTGTGGGATGATCAGTTTGATATAAGAGATGATATTTTCCAATTCATGACATATTATACGTAATAATACACTCGTAGACCCAGAGTTGCAATAATAATATCCCGGGATATCATTATTGTAGTCACTTTGATGTGCCTTGAGTTGATCAGTTTTATATGGGGAGGTATATATGCACATATATTACATATTATACGTTATCATACTCTTATAGACACAGAGTCACAATAATGATATACCGGTATATTATTATTGTTGTCATTTTTTAATGCTGTGAGATGATCAGTTTGATATGAAGGGAATAATTTAACATCTATTACATATTATACGTAATTTTACACTTTTAGACCCAGAGTCACAATAATAATATCCCGGGATATTATTATTGTAGTCACTTTGATGTGCCTTGCGTTGATCAGTTTCATATGAGGAGGTATATAATCACATATATTACATATTATACATAATCATACTCTTATAGACACAGAGTCACAATAATGATATACCGGTATATTATTATTGTTGTCATTTTTTAATGCTGTGAGATGATCAGTTTGATATGGAAGGAATAATGAAACATCTATCACATATTATACGTAATTATACACTTTTAGACCCAGAGTCACAATAATGATATACCGGTATATTATTATTGTTGTCATTTTTTAATTCTGTGAGATGATCAGTTTGATATGAGGGAGAATATATCCACATATATTACATATTATACGTAATTATACTCTTTTAGACACAGAGTCACAATAATGATATCCCGGTATATTATTATTGTTGTCACTTTGATGTGCCTTGCGTTGATCAGTTTTATATGATGAGTGGGAATATATTCACATATATTACATATTATACATAATTATACTCTTATAGACACAGAGTCACAATAATGATATACCGGTATATTATTATTGTTGTCATTTTTTAATGCTGTGAGATGATCAGTTTGATATGGAAGGAATAATAAAACATCTATCACATATTATACGTAATTATACACTTGTAGACCCAGAGTAACAATAATAATATCCCGGTATATTATTATTGTTGTCACTTTCAAGTGCTGTGGGATGATCAGTTTGATATGAGAGATAATATTTTCCAATCCATGACATATTATACGTAATTATACTCTCTTAGACCCAGAGTCACAATAATAATATACCGGTATATCATTATTGTGACTCTGGGTCTAAGAGAGTATAATTACGTATAATATGTGATAGATGTTTTATTATTCCCTCCATATCAAACTGATCATCTCACAGCATTAAAAAATGACAACAATAATAATATACCGGTATATCATTATTGTGACTCTGGGTCTAAAAGTGTAAAATTACGTATAATATGTGATATATGTTTTATTATTCCCTCCATATCAAACTGATCATCTCACAGCATTAAAAAATGACAACAATAATAATATACTGGTATATCATTATTGTGACTCTGGTTCTAAAAGTGTATAATTACGTATAATATGTAATATATGTGGATATATTCCCCTTCATATCAAACTGATCAACTCAAGGCACATTAAAGTGACAACAATAATAATATCCCGGGATATTATTATTGTGACTCTGGGTCTAAAAGTGTATAATTACGTTTAATATGTCGAATACGTGAATTCATTCTCCACCATATCAAACTGATGAACTCAAGGCACATCAAAGTGACCACAATAATAATTTCCTGGGATATTATTATTGCGACTCTGGGTCTACGAGTGTATAATTACGTATAGTATGTTACATACGTGAATTCATTCTCCACCATATCGAACTGATCAACTCGAGGCACATCAAAGTGACTACAATAATAATATCCCGGGATATTATTATTGCAACTCTGGGTCTACGAGTGTATTATTACGTATAATATGTCATGAATTGGAAAATATTATCGCTCATATCAAACTGATCATCCCACAGCACTTGAAAGTGACAACAATAATAATATACCGGTATATCATTACTGTGACTCTTGGGTCTAAAAGTGTAAAATTACGTATAATATGTAATAGATGTTTTATTATTCCTTCCATATCAAACTGATCATCTCACAGCATTAAAAAATGACAACAATAATAATATACCGGTATATCATTATTGTGACTCTGGGTCTAAAAGTGTAAAATTACGTATAATATGTGATAGATGTTTCATTATTCCCTTCATATCAAACTGATCATCCCACAGCACTTGAAAGTGACATCAATAATAATATACCGGTATATCATTATTGTGACTCTGTGTCTATAAGAGTATGATTACGTATAATATGTAATATATGTGATTATATACCTCCTCATATCAAACTGATGAACTCAAGGCACATCAAAGTGACAACAATAATGATATCCCGGGATATTATTATTGCGACTCTGGGTCTACGAGTGCATTATTACGTATAATATGTTACATATGTGAATTCATTCTCCACCATATCGAACTGATCAACTCGAGGCACATCAAAGTGACCACAATAATAATATTCCGGGATATTATTATTGCAACTCTGGGTCTACGAGTGTATAATTACGTATAATATGTCATGAATTGGAAAATATTATCGCTCATATCAAACTGATCATCCCACAGCACTTGAAAGTGACATCAATAATAATATCCCGGTATATTATTATTGTGACTCTGGGTCTACGAGTGTATAATTACGTATAATATGTAATAGATGTTTAATTATTCCCTTTATATCAAACTGATCATCTCACAGCATTAAAAAATGACAACAATAATGATATACCGGTATATCATTATTGTGACACTGGGTAAACAAGTGAATAATCACGTTTAATATATGTAATAGATGTTAAAATATTTCCCCCCATATCAAACTCATCATGTACTATTCGGCAGTACATCAATCAATTTCTGCAGTATATCTCAAAGAAAGTAATGAATCAATATTTCTATAACCCATACTCATCTACCGGTATATGTGTATTTCCACCAGACAACTCGCATGGGTTTTTTTTCATACCACCGGTATATTATTATTGCTATGTTCAGCATGCACATATAAATATACTGGATACATAATATTCTACCGGTATATTTGTATGTTAAACCCACTCACAATAATCTTATCCCGGTATATTATTATGTGCATAAAGTTATACCGGTATATCTTTAATTTTCCATACTTATATACCACCTACAAATATACCGTGACACCGGCATTAGCCTAGACTACAGAGGGAAACCATGAAAAACCTCTGTAAAGATGGTCGGCGGCGGGGATCGAACTGGGTTCGGTATTCCCCTCGCCTCCCGGATCACATGAAGCGAGCGTGTTAACCACTGCGCTGCATGTGCCGGTGATTCTATATATTCTTTAAGTAGATACCGAAGAATACAATAACACTGTTCACAATGTGAATTAGGCCTATCTACAACTATCATGCAGAAATGAAGTATACAGTTCACCCTTATGTTCATGGCTCATTGTATCCATCGGTACGATAGTTACTATTCAAGTCATGTATTTAATTTTAAATTGTGATTCATTTCAATAGATGTATGTATTTTCATGTATTTTCTCATTTTTTAAAAAGAACTTCATAAAATAAAATTAATAGTTATACACATACAAGTAAATCTTTGGGCACAAATATAAAAGTAAGAGAATGCAGATAGGCTATTTTTAATTGTAACCCGGCACCTCCACCAAAAACCAAAGCTGTTTAAAACACACTGAACTGCGTGACACAAAAATCTTCGGAATATAGGCCTACAAGGAGATTCTATATGTAGCGTATTTTCTTCATATTTTATACGAATATCTCGTATATCTAACCGCGTTGTCATGAAAATTAATATAAAGTATCATATTTTGCGAATTTCTTGGCAACGTCGTTGAAATCCGATTTGGACATAACATGCGCATGGATGCTGTAATAATATACGTCTGGATTAATCCTTGAGAAAAATTGAGAAATTATCATCAAAATTCCTGAAAACCACCGTAAACTTGCTTTCAATCATATTTGTATTATCTTATGATTATTGATAGCCATTAAAATATCTCTTCAATTTTTTCATTACGATAAGGAGGGATTTATCTACAAACTATTCGAACTGTTCCAATACCATATTTTCACTCATCATACATAGCCTAATCTACAGAGTGGGTGAAAATTTGCGGAATGCATGTTTAAATGTCGAAATTTAAATTGTTTTTATTGAGCTTTGTTTTATGTTTTATTGTTTCAATATTCCAGACCTCTCCCCCGAGTTACTAAACTAACTTAAAGCTTGTAACACCTGTAGCTACAACAACAACACGAATATTATAGTTCACACATTTTTCCCATTATTGCTTGTAACCAAGGATTTTGATTTTCACCCCAAGGCTGGTTTTCATTTTTTGCATCACAGATATAGAGTATGATCGAATTATGTGTTTCTATAGAGTCAAGAGGTTTCATATACTTGACTCGTATACCTTAAACATGAACATACTTATAATGACAATTATTAGTTCTTATAAAACTCCTCCGACAACTGTATTGCCAAACCTTGTTGGAAGTTCCTTTCGATTTATATATATACATGTGTGGGACTAAATCTAAAGAAATCAAGAGAGTTTACCAATATGGAGGGCATATTGGACAAGCCGCGAATAGGGTTCCAATGTTGCCTTCAGTCATCGTAGTGCCGCCTTTTTGTGTTGACCATTCTCTACCCTCTGACCGCGCATGGCAGCCACATGTGTTCCAATGGACAACAAATAAAGGTAAGTAAAGTGGCGACAGTAGATTTACAACCTGACCATCAGTTAGATCTTTAACTACAGATGTCAATTGTTCTCCTACTGACGGGGTTACACAAACGGAGTTAGAGAAGATGTAAAAAAATACCGACAATTTCAGGTTTGTTGTATAAACAAAAGATCTAGGAATACCCAATTCATGTCGGAAGTTATGTTCAAAATATGAAAATGGCTGTGACGATATCGTTTATTCTCTTCAACTTCTTGTTCTACTTTTATAAATAAAGTGCATAATATATTACAGCGCGGGAGTCGGGCCTTTATCGGAACGAATTGCAAATCTGGGTGGTCTAGAAAAGTTTGCATTTGCTATCTTGGTAGAACGAAATTAGCTTTGATGATAGCGGCAATAATATCTATAACAACATTTCTGTATTTCTTAGTAAACAAATCAGGTCGGATCAGTAAAACACTCCGATGTATTAAATTAATGTTCAGGATCATAAAGATTCTGATTTCATTATCTGGTAACACAGTTCAAATACATCTTCAATATCAATTGCATAACAAATTAAGATTTAAATGCGCTTTGGTACACATCACGTGCATTAAATGCGCATTATACTCTCAAATATATATATATATATATATATATATATATATATATATATATATATATATATATATATATATATATATATATATATATATATATATATATATAGGCCTATATAACTTATAGCCCATAGTCAGATGCAGAATTAATTCTACAGAACATATTCAAAGAAATGATTAAATAATTTGTATATTAATTATCATTACTGACCCATATATTATTATAATTGCTGATGAAAAATATGGCACCAAACGAATGGGTATTGAGTTTCTCACGTTAGAATAACTTTGTCATGTTTACTATAATTGTTTCAGGAATGTACATTATTTCTCTATATTATGATATGTGAGTTTTGAGAGCTATTATAGGCCTGCATATATCTAAAATATAACTTTCAATCAACTTCTGCTCACTCATTGTCAGTTTCTAGTGAAAAATATTCTGAATCATCTTTTGTTAAACTCATCCACAACAAAGCATTTGTTCAACAAAAACTACATCAACCAACAAACGCGCACCCCAAGTATACAATAAAAAATTAATATCCATAGTTACGTCGCGCAGTTATGTGGAAAATATCAATTTGTAGATTAATGCCAAGACGATCTCGCGAACATTTGCAAGTATCTTAAATAAAGCGTATCGCGATCGTCTAAGAACTTAAATGGTTCTTCTTAACGTGGTGTATTTCCTAGAAGCTTTCTGCTAATTGTCTCTTTGATGAAAGGATTGAGCTCGTAGATTCGAGCCTTCTTTGTGTTGGCTATAATCAAAGTGAGTAAGTTACCCCAAGTATAAGATCGTTCAGAACGTACTCAATGTGCTTCAAGACAATAACGGTAAGGTAGTTCCTTATCTTACTCACTGTTCTTATGTGTGTATTATAGAACATCTTGATATTGTGTGCTCTTAAACATTCGCTTTGCATCTTAGTCAAATCACTCATCAGTTTAATGCACGGAGAGCTTTTTAAAAGATTATATATAAGCCTAGAAATGGAGACTATTTTGAAGGACAATGTGGTTAGATGGAAGAGATGGAAGTGAAATGAAGTATTTTGGAAATGGGAATGATCGTTCAATATAGGCCTACGACATAAATAAAATGGGTAAAAGTTAATTGTGGAAATGTTTTGGGGAATAGAGTAAGTGCTGGCAAGGAGGTCCGTGAACATGGCCCCCCCACATGTAGCACTAATTCTGAAACTTTGTGAATAATTAGTGCTAGGCCCTTAGAATTAGTCTGGCAAGGCTATAATGAGTTTCTTTCTAATACATACATTAGAATTGTGTCATGGTGTTTTATTCATCGGATAAGGTCAATAAAATGGTATCAACAATATTTTGACACATAAGGAACGCCAATTTTATAAGCACTCTATAATATTATTGAGACAGCCGTCAGGTTCCTTATATTTTCACATTATTTTAAAATTTGAGATGAAAGCTTTTTGGATTAAAATTTCTTAGTGAGAATCGTTTGTTTTTGGTTCCAAAGCTTAATTAAAATCCACTGAACCTAAAACACTCAATGTATTTAGTTATTATTTTTGGAAAATCAAACGGTTGAAAGGTAATTAAAAGTGTGAGGTAATTCTGAAAACCGGTGCTACAAGAGATTACTGCTTTACCCATTAGCACTAAATCAGCTACCACCACGAAATTGCGTGTAAAATCGTAAAACTTTCAAGTCCATAAAACTCGATATAAGTGGGATATAAAATTAACTCGTACAGTCTTGGGATGTAAACAATATTTGTTTACATGTTTCAGCTTTCTTAAAACCAAAGAAATATGTGTCTCATATCTTTTTATATTTTCTATAGGCCCATTGGTGCTAGAACATTACCTGGTACCTGTATTATAAAATACATTCTGTATACGATTTTGTTGAAACTTGACATACATGTATCATTATCTAGCGTGATACTGTTGTGTAGTCTTGAGGCGCAATCGGTGGCTCCACTTTTGAGAAAAAAAATCGAAATGTTCATAAACCTCATAAGAATTACCCAGAAGAGAAAATTTGGTATATTACTATTTTAACTAATCAAACTGTGTCGTCATCATGGAGAGATTTTGAATTATAATATTTGTATGTATTATATTCCATTTTTTCTTTTGGATATTTGTTTGTTCAAATTTTCACAGGAGATGTATAGGTATTGTTGGATTTTTTTTATAGTACCACACAGAATAATAGAATGAAGTAGAACAATGATGAATTGATAAGAATATTCAACACAAAAAAGATGTTCAAAACAACCCATTGACTCAAATCTTCAGAGGGTTTTTCAACTCTCAAGATATAATTTCTTAGGCACAAAATCAACATCTTGATAATATTTTAATAAGACCGAACTGCTTTAAATCACACAATAACAACGAAAACCACTCACCAAATAACAATAAGTCCGCTCATCTTAGGCTTGAGCATCACTATACCCATCTCCCTAATGACAACCCCTGAGCTTATGCAACCCACCTTACGTCAATAGAAATAATCGCCAGAAATCTTAGCTACGATAATACGCCCGAGGGACGAGAGGGAACAAATAATCTTCCTTTGACACAGAAGTGGACGATGTTTGGGTATATATACACAATTGGATAATATTGATATTCACAATACTGCCTTCCTCTGCGGATTAAAATCATAGTATTGCTTTGTGTTCATTATAGAATAATGTGGAGGGTTCTAATAATATCACAGAATTAAAAATATATTCGATATTTTTTCAAGATGGGGTTCGATTATAAATGAAACAAATGTTTGGCGGTGAAGCAGATCAAACCGATATTGGATGAGCACTTTCATGAATCGCTTTAATTAACTTTTTCGAAGTTCATTATTACTATTTTGGGGGGAAATTTTGTAGAAAGTTTCGTCTAAACAACTATTTTATACATTTTATAGGGATTATAGCTCTTGGAGGGTCCATTGGCATTCTGATAAATCATCTATACACACATTCATTGCATCATTATTCATCATTTTTATATTATTTTTCATAATTTTATTGCTTATTATTCATTATTGCATTATTGCTCATTATATAATTTCTCATTATTCTCACACATACTTTTTTCACTTAGCATTAATGCTGGAATTATTATCATTATTCGAATATTTTCTATTGAATTGATTATCACTAATTATTGTGTGTCTTATGTTCTGAGTTGATTAATATTTTATGGTTACGATGTGTATTTGGCAACCATATATAGTATGGCATAGTCTTCATTCAATACAGATTTATATACATCAAACGTGAAACAACAAATTGATAGTATTTTGCAATAGGCCTAACCAATACATTTTTGTTACAGATGAGTTGCTGGCAATACACAAAAATAAAAGGGGTAAGTGTGGACCATCTTAAATGCATGACCCTCATGGTTAATGAACATTAAATAATATATATTCATTATAAAATTATTTTATGCCTGTTTGGCTTCACTTTATAGTCACAGAATTCAAACAAACATGATTACAAGTATATACTTTACTATAAAGATTTTTGAAATAAAACACTATAAAATAGACTATAAATGGAAATTCAATAAACGATCTGCATGCACTTCAAAAATAGCATATACACGATTATCAAAATATACATTCAAATAGCTTCACATAGCTTCAAATAGCTTCATGTAAATATAAATTATATACAATATAGTGAATCGAATTCTCCGTGTATGAAAATTCAAAACTAAAACTTCATTTTTAATGTCTTAAAAGGAATTTAGAATGCATGTTCACATAATACCTTCTCCATATCCTGAGACAAGATCGTCTTATCTCTACGCATTCATAATAAAAAATTTAAAAACCTTGCTAAAAAGTCTATATATTCGAAAACTGTCAACAAATCAAGTTAATGTGTGTCTTCCCAAATGTATGTAATGCATTTTCCTCATGCAAGCATATTCTAGCTTCCGGGCTGGGGGTCGGGAGACGATCCAGGATTCTGTAGTCATGATCCCTAGGGGCAAACGGGAGGCTTTATAAGATCAGCTCAGGCAAAGGAAATCATAATACACAAGATTTCTATAATAATACGTACCTTATTCGTAAAGACGTTCGAATGCCTGGAGCGAATACACAGAGTGATTTACGTATACGAGATTTTTTCTAGCTTCCGTTTAAAAACGAATTATTCATAAATTACTATCTGAATCATCATAAATAAACAAATGGGAATTATGCACGTTTTGTGTTATGTTTTTCAAGATGATACAGAAAAAAACATGCATTTTGAAAGGGAAACTAAATATTAAATGAATTATAATGCAGTTTACTATATATACTATGGAGACCGATGTCATAGACCTACTATTTGAGATAGATTCTCTTCACTTTGAACCACTCGTTTACTTATTAACAATTGTATATTACTCATTAGTTACTCTATCTACCAACATCTTCAGTGTCCTTATCACAATTCTACTGGAAACCTAATATACTTCTTAGGCCTACTCTACTTATTTTTACTCATCTTCATCTTTATCTAATCCTAATCTGATAGTAATTTTATTTCTATATAATTATTAGTTACTTATATATAGGCAGACCATATGAGGTAAACAAATTTAATTCTCGATGAATTCATTAATTGGTCTGGTCAATTTATTGCATGACTAATAGAATCTGTAATTAGAAGTTTGAAATTCATTAGTTTGAAATACAGAACAGATAAGCAACACTTCTAAAGATGCATACAGTGAATGAGATGAAAGTTATTCAGTAAAATATAATTTTGTAATTATCAGTATTTCAACACCGAATCTCTTGCCAGACATCACCAATAATAAAAGTTAATGATGAAAATTGAAACATATTTTCTAAAATAACAAACTAAACTCAGACATGACACATGCACTTCTTCACCGATCTTCTCATTATGATGTTAAACGAACTAACAAAGACGATCAACGACTGAAAGAATACAACGTACATAAAACGATACAGAAATTCTCATGTTGATGATCTGAATTTACATTCAACTGTAGACATCTGGATTGATATAAAATAGACCATGACAAAGAGACGACTAAGCAAAAGTAAGTCACAAAATAAACTCTATAAAAAGACGTAATACTATAAGAAAAGATAGTGAAGTAACTTAAGTAGAGTGACTTTATTCAAAATCATCAAACGTAACAACATAAAATATATCAAGTTAGTAGCGTACTATTATATTGATCGTCTTGAATGACAAAATCGAATCCGTTAACGTATTTGACTCGAGTTGGTAGCTAAAAAAGAACATTGGAAATTGTTAGATTGTAACTAAACAAGAAAAGAGTGATGGCAAAGACCCCCTGCTACTTTTATAACGATAACCATTAAAAGTTAACAACATGAGCGACGCTTAAAGCCACGAGCTTTTATACGGTATAAGTCATTCGGTCGGTTGCTATAGTAGCATGTCTTCCAGTTCTTTTCTTTTTTTAAAACAGTTTTGCTAGTTTCTTTACGCAGAGCATCGACAATAAAGATTAACAATAAGTATACAAATAAAAGGTAAAATATAATACTTAAGCTCCAAGCTGTAATAGCCATGAAGATATGATATCCTATAACAACAGCATTTGATATCGCAATAGTAAAATGTGCATTTTTATACATACAGATGTTTTAGCAGCAAAATATTTTAATGGATATAAAATAAAAATGAGTGGAAATGATGTTTTATATATTTTTTTTTCAGATTGAGGGTTTTAATCTTAAATGTTTGATATATTTAAACTTTTTATACTTATTTTTGGGTCGTTAAGTTAACTCTGCAGGGTGAATTAACAACTTCGTATACCAATAGTAAATACCTATTAAAATGAAGTACTGTGAACATACATTGTAATAAAAAGGTAATAATAGACGTATATATACACTTTCGTATAATCGTTTTGTATAAATATGATAATAAATGAAAATTCTATTATTGGAAATCACGCTTTACGTTTGAATATTCCCATTGTGAAGTATCAAAAGGTTATATTATTGTTAATTCTGGATTTAATTTCTTTTTATATATATTATATATTGTAAAAAAAAATATTCGACAGAGTTTCATTTGATCAAATCAGAACAAAGATCTATAAAATGCAGTATCACGTACTATTCATCTCTCTCTATACAAGACGTTTTACGATACGCCAAAAGTGTTCCTATTATACGTTGTCAGCTCCTTTACATTTCGACATTGAACGAAATACAGATTCAATCTTCGAATCGTAGAAACTTGACGTGTATATCACACTACATTGTCAACAACAATACGTCCAAAAAATTGGTCTAAAAAATAGATCCGTCCCCGAGAAATAGACTGTCATCAGAAGGGCCACTCGATCATAGTTCGTGAGATTGAAATATAGGGTTCTTTGACAATGAGACGATGGCTGAAGAGGGCAGTGGGAGATCAAATCGAAACACTCACAGCCTTCGAAACCAGAACTGGAAATGGTCACGTCAAATCAGGGTGTATAGAGGTTGAAGGATGGAGATCAGAATACATCCACTATTTTGAGCCATAGTTATGCGAATTAAATGAAAACAACATTTTAATATAAACATTCCTGAGTTCAATACTCGGATTTTTTATCGGCTTCCTCTCGAGAAAATAGTTTTACAGTAATATGTTTGTAATTCGTTATTTAAAAAAATAAAAAATTCTTCTCATCAGTCTATCAAAATATTCGACCAATGTAATCATGTAACTTTATACCATAGGGAAGTTTTTTTATAATCAAATACAATTATCTAGCTCTTAAATGTTACTATTTTCAAAATTGGTTGACTTTGAAGTCTGTTCAAAATAATTTATGTAGCTATATATTTGGAAAAACGTATTCCTAAATACATACGTAGGCCTACCGCTTTAATTAATTAAACCATAGGTAGTTTTCAGCGGAAATCGAATATTGAAATCAGTTTACACTCAGAATGAAGGTGTTGTCTACTCCCGTAGATTCTTGTGTTTATTTTTGAATATATATATATTTTTTCAATAACATCGAAACTTGATACAAAATCATTGTTCCCCTATTAAGGCTAAGGATGAGAGTAGGATCGTTTGGACGGGGCACCACAAGGGCGATCTTACCACCCCATTTTATTATTATTTTAAATTAAAGCAATGAACTTTGACACCAGGTCTACGCTGTCTGTGACCACACATCTTCGCCGCAGATAAAAGTCTTCAGTTGTCGAAAGTCCGGAATAAATATATAGATAAGACGTGATAAATAAGTGATATGTCCATACTTTATATAGTTTGAAATGTGCATCAAAAGAATTACATAGATATCCTTCAGAGGGAGAGAAATCAATATAGTAAATTAAAAGATCCGCTGAACATTATCGTAAAATATAATTACAGGCTTAGAGTCCTGTCAATTAGGGCTTATTAGAACCATATAGCGTATAAAGACCTTCTGGCGCTTATAAAGAGAGGTTCTAATTGAATCGGATTAAACGAGAGCTTTTTAACGGTTGGAGATTAAACCACAGTCATAAACCAAATCAATGGCATTGAGTTTAATGGAAATAATTAAGGAATATAAATGCAAAGCCTTTCTGATTATGAAAATCACTTGCTGCATTATATGAGCTGACCTAATAAACTTGGTTCTTAGAGTGCAAAAAAAATATACGTGAAAAAATATTAAAAATAGTACAGATTAAATTGAAAGTCATTTGTAGCCTGTAGGCATGACCGATAAAAATTGTGGTAAACACTACGAATGTGAATTCGATCACTCCATACTCATAAATCGAAATATTTATTTTATTTTTGAATACAATTTTTTATTCATTGTAGGCCCACAAATAAAAATAAAATACCGAGTTATCAATTTCAAGATATCTAAAGATTCTCTAATCAAAATAAGTAGTATCTTAAAATCATTTTCGTTTCAGAAGTTGTAATATAGCCGCCCCGGTGGCTGAGTCAATTATCGCTAGCGGTAGTAACTGAAGTCACCGTTGGGCGTGGGTTCGAGTCCCGCATAAGGCATGGGTTTATGTAAACGTCCTTTCACCTATCATCACTTCATCATTTCATTATCATCAGCTCATTCGTACCCCCGTATAACCTAGCTGTTGGTGGGGTCGTTAAGCAGCATTAAAAGAAAAAAAAAGTTGTAATATAATTATTAAATATCTATTTAAAGTCAAGATGTTATAATATATCATCGTTTACACGAGTATAATCTGACAGTTAAGCTTCTATATTGGACCATACAATACATTAATCCATATTAAATTCCAAAGAGCAAAACAAATTGTAAGAAACGTAATAACCATCATTAATGAATTAAAGATTCATACTTTTTTATCTTCACATAAGGTCCAGAATATGTGACTTCGGTTACAAATTTATTACAGCATAGAAAAAAAAACTATATATTTTCTATATGATATACCATTAGCGAACAGACAATCTATAAACTGAAAGCTGAACATTAAAACTAAGTAGAAAAATATAATATAAAAGATAAGTTTCTTTTTAAATCGTTTCGTTGTTGTAATTGCCTCGTTTAGATGTATCTGAGTGTGTGTGTGTTTGTGTGTGTGTGCATCGTTAAGAGGATTCTACAGGATACATTTTGCCATCTTCTTTATTGTGTCGCCAAGTAGCCCCCTTTCCCCCCCCCCCCTCACCCTTATTAGCAATGGGCTATAACCTCTTGCCGGTATTGTGTAGAATGTTTATCTTTTAGTTGCCATAGCAACTTATCGTGCCCACATCTGAATGCATTAGTGTTTAAGAAAATGTATAACAATTAAATGAAATCTAGTTCCATTGTATTGTGGGCTTCATCTCCTACACGAGGAAGGACTTGAAGAATTAATTATTTAGAAGATTTATTTTTACTTCTTAATATTTAAGATATTGTAGCTGAATACATAGCTTATGTGACTTAGGTAAGAGGTATAAATATTGATATAATCGATTATGCTAGAGAGAAACTTTAGAAAAATTATATATTTGCATGGACACTGATGTGCCAACGATTACATTTTTTTTCATAACATGAAAACAGAGCATCATCATGCATACAGAAACTATTACTAACAAAAACCTCGTTTAAAATGTATTCTTGAATATATGCTTTTAAGATCGCCCTTATGGTGCCTAGTCCAAACGATCCTATATTTCAACCATAGCATAATTGGGAAAAAATCATTATGTATCAAGTTTCAATGTTTTTTTATAAATTTTATCAACATCAAAAGTTCTATATAAAATTGTTATTATATTGCCAAGAACATTCCCAATTCGAATATGTATGAACCCTTGAGAATATACTGTAGAAATATGTCCAATTGAATAAGATATAACTGACAATATATTCTTGTATTTCCGTAGTCACACCTTTTTTCGTCATGCCTATTTATCACACTATGCCACTACATAATGTAGAATTAAGAGCAAAACCTTATGACATGATGTTAATAATGTCTTCCGACTAGCACATTTGCATTCACACATTGTCATATACAGTTAAGGGTGGCAAGCTTTGTTGCACTACATAAATAACATTATAAATAGGGGATGCGATGCGTATAAGGCTGGATTTACATACGAAAGGTGGCATTTTTTTTTCTTTCTTGCTTATACTAAAGTGAATATATCTATACCCCTTATTTTGGGCAACACCCCAACTTGTTGTGGGTTTACTAATGTGGTGTTTTAAGGGTTGATGCCACCCTTTTCAACCCTTTACCCACTAGTCATCGAATCAAATTTCAGTCTATTACACTTCATTTTTTTCTTTCCTGTGGTTATATGTATAGTATATATGAAAGTTGTATCCATGCTGGGTAATAAATAACTTTTTAGCACAAATAATCGTATAAATTATACGATCTAAAAGTAATTATAGCGTGGTTTAACGCGTCTCAATTTAAATTATTACACCACCATTGAGCTGGTTTTTATTTTAAGGATTCTATGGTTGGTTGATCACTGAATAATTGCATTACAATTACATCACATTGTGTGACATGACCTATAATAATATATAAAACACTTTGACAGAGTTAATTTGCTCCTTGGATTATGAAATAGGCCTACGTACGTTTAAATAGATAGCTTTATATTTTTGAAAAATTCACAATTTAAAAAAAGGCATCCTTGAGTATTGCAAAATAATTAGTGTAGGTGTAATGACCTAATTACATGTGAACATATATATATATATATATATATATATATATATATATATATATATATATATATATATATATATATATATATAAATATATATATATATTATTAGGCCTATATTATATATTATATATTATATATTATATATATATTTTTATTCACATTACTAGTAAGAAAATTCACAGTTAGTTTTTTATTTATCTCACACATTTCATATAATTTCTTCTTCATTTATTTTAATTGATAACGTGTATCAAATTATCAAATTGTATCATGTATTCATTATGTTATTATGTAGGCTGTAATAGTTGTTCAACTCAAACATAACATAAGATGAACACACGTTTTGACACGATGTGGTTTGCATTAGTGTATATCGTGAAAATAAAATATTTCAAATCACTCACCAGTTTGCTAGTTTATACTCTATTCACTGTGTATCTTCAAAATTGATTCTATCAACCCTACTCGAACAGAAAAACGCAATAAACTTATCTTTTATTTCAGTGTAGAAAAATATATTAAAACATTTCGCAGTAAACGAACGATTTTAACGCGTTAATCGTCTCGGCAGCGTTGCGTTAAATGGCGCCTAGAAAAGACGTTAACACGAAATCTATTTCGAATTTTAATGCACATACCGGTTTAACAACAATGTAGCATTCTAATACATTCCATCATTGATTACCATGTATATGAGACTTAAAATTCAAAACAATAAATCAAAAATAACATTCGAAAAACTAATGTCGATAATTTTGTGTTCTATTGGTTTTGAATGCATTCGAAAATAGTTACAAGTATATTAATGTTGCCGACAATCGTTAAAAACTAAAAAGTGAAATAAAAACTAGAAGAAATTATGTACTAAAGAAATGGAAAATCAATCATCCGTGAGAGATATGATGGACATTTTCAGGACATAAAAAATGTAAGAAAAGAAAATGTTACTTTGTAACAAAATTTTTATTAGTCCGTTTTTTATGGTGGGTTTATTATTATTTTCTGGTGAAATAGATTTTATAGTTCTTAGGAAATTGTATTACAGAAATGAAGTAAATTCAATAAACTGGACTTTATTTTATTGAGCAGATATTGGACATTTGGACCTCGAATTATCGTTTTTAAATTTACATACATCAACTATTTTCTCTCTGAAAATGTATTGTAGGCGAAAAAATAGTTTCGAACGTCAAAAATTTTCTGAGCGTGATGACTAAAGATTTCTTGAAACTTATTCAATGAAACATAATGAATAATTTTATAAATCTTACTCTCGAAAACTTTTTTTCATAAATCTTTTAAAAAATTATGATATTTTCCTTTCATTCATACATTTTTTAATAATTATTTTCGTAAATATATAAATGATAACTCGTTTTACAATAACCTTTCCTTCATTTTAAAATGTAGATCCAGCAATTTCTAGTTGTGAGCCTCACTAGCACAATTTTATAGTTTCAAATTAAAATATATTTCTGACCATAATGCGAGGACATGTAGGACGTAAAATTATTCATGTTAATTCTCATCATCCTTATCTATATCTTGATGGTGTTTTTTGGGGATTGAGTTAATTTAAAAATATCATAAACTTCCTATAAGATAATCATGTTTAACTAATAAGCTTCCCCTACGAGCTCGCATTTTATAACAGTTTACGAAGTCATAAAAGATTTGCCACACTAATTGGGGGTAAAATCATCGCACTCCACGTACAATATATAAATCCAAAAGACAAAAAGACATAATACTCTTTATTCCTTCATTCTAGAAACGCTTTTGTTCTTTCGTTTCAAGTTTAGGGAGCTGGGTGAAGGGAGAGGAGGGGGGGGGGAGATGAGATGTGACTCTGCCACAGATGTCGCTTTCTACGTACTAGTCACTAATCCACCCCCTTTACAACAATCACATCACAGGGTTAGCCGGGAGGTGTCAAACAATCCCTTGGAAACATTGCACACATAAAATATAGAGAATAATAATCATTAAACAGGGCGAGCATTTCACAGATTTAACCCCCACCACCCTTAGCAGCGGCAATCCTTTGTATTAGTAGAAGACAGGTTCATTAGACAATAAACAAGTCAAAGACGTTCAGATAAAGACATATATAAATGATATGAGAAAAGTTGGAAAAATTTAAAATGGATAGAATATAAGACTGTATGAAGAGGATGTAGAATAAAAGGAAGAAATTTGTTCAAAAGTCTTTTGGAATTGAATAGAATTAATTTCATTAGAGCTTGCGTCGAAGAAAGCACGGAAAAATGTGCAATTAAAAGTAATAGATATTTCTTTTTGTATTTTTTCCTGTTATCATCAGGATGTACTTACATATCTTACATATTTTATTCATTCATTACAGATTGTTCATAAAACAGGTGGTAATGGTTACTATACCTAATGAAATTACAATCAAACATAGGCCTACTCGATATAATTATACTTTATATTTTTCTTAGCTCTCTTCTTAAATCATTAATCTTCGTTATGTTCTTGATATCTTCTTCAAATTCATTCCATTCCATTCAAAACTTATGATATAGAAATCTGAGAATAAGAGAATTAACCGAAGAAAAACATATTCGTCAATTTATCATTGAACGCTGAGCACTATATAAAAATAACAATTAAAAATGACAAAATCTTACGCTCAGTTTGTCAATAATTCGCTAAATAGCGCGTTTGTCTAATCGATTGATTGATCTATAAGATGACATATTGTAATTAATGGAGATAACTGTTGACTGGGTTTCAACAAACGATTGAAAATCTGAGAGCGTAACTCTATTTGCCCTTCAATCAAAAAGATAGTTTTCCTCAACATGTATCCTATCATTGTGGCCTTCCTACACGAACGTGAGTTATATTGGGTCAAACATCAACCTACTTGTATACATATATATATATATATATATATATATATATATATATATATATATATATAAATATATATGCATCAATCCTTGTCGAAACTCCCGAGAGCGGATGATATTGAATAAGGAAGACGGTCGATCAGAACCTGAATAACGATTACATAACACGTGAAATGAAGAACAATACATAAAAAAAAACTCTACCCACAACTTGATCGAGGTCCGTCACAACACGGTGCGGGGGGGGGAGGGGAGGAGGGGCGAGGAAGGGGGAGGGCATAAAGTGTGTCTGGTCAATTGTTCTAAATCTCTCTCAGAACGTCTGAAGTCTACAAACAAATGGTCGTGTCTTCTCCCACTCACTGATATAAATGGCAGCCTTCAGTCATCGGACCATCGGGACCATGTCACCCCATACGTTGTTGTTGTTGTTGTTGTTGTTGTTGTTGTTGTTGTTGTTCACATTGGATTTGACGACGCACTGACGCGACTGACCAAGATCCGTTGCTGTCGGCGATTGTTGAATGAGGTATTGGGAAGAAACAAGGAATGAAATGTAATTGTAAGGAATAGTGTTGATAGTGTAGTGCAGCTTTGAATAGTGGTACGGAAGGAAACGGCGTGACGTTTGGTTAAGGAGTAATTTCAGTATTCACTTTCATAATGACAGAAGGAAAACACTCGAAAACCTCTTGTCAGGATGGTCGACCATGGCGACAGTCAAAAGCTGATCTCCTGGACCCCTATTCCTGAGATAAATGAGATGTGAGATTATAAAAATGAGTGAGAAAACGAGTATCTCACATAAAATATGAGATGAAATATGTCATTATTATATGAGATAGTTTACTGAGATAAATGAGATGTGAGAAAAATAAAAATGAGTGAGAAAACGAGTATCTCACATAAAATATGAGATGAAATATGTCATATTATTAGGCCTATATGAGATAGTTTTCTCACTGATTTTTCTCACATCTCATTTATCTCAGGAATAGGGGTCCTGATGACAGTTCAGCGTTCAACTGGTCCACCCATCTCAGTTTTCTGTTGTTGTTGTTGTTGTTGTAGTACTCACCCTGAGTTAATTTAAATAAATCCAATCTTGTCAACATAATCATCATAATGTAAACATGTTCTAACAAACCTACCCTACAATAATCTCATTTAACTTGATACTAACCCAAAACCACAGCGTTTACATTATATTCCGGTCACATAAATAGCCAAGTAGAATATAAATTCTCGGACGATCGTTCGTTCCAATTATCAGTCGGTGGTGTCGATCCTTCTGTTATCGGAAACAGATCGTGTGCAAATAATTACCCACACCAATCAGGACTACCAACTAAACCGTGAAACAATTCCCAGTCAACTTCACAGATTGTAAAGAACAATCGAGAACGATGAACGAAAGGGGAACAGACTAACGGGGAAAAGGGAAAAGGGAGAAGGAAGAAGCAACGTCTTCATTTTACCCTCTTTTCCATTTCTTATTTTTACGAGCATAATCTTTTGGAAAGATTCCATAATAACACTTACGAACAATATTGGGTTAGAATGTAATCTGGCCTACTCATACTGGTAAAGGTTGAGAACAGACGGAACTACTTGGTAATTCTTCAGGTACTTCAACAAAAGGTTGGAGTTTACGAGCTAGAAAACTGCTGGAGTAATATGACTATAAACTTTATTCGTTCACCTCATGTGAATTTGACTGTAGATATACTGAAATCCGAGGGGTTTACAACTACACCTGATTTCAGCTGATTTCAGAGATTTCAAGAGATGTCAGGGGTCTTCAAGAGATTTCAGAGGTTTTCAAGAGATTTCATATGGATTTCTAGGGGATTTCAGGGATTTCGAGGGGATTTCAATGGGATTTCATGGCAAGTGTACACCGGATTTCAGGAGTTGTTAACCTCTCGCTTAAATCAAATCTTGGATCTTGACTATTATATGGATATGGATAACGCATGCTTATTCTGATACCAACTCTATCCAGAGCTAAGAAACATGAGTGTGAATTGCTGCATCTTTCAGTCTTGTAATGTGATTAAAGTATACATTATTATTGTGAATCGGATTATTGTAATCATTGACGTTTACTTGGTTGTGTAGTCTATACTGTCTTTTCTGATTTGTACGAAATAGGCCTATATTCCATATAGAATAAACACTTTAAAGTAGACAGTAGAAAACGACGTAGAGATTGTGTTTACATGTTTTGGATGATGACAGTTTGTTTTTTGTATAATTACTTCTAATTGTCTCTAACTTCTAAATATAATAAAACATTAGTGTTCTACTTCTCCCTTCCTCATTGCACATAGTACAGCTCACATGTGTACCATAATCATCATAAACACAGTAACTTATCCATACTTGTACCCACGAAAGGTGAAGACGCAAACCACCCGTACGCTAATCCTGTGGGATAGGTGGGACGGTCGGTCGGAACCTTCTTCGTTACTGAATACAAGTATAATATTCCTGTACATTTATCGTTGTCCTCCGTAAATCATGTCGACATTAATATTCCTGCACGGCTGGGAATAACCTGGACCTCAGGGACTCGTTATCACTAATCTTACCACGTGGTGTCGTCGCTAGGCGCGTGAACAGATCTCAACGTCTTTTCAACATTACCCATTAGCTAATTCATAATTATAATTAACTCTCGGTCGTGTAATAAAAGTTAATACACACTCTTAAATTAACTTGAGGTGTGTCATAATAGTTATTACCGAACTAATAAATTAATGGGTTTAATTTGTTTCTGTGATATTTGGAGTATGGGTGGCGGTTCTTTGATTAGGATAGTAATTTGTGGTTTTATTTTTAGTCGTTAAATAAGTTATTTACGGAGTTGAATTAACGGTTGTGAAAAATTGTGTTTTAAAAGTCACAATCGAATGGTGTGTTAAAATTTAGTTCGCTTTTGCATGTCGTTTTGAGACTTGATATGGCTTTTTAGTGTTGTTTTGTAACAATCAAAGTCGAAAAAAGTTGTAAACGTCAAAATAATAATTAGAATAATTATAAAGTATTAAATCAGAGAAGACGGATATGTATAGCAGGGGAATTCTCACTATTATTATAAAGATGGAACGTTGATGAAAAATAATTGGTTTCCATAAAGCCGTTTCATTTTCGATGTTATTTAAATTTAATTTTGATTTGTGATGAAAATAAACGAGACTTGACATAATTATATTTGAATTCATGATATTTTTAGAAAATTGACAGTAGAATTATCTTCAATATTTATCATACAAACGTTTGAATACGACTTTCAGTATAGTTTGTTTTTACAGATTTAACAAACAGCTATTTCTACTCTATTTGTTGTCATCTCGCCGCTAAAGTGTGACAAGCTCACATATTTACACACCGTTCCAAGTTGTATCTTGTTGAACTGTCAAATAATGTAGACCACGTGGTTTTGTATACAAGCAACAATGTCTCCCACAGCTGTTTTACGCGCCTCGTAGCTGTCTCCCGCGTGCTGGCACGATGCCAGTATGCACGTGGCGAGGAGGTTCGAACTCGGGACTGCTGGTAGCGAAACTAACTATGCAATGTGTATGCATTTGTGTATAAATAGCGTGTAGGACAATGGATGATGATGTTTGGCGGGAAAAACATGATGATGACGAGTGAGATGTTGGCAGTTGGCCAAAGTGTGTTTTCGGCTCGGCAAATACAGTTTCATTACCAATAATTAGTGGTTGCACTCGGCAGGGAACAAAATGAAATTAGTTCAAAAAATCTAGGAAATTGTTTCTGGATTTTGAAAATGAATTGTTTCACAATAAGCTGTCGTTTTTTGCATGATCACTCATTTTTGGAAAATATAGTTGAAAAGTATGCGTATAAAACGGTACGTTATAAACAGCTAGGTGCATATCTATAAAAATCTCCCTGGGGAATGAAAACATATTATGATTATGACTTTTTATATTAAGTTTTGTTCAGCCATGTTTATTGTCAAACATGAAGTCAGTGATTTTATATCTTCAAAAAAATTGTGAGAACAATAATTGTATGAATTGACAAGAAAATATTATGGTGTATTCTACAAAAACTAATATCGTTGAATCTGATTTTTTTTCTCAAAAAAGTAGGTTTTTCAAAAAATATTGATTAAAGATCTAATTAAAGATAAAATATTGTCAGTGAATGATTAGTCCATTAATAACTGGATTTACAACAAAACCTTGACATCAGATAACAAATTACAAACCATCTGTGCACATTTCTGTCAACCGGTGGTAATTATCAATTGTCTCCCAAACTGACCGATTACAACCCCCCACCCCCACCCCCACCCCACCGCCTACCTGTATTATGTTGTTTTGATTGTTGTACTCGACCCCTGCCCCTGCCCCCCAAATGCCTCGTGACAATTGACTATGATGAACAGGTGGGGCTTGACGCCACGCCTTCTCACCTCTCAAATGACCTTTAGGCACGGTCTAGGGCGGCACTGGCAATTGTGTTCTATGACGATTACAATTCACATCATCGATATTCAAATAGTTCTCTCGTCACATTTTGATAATCTCAACGTAGAAAATATCTTTTGTTTTATATAACACCTATAAATAATGAATCATTTCATTAAAGTCCAATATTACATTGATTAATTGGATTCTGAAATTTAATAATTTGATGCCCGAGCTTGGCAGAAACGAAGTTTTTGAGATTACATATTTACATATTTTATTTATTCATTACAGATTGTTCATAGAACAGGTGGTAATGGTTACTATATCCGATGAAATTACAGTCAAACATACTCGATATAATAATACTTCATTTTTTTCTTAGCTCTCTTCTTAAATCACCAATCTTCGTTATGTTCTTGATATCTTCTTCCAATTCATTCCATTCCCGCGTCGTTCTTTGTATGAATCCATATTTACCTACTTCTCTATCCACTTTTTCCACTTCCATTCTTACCCCTCCCCTTGTACTTCTTTGTAATCCCTTTCCAATTCCATTGCTTAATTCATCCCATCCTGTATATTCATTCTTGACTCTAACAAAATTCAAATAACAAAAAAAATAACAAAAAAATAAAGATTCTGCCCAAGAGGTTGAGGAAATTCACCCACTGGTTCAAATTAGTTTGACTATGGGAAAACAGGAAAATGAGCAAAGTAACCGATTTTCTCTTAGGTTTCAACTATTATGAGTTTGACCGTTATATTATATAGGCCTATATATATTTTTTTTATGGTATCGAAATAAAATCATATAAATATAAATAGGAAAGTACAATTGATAATAATATTTTGCATTCGAAAATAGCACACACTCAAGTACATGATAGACTGTAAAATCAAATGATGTATACGTTTCTGTTTTATTTCTATACAGTAGCAATTCATGTTTGCTTACACTTTACAATTTGCAAGAGTGAATTAAATTAGTATAGGGGCCTATTGAATAAATTGGTGAATTGATGATAGTTTTTTCTAATGAACAGTGAGTAAATTAAATCAGTGTACATAAAGGGCCTATACTTGAACATCGAAAGAAATCCTGAAACTGACATATTCCTATTCCATGTCAAAGAGACATCAACGTTAGAAGATAATAATACGTACACCTGCACAAACAGTTGGTTTAAATCCAGCCTATGACCTAACCAATAGACAGTAACATATAACATACAATACTAATAATTAGTATTGTATTTCGTGATAACTCTATATAATTATATATCCCTAATAACAAAACCTATCAAATCAAGCTAGCCATTACAATAAACCGAAATCATGACATGGAGTAGTTATTCAAGCCAATTAACAAGTCAAGTTGGCAATATGTGAGTTTAAAGAAGCGTTTATATTGTTTTATGATGTGATTAAAATTAATAATGTAGGATTACATGACATATGGTTATTTTTCTAGACTGGCAATTAATATACCTAGCTGAGGTTCGATTAGGGTGGACGTATTATTATATTTTTATAATCAATAAATACCTTTTTAGCAATTGACGTCAATAGAATCTTATCTTCAGTGACTCATTAGATAAATTGTCCTACTGACACATTATTTTATCAATATATCAAATTAAAAGTTATTCCTGAAAAAGTGATATTATAAATTGAAAAATGCTAAAGTGGATCTACAATGATACGTCATAAGTGACCTAAAAACACTTGATTAATATTCATTTTTTTAAGCTCATCTACGTATGAAATTTTAATAAAGGTGCTCCAAAAAAAAACGGATTAGACATTTTATTTTTCATGTGTTTGATGAAAGTGTTTGTTGTCTATTATTTAATTAATTTATATCTGATAACAATTATCATAACTGGTTCAGTTTAGATGAAATATTTAGGAGTTGTAAAATCAAAATGAATTGGTAAAGATGTATTAATCATGTAAATTCAATGAAAATTTCCATTGCGTGATACTTGACAATCTTCCAACCAGATTAATTAATAATTTAATAATCTTCCCACATATAATATAACTTGAACCGTTTTCTGCTACATTTATTATCATACTCAATAGGCCCTGTAAACAAGTAAATCTTACATATACTAGCAAAACACTAGTATCTGTCAGCTCTCTATTAGTTTGATTCTTACTGCTGCCGGTGTCTTTCTAAAATTACATTTTTAAATCCCATAAAAAAAACTAGTATTTTCACTAAGCAGCATGCAGCGACCTAACGGATAATAAAGCAAGCTTCTCTAGTTCAAGCGTTTGAATCCAGAGGACGTTACTGAATTGAGTCCATTAAGCTAATGAGTATAACTTGAATTTAAATTACAATTTTCGGGGGAATATTTATTAATATTATAAGAAAATTGAGGTATCATTCATAAAAATCATCGATTTCACTCAATAAAGTTATAACATGTATACATTAACAATTGAAAAACGTTTATGATTAATGGTTACGTAAAGTAGTTCCGCCTTTTTGGGTATAAGTGCTTGGAAAATCTTATCCGACAACGTAGCTTTTTGGTTTCATTATTTTGGTTGGCATTCGTGAAGTGAATTAATCATCCCTCTCCATGACAAGATAGACAGGGGTCGACAACCCTTGAAATAAAACATAGGGGTTGATATATTGGAATTATATAACGGGCTATACGTGATTCACATTTGTATGTAGGCCTATGCTATGAAAACGCTCTAAATTTATATTTAGTTAACAAAATTTCAAATTCCAAAAGTACCGAGGAATAGATATAAGAGTATACAAAATGAATAATATGTTAAATAATAAATCCCTAATCGCTTCACTGTGGAAATGGTAACTGTATTCTATATTTAGAAAACGAATCCGTTATAATTTATCAGACGAGCTTTAGCGAGGATTCAATTTGACATACTGAAAAAAATTGGTGTTCGTTTTTATGTTTTTTTTTATGTTTTTTGTCGGTTTTCCACAGGTCAAACGGCTACAGCTATCAACTTCAAACTTTTTTTCAATATGGTTCCTCATCTAACTTAGATCTGTATAGTTTTGTGGCATTATCGGGGGGGTATTTTTTTTTTATGAATTTTAGAAATTTCAAAAATACCCATTAGAATAATATGGCGGAAAAAAAAGAAAATATTTTTATTTTCCCAAAATAATGAAATTTTGCGTGAAGTTGAATTACATTTTAATACACATTTCTAAAAAAATTCAGCTTGATCGGGTGAGCCATTTCGAAGAAAAAAAATGAAATGTGCTAAATTGGTACCACTCGAAGCAGTTCTTAACCATTACTACCCATACTATTACTATCCGCTCGTCTAACAACGCATATATGGCGTTTTCCTAGTTGTAAAGATCCTTAAAAATGTCAACATGACAGTTCGTGTTGAAACAAGAACTCCCGTGATAGTTTGTCACCCCTGCGATGTATAGAAGACCAAAGAACAGATCCAATGCGTGGGTGTATTTCGGGGTGGTTTATAGGGGTAGATTGGGGAGAATCGGTTGATCAGGTTAGACAAATGATAGGCAGCGGGGTTCGAGAGTAGCAAAGGCGACTCAATTACCAGCTTAAAGCACAGAAAACCGAACTAAAGGTACGGTGAGGTTCATAAAACAACAATAAATACGTGCCGTTGTGACAAGTGGATATATGTTTATATTTTATGGGCATAAAGATTCACAATAAGGAAAGGAAATAATACATTTATTTTGTAATATTCGTGTATTTATGTATTAGCACAGACAATCGAGCTGTGTGTGGTAGGGTGTGAATGGGTGTGGTAGGCCTATAAGATATAAAATCGTTCCAGCTATGTCCACAACATAGTTACACCGTTCCAAAGCTTGTACCCAGCTATACTATAAAGAAAGTGCTTTCATCACGTTACAAATGATACTACTTCATCATATATTGCACTGTAAGCATTTAACGTGTAGTTGGAATAATATACTTGATAATCTTCTCATGCATGGAAACAGCAAGGCAAATTTGATAGTGTTCATATAATTTTTTCGCGCAGCATTTCTTCTGTCCATGGACTCATGTCTATATGGAAGTCTTCTTTGTAGAACATATAACGCACAAATCGACCAAATATTACACAACTCGATCAAGAAAACGTCAATGATCATGCAGTAACATTATTAGACGAGCTTTAGCGAGGATTCAATTTGACATACTGAAAAAAAATGGGTGTCCGTTTTTATGTTTTTTTTTTATGTTTTTTTGTCGGTTCTCCACAGGTCAAACGGCTACATCTATCAACCTCAAACTTTTTTCCAATATGGTTCCTCATCTAACTTAGATCTGTATAGTTTTGTGGCATTATCGGAGTGTGACTTTATTTTTATGAATTTAAGAAATTTCAAAAATTCCCATTAGAATAACATGACGGAAAAAAAAGAAAATAATTTTATTTTCCAAAAAAAATGAAATTTCGCGTGAAGTTGAATTACATTTTGGTTCACATTTCTAAAAAAAAATCAGCTTGATCGGGTAGCCATTTCGAATAAAAAACATAAAATGTACTAAATTGGTACCACTCGAAGCAGTTCTTAACCATTACTATACCCATACTATTACTATTCGCTCGTCTTACAACGCATATATGGCGTTTTCCTAGTTCACCATGCTAAACTGAAACAACAGTTCACCCTCATGTTGCTTAGCTCTTGACAAAGTCTGCATTAGGAACAAGGAAGAGTTGCCTATCCATACAGCTATAATCCCAAATTTCACGGACTCTATGTCCAACACTGTACGTGTATAAATAAAACGGTGTCTCAATGAATAGAACGTCGACAAGAGATGCAATGATTGATTGTTGCGTGAACAACAATGCGATCGTGTCCCGTGACAAACGAACGGTAGACAAACACTTACGTTGATTGGCCGAGAGGAGACAATGTGAACGAGATTCACTTGAGCAGTTGAGCGACGCTTTATGGACGTCGCGACGCTGAGAAAAGAATGCCACGCTGATATTTACGAATATGACAGATCGGAAAATTAATCATTAATTACGTTAAGACGTGTAAACGAAAACAATAGTTGCGTGAAAAATTGTGGAAACTTGTGTTGAGAATCAATCATAAGGCCTAAAGCTTGTCAAGATCGTGTATATGGTGGAAAAAACAGTGGGTGTCCAGATCTTTATTTTATTTACCGTGTTGTTCGATGAGCGTTAGCGAAGAGTTTCCATCCCACTCTTACGGAGCTTTGTCTGTGTTTTTTTTTTTTTTTTTTTTTTGCGCACTGCACAGGTCGCAGGGTTTGACCGATTGACATGAAACTTTTTCTTCATACGCAAACTCATCCAACTTAGAACTGTATAGTTTTGGGGTCAAATCGGTTCGACCATTTTTGATAAACATCATTACAAAGTGTCCAAAAACCTCATAAGATTAGGCTGAGCGGAAAAAACTGAAAAATAAAATCTCTCCAATATAATTCAAATTTTCCTCAAATGTGAACACAGAAATAATGAACATTAATAAAAATCAACGTTTAATTCGGACCAGCCGTTTCGAAGAAAATAATTTAATACATGTTTTTTATCTATAGAAAAGATAGAAATATTAGTGGAAAAATATTGCATTGGTAAATTCACGGCTTCCCAGATCCATTGGCATCGGATAAAGTTCATTTTATATGATCAAGGTGTGTAGAGTTTCGCTCATCTCACAACGCACATTCCGCGAGTGCCTATAGTTATATTGCATCGCTATACTCATTGTACAGTATACATACTGACTCATGTTATAACCGGAAATAGAATACTGGATCGTTTCTTTGAGAAAGCAACGTTATATCAATCCTGGAAAACAGTATACCCTTATAGACAGATGTATAAATTGGTACACATGTAGAGAAAAAGCGTTCAAAATCGTATGAAGGCGTCAGAAAACGATTGAATAATCATATAATATCGAATTCTACTTGAAATTCTCAAAATGAACTTGCTTAGTTGGAAGTAAATTGGAGAAATCTCATTAAGCTATCAAGCTATAAATATTGATTTTCCTTCATACAATGACATAACTTGAATGTTGATTAATTATGCTGAAATTGATTTATTTGTAAGAATTTGATAGCTCATGTTAAATTATAGAATGCACCTAGGCATGCAGCTATGGGCGCATTATAGGCCCACTAAGTATAATGGATTTGTCATATTTTGAGAAGTATCAAGTAACTATTTGTGAATCATAATTGTAATTATTCACTTTGAAGTAAAGTATAATAATAGTGCGAAATCAAAAAAAATATATAAAAATAAATTCTATTCAAGCGAAATATGCAGGTTTTTTCCTTCATCTCCAAAACAAAATTAATGTCTAAAACAAGTAAAAAGTATTATATTTCTGAAGTTCTATACTGCTAATTAGTTATAGAAAATAGCGAGTACGCTTGCCCCAAGCTATTTGAAAAAATGAAAAATGAAATCTTTTATAAAGATATCAAATTATTTTATGACAGTGGTGATTGATACTAATTTTCTACAGTTTATTTTGAAAGAGAGAAAGCTATTTTCCCTAAACTACTTGTGTATATTCCATAAAGGGATGGAAATTTGTAATCGAATTCCGTATGAAATAAGAAATGTCAATTATGCATCATCATTTAGAAAAGAATGTTGTAGAATAATTAAAGATGGTTTGCTTATCCCAAAACATTATGAAAAATGTGGTTTCTGGGATAAAATTAATGAGTGAATGAAACTAGGAAAACGCCTTATATGCGTTGTGAGATGAGCTTGAAAGTATGGAAATGTAGAACTAGGAAAACGCCTTATATGCGTTGTGAGATGAGCTTAGAAGTATGGAAATGTAGAATTAAGAACATTTTGTCAGCTCAATGTACATATACAGGCCATGGATCACTTCAAAGGTGTAAAAACTGCGGCCGTCTGTTGGTATATGGACCTTGGTTTCCAAACAATCAAACCAGTGCCTTCTTCACAGACATCACAGATTTTAAACGTTTTAATTTATTGGTGACACTTGTTGCTCACATTTAATAGTTTCTTAATTGCTTTCTTAATTGCTTTTATTGATGTGTAAAAAAGTACATTAAAAATGCGTTTTCTTCGTTATTTCACATCCGATTGTTCCATAAGTCGCTTAAAATGTGTATGATAGTTCTTCCCACATTCAGTATGAATTTGAGAGCTTTTGAAAAAAAAATATTTCAAGTATTTCTCCCCCGGCCTATTCTTATGGTGAATTTCCATACTTTCCAATTTTTTTCTGGAAAAACCGTCCGACCGATTTTTCTGAAAAACAATCCCAACCTATTCTGGTATAACACCAATTTGTAAAAAAAGTTTCGAGTTGATTGAAACTTTTTCCTGACCTGTATGCCGCGTACAAAATTACACACAAAAAAAAAAAAAAAAAAACAAACATAAAAACCAAGCCCAAAATTTTTCGGTATATGGAATGAAAATCTTCGCTACGCTCATCTAATTACTATGAAAGTAGCCCATATAAAATAATTAGATGAGCGTAGCGAAGATTTTCATTCCATATACCGAAAAATTTTGGGCTTTTGGTTTTTTTTTTTTTTTTTTTTTTTTTTTTTTTGTGTGTAATTTTGTACGCGGCATACAGGTCAGGAAAAAGGTTCAATCAACTCGAAACTTTTTTTACAAATTGGTGTTATACCAGAATAGGTTGGGATTGTTTTTCAGAAAAATCGGTCGACCGGTTTTTTCCGGAAAAAAATTGGAAAGTATGGAAATTCCCCATAAGAATAGGCCAGGGGAGAAATACTTGGAATTTTTTTTTTTTCAAAAGCTCTCAAATTTATACTGAATGTGGGAAGAACTATCATACACATTTTAAACGACTTATGGAACAATTGGATGTGAATTAAGGAAGAAAACGCATTTTCAATGTACTTTTTCACACATCAATAAAAGCAATTAAGAAAGCAATTAAGAAACTATTAAATGTGAGCAACAAGTGTCACCAATAAATTAAAACGTTTAAAATCTGTGATGGATATGAAGAAGGCACTGGAACCATTGTTTGGAAACCAAGGTCCATATACCAACAGACAGCCGCGGTTATTAAACCTTTGAAGTGATCCATGACCTGTATATGTACATTGAGCTGACAAAATGTTCTTAATTCTACATTTCCATACTTCTAAGCTCATCTCACAACGCATATAAGGCGTTTTCCTAGTGTATCATTGTATTATAAATTGATGTACATTTTGTTCTATTTATACTTATTGTGATGGTGAAAATTGTAAAAATTGTAAAATTGTAAAAATGTATATGTAAAATGTAAATAGCATATCTATGCTAAATAAATTGATAATACTACTAATATAGGCTTTATAGAATTCAAAGTTTTGCGCTATACTACTATAATCTAATCGATAGTTTCTCTACTTACATTTTTCGTTCTCCACCCTCGCCTCATGTTTATATCATGACATCACAGGGTAAAACTCACACTCCCCCCCCCCCCCCCCCCCCCCGTGACAATCAATTGAACCAATATCACCTCCATTCATGGTGTCAACTGAGAAAACCGATGTCTTTTGATAAATCACTCAGAATAAATTCACCTGCTGTGAGGGCAGTATCATAAAGGCGCAAGCAACAAAGGCGTATACGTATCACTAACACACTAATCACTATAAGAGTTCATCAGGTTTTATATCAATATTCAAAGGAATATTGATTTTTCAATATTATAGCCTTATGAATTATAAATCATTACATATACATCAATGAATTCAAAAATTAAAATTATTCTATTGAAAATTTGTCATAGTAAATTATGCTGTCGATGAAATAATCGCTATGATGAAATATTATATAGATAAAATCCGTATATCAATACATACCTAATTGATATCATATCTGAAATCTCTTGAAATTTGAATAATTTGCTGAAATAATAAAAATATATTAACTCTGAATCAAATCACCATCATACGTCTAGAGATGAAAGTGGTTTTGATGAAAATACAATTTAAAAATGTTTTTAATTATTTCAGTTCTTGACTTTTCATCATTAAATTACGTTTATATATGCTTGCTTGTTATTAAACCTTAACCACAGAAACAAATGACAATACTAATAACTAGACCATTGTTGCCCCAAATAACTACAATGAATAATTCACACCTAATTAATCTCCATTGTTGACTTTTTAAATTTCGACGACAGATAGTTATCCATCTCTGCCTTAGTAAATGCATGACTACATATCAAAAATCCGTTCAAATAACCACAAGAGAACATTATTCATAAATAATGACACGGTTTGTGTACGTAATAATAACAAAAAGGCATTTGACACCTTCAGTTATTGTCAAGTTTACCATTCAACCGGAACTCTCCCCGCTAGAGAACAAATTACGATGAGACCCCATGTTGAGTTTAATTTTCCATTATGTTTTTTATGTTATATTTAAGTAAGAGCGTAAAAGGTATTTCAGTATATATAAGATGAAATCATAGTGAGTTATATATTGTTGGATACTAGGAAAACGCCATATATGCGTTGTTAGACGAGCGAATAGTAATAGTATGGGTAAAAATGGGTGAAAACTGCTTCGAGTGGTACCAATTGAGCACATTTTATGTTTTTTCTTCAAATTGGCTGACCCGATCAAGCTGAAAATTTTCAGAAATGTGTATCAAAATGTAATTCAACTTCACGCAAAATTTCATTTTTTTGAAAAAAAAAATATTCTCTCTTTTTTCCCGCCGAGTTATTCTAATGAGTATTTTTGAAATTTCTAAAATTCATAAAAAAAACAAGTTACCCCCGATAATGCCACAAAACTATACAGATCTAAGTTAGATGAGGAATCATATTGAAAAAAAGTTTGAAGTTGATAGCTGTAGCCGTTTGACCTGTGGAGAACCGACAAAAAACATAAAAAAAAAAAAAATCATAAAAACGAACACCAATTTTTTTCAGTATGTCGAATTGAATCCTCGCTAAAGCTCGTCTAATTTTGTGATGATACAATGGATAGTGATGAAGAACACATTAAAATCCTTCATATTCTAATATTTAGTGGGGCTATTCCATATACATATTAAACTAAATATTAATTAATGTCATAGATAATACTTCAATTTCCTTTGTTTGTAATTAAGGGAGGGTTTATAACTATAACTTTATAGATGCATGATATGAAAGATTATCGTTAATTAAGTGCATATCAAGAAATGATGTATAATTATGAATAGACATGGAACCAAGTCGGTGATTTGACTCATAATACTTTCTGATTTAATCTTCATACTTCAAAGTATATCTTTGATAAGTCGGCCCATCTTATCATCCTCAATTTATTATTATCATAATTACAGTTAAAAATTAATAGAAATGAATATAGTAGTGATTAATTGACAAGTAATTTATTCAAACACCTATATAATTAAAATGAAGGATTTTAATGAATTATATAGTTAAATGTAAATGTCGTTATTATTAAAACCCTCAAAATCAAAGTATAGTATACGTTTTTATGATCCGCTTCCAAATTGTAAACCCTCAATTATACAGCGATAATCTCCCTAATTTCTACTAGTAGGCGCACACTTCTCTTCATATTTACGCCCAATGGTTAATCTTTCATTTCGAACATCTAACTATTCATTAATTAACTTTCAACTTAACTCTATCTACAGAATAGAACGAGAACGCTGCTGTGTATGTAATTATAAGGTCGTTAGGGAAAACGTATACTTTCACGCCGTCGTCACTCGTTCATTTCATCATTTACCCTTCATTTTTTAACCCTTTCACATTCTATAAAATCACACCCTTGTGATTAGAAGGGTTCATGTTAATCTCTGGTTTAGTCCTTATCAAATAACATGATATAGTTTATACATTATAATTAGACTATCTGATTTGATGTAATCCTCAACTTTGTTCACGTGAGAATATTTCACTCCGGGATCCCGTATATTCTTCCTTTGGGATACTTTATAAGTTACAATGACAACTTTCGGCAAAAACATCGTAAGGATAAATTAGTTGTTCCCCAAACAAGGGATACGTGTAAAGCCATGACAAGAGGTATGGTATAGAGGAGAGTCGGCAATATGCGATAATAGCATTGTTTTATAACTAGGAAAACGCCATATATGCGTTGTTAGACGAGCGAATAGTAATAGTATGGGTGAAAATGGATAAAAACTGCTTCGAGTGGTAACAATTTAGCACATTTTATGTTATTTCTTCAAAATGGCTGACCCGATCAAGCTGAAATTTTTAGAAATGTGTATCAAAATGTAATTCAACTTCACGCAAAAAATTTCATTTTTTGGGAGAATAAATATATTTTCTTTTTTTTCCGTCATGTTATTCTAATGGGTATTTTTGAAATTTCTAAAATTCATTAAAAAAAGTTACCCCCCGATAATGCCACAAAACTATACAGATCTAAGTTAGATGAGGTACCATATTGAAAAAAAAGTTTGAAGTTGATAGCTGTAGCCGTTTGACCTGTGGAGAACCAAAAGAAAACATAAAAAAAAAAGGAACACCAATTTTTTTCAGTATGTCAAATTGAATCCTCGCTAAAGCTCGTCTAAATATCGAAATATTTATAAATATTTGTTTCCCAACAGAGGCTAACGATGATTGAGTAAGACTGTTTAAAAGTCACACCTCTTGAATGGGTTGAGACTAAATACCATTTGAATATAAATATGTAAAGACGATTTTAAATTAATATAACACAGAACTTTTTCACCAGCTCGGCACAGTCCGTTATCATGCATTTACATATTTACATATTTATTTATTCATTACAGATTGTTCATAGAACAGGTGGTAATGGTTACTATACCTAATGAAATTACAATCAAGCATAGGGACTCAATTAAATTATACTTTATTTTTTTCTTAGCTCTCTTCTTAAATCACCAATCTTCGTTATATTCTTGATATCTTCTTCCAATTCATTCCATTCCCGCGTCGTTCTTTGTATGAATCCATATTCACCTACTTCTCTATCCACTTTTTCCACTTCCATTATTACCCCTCCCCCCGTACTTCTCTGTAATCCCTTTCCAATTCCATTGCTTAATTCATCCCACCCTGTATATTCATGATATATGCGCAATATGCATGTGTGATATATTATATATATATATATATATATATATATTATATATATATATTAAATATATATATATATATATATATATATATATATATATATACATTGGCGTCGGAACCGGGGGGGGGCAGGGGGGGCGATGCCCCCCCCAACTTTTGGCCGAGGGGGGGCAAGGGGGGGCAAGAAAAAGGTCTTGCAAGACACAATTTGAAAAGACGAGAAATAGAAAAGACGAAAAAAAGAAGGAAGAGAGAAGGAAAGAAAGAAAAAAAGAAAGAGAAGGAACGAAAGATGTAGGCCTATAGATAGATAAAATCGTACATAGATTCATATCTCACATTGCATAGAAAATCAAATATCAGATGGGTACCTTCAGTTTTAGGAGAAAATTGATTTTTGCATCTAAATCTCATCTGAAACACGTTGAACCATATTAAAAAAAGTGTGTTCAAAGGAATTTTATGTACTGTTTCGAAATGACAGTTCTGGTAAGTAGTTTATGACTTATGAGTTAGCAGAAATCAACAAACAAACCTATGCTTCTTCCAGATGTAAATTATTCATTATAATTTTTGTAAATTTTGTAAATTTCCAAAATTCCAACAGTCTTAACAATGACAATGAAGTGAAATGGAGAAAGGAAACTTCCAATAAGGGTCGTTTCTAGGGGGGGCAAAGAGCGTGACTGCCAGGGGCGTCAAATTTATGGGGCTCTATCGGCGCACATTTGTAACATACTATTAATAACAATATTCCATAAATCATATTCTATTTTACTTATGCATTATTGGGGAAAGTAAATGTTATTATTCGAACAGCATTGTTTTCGAATGATATAGATTAATTTAGCGTTTAATTTTCTTGGATGAGCCATTCAGCAAAACTAGCTCTTACCACACTAAAGAATTCATGAATTCCAGAAATTTCGTGTAGTTCCCAAACCCGTAGAAACGTACTTAAAAAGATGAATTTTCTAAAATTTCCCTGCGGGGCTCGATTCCTCCCTTACTTGCATTCACTTTCACTATGCGCATACAGTTTTTGGGGCTCATAATTGAGTCCTTGCCCATGGCGCTAAAATGAGCCAGAACGACCCTGCAGTTACAATAACTTTGATCGGCAAATATCAGTTGGGCACCTATAGTTCTTCAAAACAATACATTTTGTCATCTAAATCGTATCTGAAACACGTTGAATCGTGTTAAAAAAGGGGTAATTTGAAAAAATTCCCTGTGGGGCCAGGAGAGTCCTTCTCCCCTTGGGGCCTTGCCCCCCCGCGGGTCGCAGGCTTCACGTTAACTGGCCTTTGTACAACTGTTCTTATATGGCATTTTCTTTTCCAAACTGTGATCCCCTCCACCCATCTTGGTTTTATCAGTATTTTTTCCTTCTGTCCCGAATGAAAAATGAAAAATACTCAAATGTTATTGAATACGTGGCACCCCATACTTCCTTCCTCCGCGGGTCGCAATTTTTGAGCTTGCCCCCCCCCCCAACTTTGAAAACGTTCCGACGCCCCTGTATATATATATATATATATATATGCAAAATATCTTATATATTATGAGAAAATAAAAATAAAATTCAATTTTACAAACAGATATAAAAATATAACTCAAATACGAGGTTTAGGCCCTAGTTACTTTTTTATATATGTGATATATTCCAAGTAATATTTAATTTTGTTATGACGGATTGAGTGATGAAGTAAAATCAGAGAGTCTATATCCCATACTCGTGCACTATCAATGTTCTAGAACATGATATATGATATAAATGGTAATTAGTCGATGTAGGCCTATCCAACCCTATCCGGCACGCGTCACCGCCATCTTTAATCCTAGCAATCCTTCATGCTTTACTCCCAGGACCGGTAGGAAACGGCGATTAGAACAGGGACCTGTCAAACGGTGAACTATTGCATGATGATTACAGTTTAATACCCCTTTGAGTCCCGACAAAGATTAGCATCACAGTTGACTTGGTTGCATCAGCTAGACATACGCATACCCGCACAATATATTCGCGATCGGGTTCTGAATTGGGACAATGGTTAGCATTGAAGGAAAGTTGAAGGAAGATATTTTCAAAAATGCATGATATATAGCGACGGTGCAGTCATGGGGTAAGAATGGAAGTGGAAAAAGTGGATAGAGAAGTAGGTGAATATGGATTCATACAAAGAACGACGCGGGAATGGAATGAATTGGAAGAAGATATCAAGATTATAACGAAGATTGGTGATTTAAGAAGAGAGCTAAGAAAAAAATGAAGTATAATTATATCGAGTATGTTTGACTGTAATTTCATTAGGTATAGTAACCACTACCACCTGTTCTATGAACAATCTGTAATGAATAAATAAAGTATGTAAATATATGTAAATGGGTTTCAATATTGAAATCAGGGCCCAATTGTGAAATTTATTGAGTAATGATATTTTTTAAACTTTTAAACATATAAGAATATATATTTACCATTATATTCATTATTATTATTATATATCAGTTATCATGTTTGATTCATATATATTTTAAAAAATTGAAAATTCATTTCAACTCTTGTCGGAAGAATAGAGCAAGCTTCGTAAGAAATAGCAATAGATGTCTTACTACCAGCTGGTCTATGCTAAAATAATAATACATTGAGCAATTGTTACAAAATTAGATTTATTTTGTAAAATTATATTTATTTTGTACTAATAGTGCTGTACTCTTATATTTATTTGAATTTGGCTACATATGTTGGGGGAAGAAGACCAAACTATGAAGGGGGCAGTGAGAAAACAGGAAGTAGAATGAAGAGAGGGCGGGATACAGGTGGTCAAGAAGAGAGAAGAATCTGAAGTCAGAAGGAAATTGGATTCAGATCTGTGGACATCAGTCTTCCAGAGAACATAATATTGTATCTTTTCACTGCCATTAATTAAATAAAACAGCATTCTATCAATCTGTGTAATTGTACTTATTAAGAGTAATACCATCAAAATGAAATATTTAAACATGTTATATGATTTTCACTTGATTCATTTCATAGTAGGCCTATAGCTTGAATCAAAAGTGAAATACCGTTTTCTGTTGATCTTATATTGTCAAATCATATGCAATATCACTACATTGACTGGCTTGGGCCTAGTCAGGTAGAAATGAATATTACTTCTGATTGTACGGTGATTGAAGTTGTGAATTTGATGAGTCAATGAAAACTTCAAATTTTTTGTGCTGACAAATGGGATAATAATCGAAATTCGTGGTGAAAATCATAACATAATTTCTTATAGAAAATTCCTATTTTTGACTAATTTTGGAAAATCGATCTTGAGACTTTTGAAAGTTTGAAAACATTCTTCTATTAGCCATCACAAAATTATTATTTCCCATGATTTTCTCATTATCCTGTCTGATTTGATTTGTATCCAGCTTGAAAGTGTTTAGGTCTGAACGTTCAGACTAGATAGCATGACTTTAAACGTTAATAAATGAAAACGTTGACTTAAACGTGGACGTTTAAACGTTGATAATACCTAATGACAGCTCTAGTCTGCCAGCCATGCAGTCCATTGACAACTAAATCGAATCGGTTCTGTATAAATGGTTTTATTTGCGACAACGTTGGTGGACATGGACAAATTCTCCCCAGAGATATTGTGATAAATGACCTTGGGCCCCGTTTGGATGAGAATGTAAGATGTAACTAATCTAATATATTATTGATAGCTGTATAAATTGAAAACAATCACTTTCATTTTTTTCGAAGCGCATATTTAAGAAATATAAAACTTACGAACTTACGAAATACAAAATATAAAACTTGTTCGCATCTTCTCTAGTTGTTTTCTGTGTAGGGAGGGCCTACGACAAAAATGGAATATTCTTCGTTCATTTATATTGTGCGTATTTTCGATTCGGATCTTTTGCCTAACATCACTTCGTCGTTTCATTTCAACTCTTTCGTTTACATCAGTCATAAAATATTACCTAAGCTTGATGGAGAAAAAAAACTCTATTCTATTAACATGAAAAAAAAAAACGAACACCAATTTTTTTCATTATGTCAAATTGAATCCTCGCTAAAGCTGTCTAACAACTTTACACAAATGAGAAACTCATTCTAGATAACATTCTGAAGAGAAGCGCGATAATTATACAAAACAAAAAGAGTGATAAATCCACTCTTTTTTTCTATTCCAACATATACTTCTGCCTCCCACACTGCAGACGTGCTCGGACTTCTTCCTAACGTTACAAGTAAACACTGACACTTCCAATACCACTCGATTAATGAACGTTCTGTCCAACCGTCTCCCATGTCTGAATTAACCCTGTAGACAACTGGACGTGAACAAATAGTCCCCAAGGAGTGTCCTGAAGGAGTGATCAGGACAAATAGCCGCAACATCGTATCGAAGATAAGTTGTGCGTTTCAACTTGGCTATGGAGCAAAGAGGGAAGGGTCGATCGTATTCACTTTATTGTTAGAGTCGAATTGAATTTAGATTATTGGTCTTACACTAAAACTAAATCATAAATTATCATTTTTATGAGGAGATTAAATCCAATATTAGATATTAGCTGTAGTTAAATTAAAATAAAAACAATAATGTCATAAAATGTTGATATACGCCTATCTATGTTTGATTGAATACATTCTAAAAACACACATTTTAATTTATTATAATACAATCAAAACTATTCATTTGCATCACCATTTCCATTTTCGGAGCTTTTCATTGAAGCTATATTCAGATTCTAATTCATTCTTATACCTAGCAACATCTTCCCCATTCTGATAAGATAAGGAAACTAATACCATCACCAAAATTCCGTATACACGTAAACACAAACTTCTACTGAAATCTCAAAATAGGTTTACCACCCCACAGTAAGCTTTACACAGCACACATAAAATGTAAATACGTAGCAATGCGGGTAGCTTTATGATTATGAGTTTGCGTTCATTACGACAGTGCATGGGTAACGATTGTGATGTGCAATGTGCTTCCAACTGTCACTTATCACTAATCACTAATCACTACGACAACACCTTGCTAGACTCCCAGTGTGTTAATGTAGTAAAACGATTAGTGATAAGGTTTACGATAGTAGCTGACTACTATACCACCACCATATCAGGATTAGTCACCAGAGTTTATAGCTTGACATGACGGTCCATAAAGGACCAACTACTGTGCGGGATAGACGCCGGCAATAAGGGTTGGTCATAAAATAATTCTTGGACGTAGGGGTTGTTGGACAAGTGTTGATGAAATTGGATTTCGAAGTGATTTTGTGGTGACGTTTGAGATTTTTGTTATGTTTCTGTTACTGATTTGGAGATTCACAAGTTGTAAAACTAATCACTGGTGTAGATGAAATAATCAAAATTTTGGAGGTGCGGGGCATTGATCCCCGTACCTCTCACATGCTAAGCGAGCGCTCTACCATCTGAGCTACACCCCCAATGAGTTTCGATCAACTAAATGTGAAATAACAATAATGTAATAATTATAAATTGGTTGGTTAGCAGAGAAAGTAGATTACGAACGTGGACCTGTTGCCACGCCTCGAGTTGTCTGCGTATAGAAAGACTTTAGCCAGAGGTAAAAAACGAAGTTCAGTAACAAATCTAGGTCGTTATGTGTGATAGAATTATTATTAAATGTAACATGTTTCATTGGGGGTGTAGCTCAGATGGTAGAGCGCTCGCTTAGCATGTGAGAGGTACGGGGATCAATGCCCCGCACCTCCAAAATTTTTATTATTCCTACGTCAGTCGTGATATCACTTTGAAATATCAAGATCAGTATAACAGAAATAGTTCAAATTCAATAAATTATGAATGACTATTTACAGTTTGTTATCGATTCGTTTATTTCTGTTTTTATCATTATTGGATGTTTACGTAGTACTTGGACTGTAAATATATTCTATCATTCTCTTTATCTCACTTCGTTTTGACCAAACAGATTCAACTGAATTGAATATTAAAACCAATTTAATCTGCCTTGGGTGCCGCGCCATTCCTGGCATTGCAGTAATTGCTACAGTAATGCTTGAGTTTAATTAAATCAATTATCAAATACCATACGGACTCTTCTTCAAATATGTTTGAACATAACAGAAATTGAATCATAACTACTGGTATTTATATTTACCAATTCGGTTTTTGTGTTTGAAGCTTTATTTGTTTTCCTTCCCCAGGTCCGACCCTCCACATGTCCTTTAATCCTGTCGGTCAGTTTTAATACATTTAAATATTCACAGTCTATTAGGCACATAATACTTTATATCATCACCCTTAGGCATGTATTTAACTTTGTCATCCCTTCTGTCGTTTCTGTGTGTTTTAGTATACCCCCAACAATGTGACAGATTGCGAGAATAGTCTAGTTCGTCCATCGTAAAACTTTTTGTTTCTTCATTCCTCTTCTTGTTTACTTGTACATATTTTAATTTCACAATTGGAAAGTTCAGTATTGTTATCTTTTTATTTCTGTAGGTTACTATAGTATTCACACTATAATTCATAATTATGTGTATTTTATAATGTATAAACACCTTAAATGTTGTATAATTGACCTCTATAACTATTATAATATTGTCATATTTATGTTTTTGATGACTTATATAATAACCTCCATTTATTATTGCTCTCGAATTAAATTCTGACATCTCAAGAATGCAGTCTTATATTATGTAAAAAGTCACTGAAAGAAAAGTTCAAAACACGATGGAAATTTCAAGAATAAGAAAATATAAAAGGTGACCCGACAGATGAATACAATTCTACATAGAAATTATCCATACTTCTCACTAGCATTTGTCTTGTGTATTGGTATTCATTCATAAAAGCAAATAGGATTTACATTATATATAAAGGATTAGGCCTACCGAAAAAGTATGTACGATTAATTCATACAGAAATAAAATTTATATCTCAACACGATAATCTGATTATAAAATACCTTGATACATTTTATTCTTCCTAAATTTATTAATTACGATGATAAAAGATCGGACAAATTGTTCAAATCACTTCAATTATTAAATATTAATCTTGTGTCTATTAAAATTATTTATTGCTCAACCCGTGGCACATTTTAAACTTTGTCCAAAGCTTCTGTACGATCATCGCACCCCAATCTCCACCGAGACGACTTTCTATAGCAGGTATAGCTAGTTCGATGATATCACATGGCTAATGAATAATTCAGGAGATATTTGAGGGGTGGGATGAGGTGTATTTATACATGTAGCTATAGCTGTGTATAGAAAGCCTCCGGTTAGATGGTTAGTAATGCGTAAAGGAATTGAAGAACTATTATGCATTTATACGTGAGGACAAACAAACATTTTATCATTGTGTATGCAAACATTATAGGGTAAGGTCTAAATCAGGAAAAAGAAATATCAATCTATGTTTTGAGATGACTTTATTTGACTACGTTTATATGAATAAAATGCATTGTTATCTTGAGGAATAATATAGATGTTGATGTAAAGGAATAATATTATAGGCCTTTGCTTCTCTCAAGTAATGCCATTCATTGTTGAGACAAAGTAAGAGATTGGTAACAAAGTTTACCAACTAATAAACCTATCACAATGTGTCCAAGACTATTTATAGTTCAATCTATTGCTAAAAATGGTAACGATTTTTTGTCATTTGTCACTTGAAAGAAACCTATTAATTATAGATTCGACTGTTCAATTCGGTGTTTAAAAAATGAATTGAATTCTTATTAATTATTTCAAGTAGTAAATTTACCTTATTTTAAATTAGATTACTTTAAGGGGATCTGTACATCAAGAATTTATTATTTTTTCATTTTTTTTGTATTACATATTATTTTTCCTTATTCTTCACTGTTTAATAATATGTAAACATGTTTCATCATCATAATGTAAAAAGTGCTTTGAAAAAAATATTCAGCTAAAAATAGTATTCTAATTAACCTAATAGTTGATTACATTTTATTTACTTTTCATGAACTTGAAAGCCCGTTTACTGGGTTTATTGTTTTTTGATATTTAGGAACATTTATCTTGGAATCTATCTTACCGATTTACTTGAAATTTTCACAGTTATTTACCAGCTATATACTCTATAGCCTGAGCATGAAAAAAAATACTTCATGTTAATGGTTTCGTATTTATTAATTTTTAGTTACGAAAAAACGTAAAACATTTGGTTTTCAGTAACCGGGTTTGAATGAAATATTTATTTATTGAAATTAAAATAATAATGTGTCAATATTTATTGAGGGTCATTTTAAAGAATAAACCATAGGCTACAATGTGCAAGAAAAAAAATTATATTGAATAGTTTCCAAGATATGTGTTCCTAAAGAAGATACAAAAACACATGTTAATCCTTCATGTACTGGTCCGGCGGGTTTTCATTTTTATTTCAAGTTTCACCTTACAGAAAAATATTCCAACTCAAAATTCCTCACAATTTTATTACCCTTCACAACCCCCCCCACCTTCTCCACTCGTGTAATTAAAAGCAAACTCATCACAAATAGCTTGAATCATAATTTATCACCAGCATACTTAATATTAATGTCATCTCACATTCCGCATATCTTTAGCTGGCCGTGACGAATATGCGAACAACAGTTTCAAGACAGCCGTGATTCTAATAATTCGAATCAAAAGAGTGACATTAACAACCACCGAACTCAATGACACCACTCCAATTATTGAGCATGTCATCTGTAACGAAAACAAATTAATATTTCAAATAATATATTGAAAGTGTTATTCCAAAAAAAAGTATTTATTATAAAAAAATAATTCATTCTTTGATTTTTTACTACTCGATGATTTTTTAATGTTCTCCGCAATGAAAACGCATGTTTATGACCTCAACAATGGTAATAAATGGGACAGTTAAACGAATCATGAACAACAATGAAATTTCACGTCTTGCATTGGGTGATAGGCAGTTATAGTTACTGTATTCATCCGTTTGGAAAATGATTTGTCGTAGTAACTAAACTAAATACATAAACTAGACAAAATATCCATCAAAATGGGTGTAAAATTCGTACGATATGTGTGTGTTTACGCTTCCATTTGATAGAATAATATAATGTCGGATTACATTTATACTTGGTTTAATGAACGTAAATTTATAGCGGTGGGTTATTGTTTTATACGCGGGTTGTAGTTTGATGAGAAGTGTTTTTGGATCGTCGTTACATTTTCAGTGGTATTTTCTCGCAAGTTATAACCTAGTCATGGAAATTTAATCAAATGTAAAAGGGTAGCTTTGTGGAATGTAATGTGAGGTGTCCGCATTTTACGTCTAGTCGTGTAGAAAGTCAGTGGAAGGGTATAATACTTCGAATCATAATTGGAGTTAGAATTTAGAATACAGAAGCGATAAGAATAAGACTCGAAAAGCATTGAAGTTTTGAAACAACCAAGAGGTGCTACTTTTAAGAAAGTCTTAATAATTTATTCTCAGTTTGAGGAACATACCAAAACTATCAAGATTATATCAAGATTTAGTTTTGATTGAAAAAATAAAAAACGTATGTTTTGGTGGAGGTGCCGGGTTCTAAAGTGCTTATCTACTGCTTGTTCAATAGATAACTATACTCGTACCCAAGGGATAAACAGGACGTCTACCAACTAAATAATTGTAAGATGTATGGTATACGTAATCTATCTGAAATTTTAAAATGATGCTTTTGCAATGCTTTTGAAAGATGTAGCTACGTTTCTTTTCGCAAACCTCGTCCTGAAAAATACTTATACATTGTAAATGGCACCATACAAATATAACTGTAATATTTGTGATTGTGTCAAATAGAGAACGAGACTGAGTTTTGAGGTTCAAACCTTTATAGCAAACCCTAACAGTCACCTAAAATCGAGGGGTTAACAACTCCTGAAATCCGGTGTACACTTCTCATGAAATCCCATTGAAATACGTGTGAAATCACTTGAAATCCCCTTGAAATCCGTATGAAATCTATTGAAATCCCCCGAAATCTCTTGAAATCTCTGAAATCACCTGAAATCAGGTGTACACCAAATTTGCGAGTTGTATGCCCCTCACCTAAAATAATACCAAAACAAATCGGCACAGCTCACTATAAATTTACTTCAAATTGATTCATATTTTCTGTATTATAATCATGTTTGAAGTCAACTTATATCGAGATTAGAGATAACGTATCCTGTTGCCAATAGTGACCGAGTGACGTAACGTTTACAATTCGAATTGTGTTCATGGTTTGTAAGTCAATACTATCTCTAGTGCACTTCATCCATCATTGATGACAGCCTGGGCGGGAGGGGGGAGAGGGGGGGGAGACCAGCTACAGAGGGGCACACAAATCAGGCGCACGTTCTATGCAATTGGTTCCGAACCAGCTATACTATTTTTTATAAACAACATCATTAGTGCAATTGTTTTTTAATTCACTATACGGCATAGCTGAATGTATGTGTGGAGAATTTTTGTCATCAACGATAATCAATCAAAAAGAATAAAAAATTGATACAAAATGATTGTAGGCCTACTATTATATTGAGATGAAAATGGTTCATCAATTTGGTTAATTGTCCACGGATTAGTATTCTGTCAAAATCAATTATGTCTGCTAAGTTGAAGAGTAATAAATTGTAAAAATAAGTATAAGTATAAAATCCATTCAGCCAGAAGATAGAAAAAGCAGCGAAATGAACCATAATCTGATAATCAAATTTTCAGTATATATATTTGTTTATTTTAACTATGTGTAAAATTGAAATGAAAAATGGAAATAATGAAAATGCATGAATGCTAATGAGAATGCTAATTTTTAATACACAAACAATTGAAGATTTTTTTGTACATGTCTAATTATGGTTCGCAAAATCTGGATTTTTTCATTTAATCAAGGCTATAGGCCTATATATATATTTGCGTACACTTATAATAATTTGGAAGCAAATTGACCATTTTCAGCGAATTACTTACACAAGATACAAATACGTCGCCAACTTCTATATCACCTTATACACATGGATTCATATTATAACAACCACCAATATTCAAGAAAAACAACAAAATACTTTTTAAAGTGATACGTTTCAACTTTTGATCCAGACAAATCTTAAATTGGATATTCGAAGATACACGCCGGTATTTTGATTGATGAAGTTTATATCGTATTTCAAAATGCTACATTTTGTATGAGATTAGGTCTCTAGTGACCAGTGTATAGGCCTATAGAGTGTTTTGGTCATTTAATTTCGTTCTTGTGAAGGAGCTTACTGTCCATCAAAGAAACAAATGTCTGATAAGTGATGCACATCCCCAATAAGCTCTTCACTTTACAATGGAATCAGTCAAGTAGAGATGTGGAAACTTTCAAGTATGGAGTAAAAACTCGGACAGTATTTCCGGAGGGATGTTTTATGAGGGATGATTATTGTACGAGAAAAATGATATTGAAATTATGGAGTAGCGAACTGGAAAAATTAAATAGAAAACAACAATCAACTCCTAATCGCCATAAGTTATAGTTAATGAAGAGACAAATAAGATATGTTATTATTACAAAAAAGTGTTTTTTCACATTCCCCCCCCCCCCCCACTTCCCCTCTTGAATTGTCCACTTTCACCCAAAACGTGCATGTAGGCCTACATCATTATTTTTTTCTTTTAGCTTTATACATACAAATAAAAAGGAAATACATACATTTTTCATCGTGTGCCATTGGTCTACTATATTAAAAATATACCAAAGTTCTATATAATGATCTCAATATTTGTATAACATTTTTAACAGTCAAATTGAACCAGAATGAAATTTATATTTCAACCAAGTTAGAACTGCAGCTCAATAATTTTCAGAACAAAACATGGCATTATTCTTCATACCAAAATTAAGCTTTGAAACATGAAATTATAATCAATTATTTTTTCCAGCCAGTCCATAACCGAAAATGTGTATTTTCATCAATGAAACAATTTTTGATACAAATATTTTGATACAATGCTTATTCCTGTATTATTATAATAATTTTATATAATTAGACGAGCTATAGCGAGGATTCAATTTGACATACTGAAAAATATTGGTGTTCGTTTTTATGTTTTTTTTTTTTTTTTTTTTTTTTGTCGGTTCTCCACAGGTCAAACGGCTACATCTATCAACCTCAAACTTTTTTTCAATATGGTTCCTCATCTAACTTAGATCTGTATAGTTTTGTGGCATTATCGGGGATTAACTTTTTTTTAATGAATTTAAGAAATTTCAAAAATTCCCATTAGAATAACATGGCGAAAAAAAAAAAAAATATTTCCATTTTCCAAAAAGATGAAATTTCGCGTGAAGTTGAATTACATTTTGGTACACATTTCTGAAAAATCTCAGCTTGTTCGGGTCAGCCATTTCAAGAAAAAACATAAAATGTGCTAGATTGGTACCACTCGAAGCAGTTTTTACCCATTTGTACCAATACTATTACTATCCGCTCGTCTTACAACGCATGTATGGCGTTTTCCTAGTTGTAGACATTCGTAATTTTCTCCGCGCTGGTTGAAATTATTCTACTCACACATCGTCGCCCTTGCACACAAATCACTTCATTAACGCCATCCATAAAATATATTAATCAACACGTCATAATATTGTTTGATTAGCTCAAAGCGTGTTGATTATTACTAGTTGATGGGATTTGGTTCACACGCCGCGTAACACGCCGCATATAACTTATAACTATCTTCATATCGGCCAGGTTTATTGTTTTCGGCCACCGTTTAACGCTCCTTACAATTGGCTAACCAATTCCCATCTGTAACCCAATAAGGTATAAAACATTTTGGTCAAGTAAGATAAAAAAAAGTACAGGACATTAACTTTGAATGCAGGGGTGGACAGGAAAAAGTTAACTGTATTTACATAAATACATTGATTAGTATTCATTTAATTACTCAGCTTTTATATTCAACTTGAGTTTAACTTTGATCAAATGGTTTTATTAGAATTTTCCATATTAGGAATAATCAAATTATGAATGTTGAAAAAAAGTCATTGAAATAATATGTTGAGGCATAAACTAATTTCATTTCTCCATAAATGTATGAATTATTAAATTCATCCACTTTAGAAATTGAATGATAAAATATATTAGAAGTAGGCTTATGAGAAAACTGAAAGAACAACAAACTGAAAAACAGAAATAATTATTTGATCGGTTGTTTCTCATATAGTTTTAGCAAAGGTTTTAGTTTGGATTGGTTTAGGTTGTTTGTTTGTTTGGTCAGCTTAGTTCAATAAGCTGGGTATATTGGGATTATTACGCTTGATTCAGGATGAGCGCAACAACAACAACAACATCCGCATGTTGTGACGTACACGGACGGTGCGGTGAATCAAGGCTGCCGTGACTTTAGGGTCAGTCCACCCCTGACTGAGCAATATTAACGATCCATCACAACCAACGACGTTAATTTCTATATAAAGCGTTATTATAGTGTTTCCTTTAACTACTTGCTATAGTCAGCTCAGGTTTGATCGTCAAATGCGAACAAATTAAATGCTGTGAGTTAGTACACGGATATAAAACTCCCCCGTGTGGGTTAGGCAATATAGAACTGTGTGGGTGGGTGGGTGAGGAGGGGGGGGGGGGGATGAGGTTCGAATCTAGAAGTCTGGACTGTTACATGTGTGAAGAATACGGTGTGGAAAATATTGCTACCGTATTTAATTTGATTATTATATTAGACGAGCTTTAGCGAGGATTCAATTTGACATGCTGAAAAAAATTGGTGTTCGTTTTTCTGTTTTTTTTTCTGTTTGTTTTCATGTTTTTTGTCGGTTCTCCACAGGTCAAACGGCTACAGCTATCAACTTCAAACTTTTTTTCAATATGGTTTATCATCTAACTTAGATCTGTATAGTTTTGTGGCATTATCGGGGGTAACTTTTGTTTTTATGAATTTTAGAAATTTCAAAAATACCCGTTAATAACATGGCGGAAAAAAAAGAAAATATTTTTATTTTCCCAAACAAATGAAATTTTGCGTGAAGTTGAATTACATTTTGATACACATTTCTAAACATTTTCAGCTTGATCGGGTCAGCCATTTTGAAGAAAAAACATAAAATGTGCTAAATTGGTACCACTCGAAGCAGTTTTACCCATACTATTACTATTCACTCGTCTAACAACGCATATATGGCGTTTTCCTAGTCTGTCGGAACGCGACAACGCGATCAACGGATCAATATTGGGCCAGGGAGTGCAATGGTGCACTGTATGGTGTTCGTGGTGCTGATTCATTTCGTTTATTTTCCATCTTCAGAACTTCTTCACTTTTCGAAATACTCGCGTGATGGGCCTGGAACAAAACAGAGGCTCATGAATTCAAGACGTGACATTTTCTTCGAGAAATTTAATTTTAATAATTTTCTACTCATTAGGATACTCCAAATACCATGGACTTGTTTTTACACATTTAAAAAAATAATATATCAAATATTCAAAACGTTCGGCTACATATATAGGCTACATATAATGAGTGAATCATTGAAAATGATTGGTTTGTTGGTTTCAGTTTTCAACGGAGGAAAACTGAGAAATAAATTCTACATCCAATACTGGCGAGCCATATACTTTACATATTTACATGTTATTCAAATTTCGAAAATGCCATAGACTGTAACAATGAACCATCTGAAAAATCAGGAAAGAGAATGTAATTGTTGCGTAAATTATCATTTTTGTGTACTCTTTATGAAATATAATTCAATTGTCGTGGCAATATCCACTCAACCACTAAAACTTTTACTGTGAGCCTATTGCTGGTATTTTATAATTCGATTTTAATATGTATATTCAACATTTCGTTACAAAGGAACACGCCCCACCAACCTAACCAATCAACGAGGAAATACACGCGACTGATATTCTGATTCGATAAAAGCATCGAGTTTAAAACGAAGTAATCATATTAAGGTTTGATAATAGAATATAGGCCTATATAGGTTGTATATGCCTATATATTCCTTCGCCTGCAGCTACCACTTTACTTTTACGATCACTAAACATGAGACTTTTAGTTTTAAAACATTTACGAGGTGCATCCTATATAAAGAAAATACAGTCAACATAATCCTGTATTTGTAAGTCAGTCCTATCTGCTATACATAGGCCTACGTGCTATCCTACGCATGATTTTACGCATTTTTATTATACGACATGATATATCAGATGAGGAAATCCACGCGTCGCGAGTAAAAAAAAAGTAAAAAAAATATATATACGATACGAAAATGAAACAAAAAAAAAACACTTCGAAATTTTATCTATCAGCTTTTAAAAAGGATCAGATATATTATTATGGAGATTCTGGAAACCCATTTTACTGATCCCACTTTTATTATAAGAGTGGATTTGGCGTATTTTTATTATATGCGTCTGCTATTTCTTTCTTGACCAATCTTCTCTAGCATACAACGATTGCATTTAAGAGAGGAGCAGTCATAAACAATATAATGCACTTTATGGTCTATATGACGGATATGACGCATGACGTCATGCTGTAGGGAGACATCATACAAGTGTGAGGAAGAGGAGTGGCGAAGTAATAAATACGTATCGATGACAAGAAAATGGATACCGAATGCAGGATTCATCAAGTCATAATTGAAGATGAAGAATTTATTACCGAACTGTCATTGAGATACTGAACTGTATATAATAATTGAAGTAAGATAATGAAATAGTTGTGGTGGTACAATTGTATTGAACAAAAACACTTAATTAGAAGTTAATTTGTGTCTATAAAGTGATCGTGTAAAGTGATCGAAGGTTATTGAAAAGAATGTTTATTAGTATACGAAATATGACACCCATTCAGCACCCGAGATAAAATTAATATTTTATAAGTGGATGCGGAAAATTTTGGAAACTGAAGACTTTTATCTGCGGCGAAAAAGTATGGTCAAAAGTCAGCACAGTCCTGTTTGTCGAATACATTTAAAATTGAAATAATTTTTCAATTATATATTTCTCATTAAAACAATCAAACTGGGGCGGTAAGGTCACACTTGTGGAGCCCCGTCCAAATGATATATTACTTTCATCCATAGCCTTCATTGGGAAATAGTGATTTATATCAAGTTTCGATGTTATTAGAAAAAGAAATGGATGTGCGTATAACTACAAATATAAAAAATATTTGCAAATGAACCTTTGACATTGAAAGATCAAGTTCATAAACACATTGGAAAAATGAACCCAATATAGATACCACGCTCATCATACGATGCTGCTCTGTGGAAAATCAAAATTTTGGAGGTGCGGGGCATTGATCCCCGTACCTCTCACATGCTAAGCGAGCGCTCTACCATCTGAGCTACACCCCCAATGAAAATAACTTAAGCAAAATTTCAACATTATTAAATTAATTATTACAATATACGGTCACTGTGGAGAAAGTAGAGTACTGAACTTGCCTCGCCCAAAGGTAAATATAAGCAAGTTCTGTAAAAAAAAAGTAGAACGTAATGTATGGTGGAATTATTATTTAATATATGTTGTGTCATTGGGGGTGTAGCTCAGATGGTAGAGCGCTCGCTTAGCATGTGAGAGGTACGGGGATCAATGCCCCGCACCTCCAAAATTTTGTTTTTCAACAGAGCACTAATGTCTAATAAGCTTGGAATCTCAATGTGTTCAACTTTTGCGGTATACTTTTGACGTTGATCCAATTACAAATACAATGATTTGTAAAGTATTTAATAATATTATAGTGTTTTATTCGACCTCCAAAATTTAGTTTTTTGAAAATACCTTCTGTGGGTAATATCGCGAAGAAGTTTCTATGTTGTAATATTTTACTCATGTTTATCAATGCAAGACAGCTATCGTAATATATATTATATTCATATATACACACACCTAAGTTGAATAGATACCTCCATGAGTTATCAGTGTTATCAACTCATCATTATAGTGATATAAAATGTTCAAATTGTTTATATACTTCAAAGTTATTAGTGGATTAACGCCAAAGTGATGCGCAGTAATGCATGTTCAAGGATTAATTATAATCACTACTGTAAAGTAACGCTTCATGTTTTATTATTTAACAGTGCTTTTCACCTATATAATTATGTATAGTAGCCTAACTATCTTCCGGCATACTTCAATAACCTCCCATATTAACCAAATCGTGTAGGTAAAATTAATTATTCATATTAAATATTATATATTGTAGGTAAAATTATAAAATTTTCATTTGCTCATGTTCAGAATGGTTTTCCTGTTTCTTTTTATATAAAAATGCATACATTTTTCTTATCGATAATGATAGGCCTATATCGAGATAAAATAATATAATCAATTTATATTCAAAAAGTTATATTTTTGTCTAATAAGCACTAATGTCTAATAAGCGTGAAATCTCAATATGATCAACTTTTGCGGTATATTTTTGACGTTGATCCAATTGCAAATACAATGATTTGTAAAGTATTTAATAATATTATAGTGTTTTATACGACTTATCATTATGTCTACAAGTAACGTGCAAGATAAGACCAAGGTCGTAAGAGTGCGCTTGCAATTCTATAACGGAGTGTTGAATCTTGGAGATGTTCCAAGGTGGGCTTGATACAAAAATCATTGTTCACCAATATATTTGCTAAATGGTATTTGTCTTTTCATCGAGCATCACAAGGTGCCTGATGAAGTCCTTGCCACCGTGCGCTGCGAGCCATACAAATACAACGCAATACCATGCAATTGCAATGTACTAGGAAAACGCCATATATGCGTTGTTAGACGAGCGAATAGTAATAGTATGGGTGAAAATGGGTAAAAACTGCTTTGAGTGGTATCAATTAAGCACATTTTATGTTTTTTCTTCAAAATGGCTGACCCGATCAAGCTGAAATTTTTCAGAAATGTGTATCAAAATGTAATTCAACTTCAGCGAAATTTCATTTTTTTGTAAAATAAAAATATTTTCTTTTTTTCCGCCATGTTATTCTGATGGATATTTTTGAAATTTCTAAAATTCATGAAAAACAACGTTACCTCCCGATAATGCCACAAAACTATACAGATCTAAGTTAGATTAGGAACCATATTGAAAAAAAGTTTGAGTTGATAGCTGTAGCCGTTTGACCTGTGGAAAACCGAAAAAAAAACATGAAAAAAAAAAAAAAAAAAAAAAAAAAAAACATAAAAACAAACACCATTTTTTTTCAGTATGTCAAATTGAATCCTCGCTAAAGCTCGTCTGACATTATATGAAATGCAATAATGAAAAGCCACCTCAATGAACCTTACGTGGAGACTTCAATGAATACATTCTAAAATGGCACATTCACTAGACTTCACGAATACCTTGTATACATATACTTTGAGTACATGAATATATTTCATAATTATCTCACTCATTTTACAAGCATTTTATTCATGTTCCAAGTTCGTATTGGGTTTAGCATCGTAATGTGACGAAAACTTGCATCTATTGGCGTCGATTAAAACTCCTTCAACATCATAACAGCATTAATTGACAGGTAAACAAAATAATAACTATATTTGCAATAATTATTTGATTACTTAATCAAGTTCAATATAGACAATATATCGCATTTGTTTAATCGCCACTGATTGGAACTTGATAATATACACAAAACAATTTCAAGTCCACCAACAATTACAACAATGTACCTCCGGGTGATATTTCGAGTACCGAGAGTAATTAGATATGTGTGTGTAACGCCAAGTACATGTTTAACGAACAAGCCTGGAGGGACAACACTATTGTAGCTATCTCTCGACTACACACATATATCACGATATCTCCCAGTTTCTGATGGAACCCATTCAGATGGAAACCATTTAGTTTAGCTTTAATTGCTCGTCAAATTTTGATGACACTGAATGACTTTCTGTTAATGTCAGATAGGATGGGAAGGTTTTAGTGTCAGGTCGGAATGCCATACTTGAGGATGTGGGATTCGAGGGTGAGTTGGTTGAACAAGCATTATTTCTTCATTTCTTTCATCTGTGTTAATGTTACCGGTGAAAATATTGAATAATTACCGATTTCTACCAATTATCAATTCAATAGATTATTAATTACCAATTATCAATTTCTAACAAATGCCAGATTGAGGGAGGGGAGGAGGTGGTGGTAGAGGAAGGGTGTACAAAGTGAAATATATATATATATATACATATATATATATATATATATAAATATATATATATATATATATATATATATATATATATATATACATATATATATATATATATATATATATATATATATGTATATATATATATATATGGGCTCCATACGTACATTTATTTTCAACATATCATGAAACCTCCATTTTTCACTTTGTACACCCTTCCTCAACCACCACCTCCTCCCCCTCCCTCAATCTAGCACCATAACTCTAAATCCACCCATTTTGAGAAAACACAGGACAAACCTTCATATTTAATCACAGAATGTCAATTGCCTATCGTGAAATGCTCTGTAGACCCTATAACACTATACCCCAGCTGCAGGACATTTCACGAGATCCATCCACATTCGCACACAAAATTATATGATTTTTCCTAAAAGTGTAAGTATCTTCCTTCTTTTAATAGGTACGAGATATTCCTTTGTTGGCCGAATAAGTATAACCGTTAACAATCTATATACAGTTAGTGCTAAGGCCGTATTTCATCGATGATGAAATTGAGTGCGCGCGTACAAAAATAAAATATATTATTACGACTCGTTTTTGGATAGTATTCGTTTTATTGTTTATGATGCGAATTGCTTCCAAGTCATTCCTGTCACTGTTGTGATGTTATTACACAAGGAATTACAGTTTTAACGGTAATCCAATAAAAAGTTCACCCTCCGTTTTGTTTTTAGGGTTAGTGAGAGGAGTGCGTGCGTGGTGGTGTGACTTTCACAGAAGGGCAGTACTGAAAGTTGAATTGAATTCGTAAACGCGATTATCAACATTTTGAAGAAGATTGGTATTGTTAAGTCAAAGGTTGTAAAAGCAAAGCGAAGGCTGAATATTTGGAGTGTTTGGCTTTATTGGGAAGTGTGACAAATAGTCAGAATCTAGATGGCAGTGAATCATAATGTTTTGTTTTGTGTGTTTGTTCTCATAAGTTTTGTTTCGTGCTCGGTGACCATTGTGTTCTTTGATTACATAAAAACAATAGCCAACTTTGAGTATCACCTAAACTGAACTTTTTTTTTACCTACTAGAATGGATGTTTAGGTGCGTGAGTGAGTGTGAGTGAGAAAACGAGTATCTTACATGAAATATGAGATGAAATATGTCATTATTAATGTTGCTTAACGACCCCACCAACAGCTAGGTTATACGGATGTCATTATTATATGAGATAGTTTTCTAACTGATTTTTCTCACATCTCATTTATCTCAGGAATAGGGATCCTGGGGCCGGGGCTGCCAATTTAGGATATGTAGGATACATGTTCAACTAATTATTCAATAATTTCAGATAATCTGAACCAATATATAAACAAATTTATATTAATTATACATACTTTGTATTATATTGTGGTACTGTAGCACTGTAAGATATTTTATCAGTAGAGTATATGGAAGTAGAAAGTATATATTTGTTAGATAAGCATAGACATAGTTGAAAGTATTCAAAATTTCACTTGGCCTTCATGCAAATAAAATATTTCAATGGAATAACTATTATGTTGAGCCTATAGTCTAATCTCGTTAATGAGCAGCAAATACAATACATTAAATATTTTAATAAAATTACTTTGTAGTGATGATTGGAACAATATCTATGTACTTCTGTTACTATATACATATTTCGACATTTTCATTTAGATCATCAAATTATCGTCCCTGCGAAAAACAGATTGGCTTCCATTGCATGACTAAAATTTTGGGAAGAATTCAATTGTACTCATCTTGTTCACTGGTTCAGCTAATTATTGGAAATATAGTAATTTATCAAATTCTGTCTTTTAATTACAAATTTCAAAAGAGGGTCGAAGTAGCTTTGGAGTTGAAGTTATTTTTTCCATTACGGATTATGCTCATGTTTTTTGGAGGTCAGGGTTTCATCTTGGCGTTCACACACTGGGACGCTCGACTGTTATAGGGTCGGTTCGAGTTTTGACTCCAAAGTAGCGGACCCCCTCAGCAACAAGTTTTGTCTTTTACAATATATATTAAGGAGCTTCCTGTTATATACATGCGGGTACAAAACTATTCACATGTATTTCAGCAAATTTTCTATCGAACAGATAAAAGAACCATTCTTTTCAAGTTTTAGTTTTACAGTAAGCTATCGAATGGTTGTGCATTGCTATTTGCTGTGCTTTCTTTAAAATAGCTCTTTCTGACTTGGCACTGTTTTAAAATTAGTTGTATCGTAATCATTATTTAAACACTAGGCAAACGCGGAATGTGCGTTGTGAGATGAGCGAAACTCTACACACCTTGATCATATAAAATGAACTTTATCCGATGCCAATGGATCTAGGAAGCCGTGAATTTAACAATGCAATATTTTTCCACTGATATTTCCATCATTTCTATGAATAAAAAACATGTATTGAATTATTTTCTTCGAAACGGCTGGTCCGAATTACACGTCAATTTTTATTAAAGGGTATTATTTCTGTGTTCACATTTGAGGAGAATTTGAATTATATTGGAGAGATTTTATTTTTCAATTTTTACCGCCCAGCCTAATCTTATGGGGTGTTTAGAAACTTTGAAATTATGTTTCTCAAAAATGGTCCAACCGATTTGACCCCAAAACTATACAGTTCCAAGTTGGATGAGTTTGCGCATAAAAAAAGTTTCATGTCGATCGGTCAAACCCTGCGACCTGTGCAGTGCCCACAAACAGAACAAAAAAAAACACAGACAAAGCTCCGTAAGAGTTGCATGGAAACTCTTCGCTAACGCTCATCGAATCAATAATCATCAATAACATTATTTATATTGCCTTGATGACGTAGAAATTGAGAAGAAAACGACCAAATCCACTTATTATTTAAATATTACTCATTCAATTTCATCAGAATTAACTTTCATATAATAACACTATAGCTTTGCTCGTTTGTGATACCCAACTTGACGCTAAATTACACTTTTAGAGTAGTAAGAGCCGATTGTACCAACTGATGATTAAATATTAATTAGTTAATCATTACTTAAGATACAAAAATAACATAGGTAACCAAGGGTGATAACAAAATAATTTGCTAATTTTTGCTTAATTCACTAATCATAACTTGATACAACCGGCTGTAAGAGTAAGAAAACACTTTTAACTCGACCTCTCGAGCAGGAGGAAAGCTTACTCATTTTACTCTAGATCGCTTGACTCGATGTGAGCAAACAGCCATCGTGTATTTGCAAACAGCCCCACGCAATCGAGTAAAAGTGTACAACAAACAAACAAACCTAACAAAACAGCTATGCTATAAATGCCACAAATTTAAATGGCATTACTTTTACTTACTGTGTACAATTTTATTTCATTTATATTGGGTTTAACAATCCACTGTAATGATAACTAAAATGCATTGGCGCAGATTTGAAAATAATTGGCACCATGTTTGACGAAATATCGATACGAGATGGCAAATAAATAATAATACTTGAGACGACATATTTTTTTTTAAATTCAAACAATAAAATCATTCAATGAAGACACCGTTGGGTGTGGGTCTCGAGTCCCGCATAAAGGCATGGGTTTTTGTAAACTTCTTTTCACTTATCATCACTTCATAGTTTCATAATCATCTGCTCATTCCCCCGTATAACCTTGCTGTTGGTGGGGTCGTTAAGCAAACAATAATCATCATCACCATTCAATGTACAAAACAGTATAAATTGAAATATAGCGGACTCCTTGACTATTATCAAAAAGAGGGTCAAAGTAGCCTTGACGTTGAAGGGTTTTGCTTATTAAGCAGAAGCTTTTTTCCATAAATGTACTTGGCTTGTATTCTTTGAGGGATTTTACCCTATCATGACTGGTTATAAATGAACCGCTTGCATTTGACGCCAAAGCAGCGGACCCCCTCGAACACTAATCCAACTTTTACATCACATATATCAAGTCATCTGCGGTACTCTACTTGTGGGTACAAAACTGTATATTTAAACTGTTTTAGCAAATTTCCCACCGAGACTATTTTAAAATAAATTGTCTAAATGTGATTATTTGTTATGAACTCATCAAACTGTAGGATTGAAACCCGCATTTTCAATTAATATTTTTAAGCCCCGCCTCTTATAAAACTCCATGATATCATAGAGAAGTAATTTTCAATTTTCAATTTCAATTTCTCACTTATTCAACTATATTTCAGATTTCAAAAATTGTATTTTATATTGATTATTATCCTGTAAACTTTTTGATAAGCCAGGGACCAATAAAGGTTTTTTATATTATTATAACTTCTCTATGATGATATTAAGAGTGCTAACAATCAGCAACTGAACTGGGTATCATATAATCCATAACTCCGTGGTTAAGAAACGCGCGCAAATTAAAACAATGCAATTCATTACAAATTCCCATTGTTGTCAGTTTTGATACTACATTCGACATTCCACATTCGACCGGCCACAGCAATTTCGGTTCGAATTCTGCTGTTACTTTTACTGACGAATGCATTTTTTTCGTTCAAACAGAATATAAAATTCATGGCACAGATAATGTATTTATTGTTTGATGGCATAGAAACTTTGGCTGACGTTGATTGGTTGTCTCAATATCCTCTCCCATCAGCCGATAAAACAGAAAACTACCCTTTCATCATTCACCACGAATCTAATAAATAGATGACAACTGAACAGTAGTGACAAAATCACCTCTCATTACTGGCTTTGAATATTTTCATTCACCCCCAAATATCGTCATTTCTCAATCCCCCACCCACCCACTCTTGGCATTCCCCTCCCCACTCCCATAATATTTCAATAGTATGGTAATACGTCAGATATTCGTCCATGGCGATAAATAAATCACTACCACAAAACATTGGATAAAAAGGAATTATTAAAAAGTAAATAATAAATTTACGCGTATAAAGTTGAACTTCAAATAAATAAGCTTCGAAAAATATCAGCTCTAAATCTGTAATGAGCCTATGCATTATGTGAAATCAAAATGTGATAAATGTAGTATAAAACGTGTGCAATGTGAGAAATCGGTCGAGTCTCAAACTTGGACAATTTCTCATATTATGTAACCGAGTCTTCACAAAACACGTTCAGAAAATTACTGTGAAAGATTAACAAATTCACGAAAATTACTATTCATCTTATAACAATATTTTCACTCATGTATAGTCGATATTCATCTTGATGAGTGCATTTATTATACGAATATTTTACTTCTACTTGACTTTTTGTCATGCGAAGGTGAAAATATCACAAGTAGGCTTTTCAAAATTCGGAATCAATTAATAAATACATTTTAATATCGGCTTGAGGTTAAAGAATACTGAATGGTTTTTAAAATAGTGGAATATTCATTAAATACACAATATATTATATTTAAATAAGTATCATATACATATAGACAACCTTTATTGGCCCAATTGGTAAGATTGTTGCCAGGATAGTAATCAATAAATAAATGCATGAGAACAGCTCAGCTGCTGGCGCGTCACGCATCCAGGGGGTGAGGGGCATATTCGAAGCTGGTTCAATCCCCGCCAACGTCCATCTTTTCATTAGTTTTTCGTGTTTTTCCACTGTAGTTTACAAGCTGAGCCGGGATGGTTCTTACAATATAGGCCACAAATTAATGTCAGGGAAAAGTTGATCGTCTAAAGTGGTTTTAAGTGCTGAACTGTCAACAAAAGAAACGTTGAAGGGATATCGAAATAAATTAAAGTATAATGTACTATTACAAAAACTCTGTGAGCAAGCGATTACCTGTACAATAATATATATGATCTTAAATTAAACAATAATCTTTTTAATAGTCATCATTAAAATATGAATAATTATCTGACAAAGAGGTGAAATAAAATTTGACAATGCACTTTTCAATTGGCTATAGCTTATAATTTACGATCAACATTTCTTCTGTCCCTGTAAATGTATGGATGCAATTACTTACGATAATTCGATCACAATTCACAGGTATGTTATGTATAACACCAATGGGTAATGGTGTCCAGTAAACAGATGAACCTTCGACCTGTGTAGATGCTACTTTTTATTGCAACTACACAAAGTACTAAACTGACTGCATGCCGTAAGTGTCCTAAATTTAACTGCATTCTCTATATTAGTTGTATATGTGCATCCATTTGGATATATTATTTATTACATAATGCAGTTTCGCTTTGCGATTTAACAAATATATTTTATGACTGGGAATGTTAGTTACAGTTTTGCGATTGTGATAGAGTATAATGAAGAAAAATGTGACTGTAATTTATGGAGGTGTTCGAAGTGTATACGGGCGGTGGAGCGTAAAATATATTAAAACGAATACCAAATTTGTCCATAATACTAAACCGAAGTTTCGTTTCACTTAATCACTATATATGCCAATGATAATTACAAAAATAGTGTGGGGCCTTTTTATGTAAATCCTACATTTTCTTGTCGATGTGTAGGCGCAATAATATAGGCCTACAGAACAGTGTAGGCCTATGGCATATAGACTTGACATTTTATATCTACTTGTACTATTAAATACGACATTATTATTTTAATTTTAACGAATTGAATAATTGAATCAGAAATATAGTAGTGAGTAATCAAATAAGTGGAAAGGATTATGGGAAAAATTAGGGAAATAATAATTATTTCTTGGAAAAAATGAAATTTCTACAAATCACACGGGTGAAGTACCGTATGAGTTTTCAAATTTTTGTTTTGGTAAATAAAAGAGTCGTTTTTAGGAAATTTGATCTAAAATTCAAATATTTTCAATAAATTTAGCGAAAATGTAGCGTTTTTCTATAGTAAATATAACCTATATTTTTCTATAATTATTTCAGTTAAAAAAATATATCCCCTTATATAATATTTCCCAACTACGAAACTTATATCTCACTCAAACATAAAACAGTAAAATGGACCAAAGATGGCCGAATGATGCAACAGTACTACTTGTCATCACACGTGTGATCCTAGGCCTCGTTGCACCCACGTATCAGTGTACTGAATAAGCATCCATGTGACACTAAGTCCCATACAAGGTCAATGAACTCTTCACAGATCAAGATCTTGATAGGTGTGGTAATCAAATCACACATCAAGTCTCAGAAAAGAGAGCTAATATCAAGGTAGTTTGATGCGAGAGAACTAATATACTGATGCGTCTGTATTGATAATTCGATGAGCGTTAGCGAAGATGTCCATGCAACTCTTACCGAGCTTTGTCTGTGTGTTTGTTTGTGGGCACTGCACAGGTCGCAGGGTTTTACCGATCGACATGAAACTTTTTTTATAAGCAAACTTATACAACTTGGAACTGTATAGTTTTAGGGTCAAATCGGTTGGACCATTTTTGAGAAACATCATTTCAAAGTTTCTAAAAACCCCATAAGATTGGGCTGGTCGGAAAAAATTGAAAAATAGAATCTCTCCAATATAATTCAAATTTTCCTCAAATGTGAACACAGAAGTAATACACGTTAATAAAAATTGACGTGTAATTCGGACCAGCCGTTTCGAAGAAAATAATTTAATACATGTTTTTTATTTATGGAAAATATAGAAATATTAGTGGAAAAATATTGCATTGTTAAATTCACGGCTTCCCAGATCCATTGGCATCGGATAAAGTTCATTTTATATGATCAAGGTGTGTAGAGTTTCGCTCATCTCACAACGCGTATTCCGCGTTTGCCTAGTTTATTTTATCAATTTATGTTTGGCACACTATAGTGATAACTATTGATGGGGGATGATTGATTGAGATGATTGATTGATAGGATTTATCCTAAAGGGTATTATAACTGTAAAAAGTTTTTGGAAATAAAGAAATTATTATTTTATTATTATTATTATTAGATGATGAGATGACGGTTTGTACGGCAATGGGGAGCGTACTGGGAATGAAATGGACGTGGCCTATCGTATAGGCACATTTCGTGTTTATGTAGATTCTTCTGTATAGGCCTAGGTTGCATCTCAAAAACCATGAATAAAAAAATATATTTTTGGCTTGATAATTTGGTTTTTTGTTTTCTCTTTTGCTAAAATCTTTTCACCAAAAGTCGCAGACCATGAACTAATCTTGAAAAAAAAAAATATATATATAATGTAATTTTTTACATCAAAAAAAGCTATCAAGATTTAAGAAATCCAACAGGTATAACAAATAAACCATGAAACAATTAAAGTAATCATAGATAAAACAGAAAGACAATGGTTTATTAGTTTCAAAATCAATGTGTATACAGCTTTCCACTATTATACAAATATGCCTATATCGCTCATCTTACAACGCATATGCTGCATTTTCCTATCCCATAAACACCATTCATCTTTAATGCAATCATTCGTATCCCCAATTGTCCAACTGCTGCTGGGGTCGCCAAGCAAACAATTAGTCCATCATGATCATCCTCAGTAATCCTCACCTTACTCTCAGCCCTCACCACGTCGCATGTGACATTTAATCTCCTACAAGGGCAATGAACTTTGATCTAAAGATCTTGATCTAACCGCGCGGAAAATAAGAAAAGTGTCAATCAAATCACGCACGGTTCCTTAGCAACACACTTGATTACGAATGTAAATCCTTCTTTTGTAATTTATTGTGGCGTGGGATGCCTTGTCTGCACCTTAAGAGGTACTGCTTTGAATATTAAACTGGAAGTACACCCATAGACACCAATAATCACCAACTAGATTCAAGTTTCGAATATCTTTGATATACTTGAATATTTTGTCAAGTATAGGCTACTTTTATATAGTCATGGCCTAAATCAGAATGGTTCGTATAGTTCTTGAGTGAAATTGGTTTTAAAAATACCAAGTAATATATTATTAAAAATGAAAATCACATATACATTACAGGTACACGTACTGTACATACATAAACGTACAAATAGGCCTAATATATTTCAAGTTCTAAAAAACCTGGGGTAATAAAAAAAGGGGTAATTTAGAAAAACTCTCTGCGGGGACAGAAAGGGTCCTTCCTCCCTTCCCCCCTGCGGGTCGTACGCTTCGCGTCAACTGGCCTTTCTACAACTGTTCTTATATGGCATTTTTTTTCCCAGCCTAAGATCTCCCCCCCCTCCCCCCGTTTTGGTATTTTAAGTATTTTTTTCTTCTGCCCTGAAAAATACTTAAATGTTATTGAATATGTAGCACCCCATACTTCCTTCCTCTGCGGAGCTGTTGAGCTTTTGGTGAGCTTGCCCCCCCCCCCCCCAACTTCAAAACGTTCCGACGCCCCTGTATATATATATATATAAATATATATATATATATATATATATATATATATATATATATATAGGCCCCTATACATATATATATACAAAGCAAAAAATTAAAGTTGAAAGAAAAAGTTGAACTCAAGTTCATATGTAATTAAGTTAAGTGTATAAAGTTGAGTGAATTTTCAGCTTATACTATTTTATTTTTATATGCGCTTAGTTGGACAGATTGTAGGGCCTATTAGTATTACACTCGCAGCGTGTCTAGATGCACATTAACAACCACTTGAGGTATAATAAATGGTCCGAAGAATTCTGCCGATGAAAACCGAGCGCTTCAGTGTGAATAATCATCAAGTGCTTTGTAACAATTGCTATGCATCTCATGAAGATGGATGGAAGAATAATGTTGTTGTTTATTCGTTTAGTTTATTGTTCTTTTCCTCGGAGTATCATTAGTTTAGTGAGGAGAACACTCCGTCACTTACTGTATAGCATTAGTTTTGGTTTCATGCTTTTTTTAAAAACTATTTGTCGATCAATAAGATCTGTCTAAAAACTCGGATATATAGTCTAAGAGCAAGAGCTTTGAGATTTGTATGACCAAATTTGAAATTGTTCATTTGTTGAGGATGTCAAGGGTCAATTATATGAAATCAAACCAATCCGGGGTTCCACTATTCTATGGGTACTTTCGCGAATCAGCAGCAACAATTGAAATTATATGGTCAAACGATAATCGATAGTTTGTGATATTATTATGACGGCGTGGTCATATCGATAAATATTTCATTTATTCAAACATGGTAAAATAATATCGGATATAATATAAAACATCAGAGAAAATGGAATGAGTAATAATATCATCACATACCATACTTATGCTGTAACATATATTTATTTTTGGATGAGCAAAGCGAAGACTCAATTTTGTTGACCCGAAAAAAATAACATTTTTTTTTTTTTTTTTTTCTGTTCGCGCTCTACAGGTCAGACGAAAATTCAAATTCTATTGAAACTTGGCATGCCCATGTGTCATCATCTGGATAGAATCCCATTAGTTATTATACGCAATCGGTTGCACCACTTCTGAGAAAACTAATTTTCCATTTACCAAATTACTCATAAGAATGGAAGAAGAATTTTCGTAAAAAAATGACCTTCGAAAAATTTCAAATTTTCATAAAATTTCAATATAATAATGATACACGTTATTTCGAACTTTCACTGAAATCCAATCATTCATTTAGATATAAAAAATTATATAATGACATTTTTACACATCGTTTTAAAGCTATTAAGAAAACCAATTAAATCCAAGCGACAAGTGTCACCAATTAACGGAGAACGATTAAAACAAGGCCTTTTTTACTATCGGAGAAATGATTGAGAATGAGTAATGAATATAAAAGGAGGGTCTCAAGGTGTATATATGTATACAGCTGTCATCCCGTTTCATATAGTAGTCTAATATTACATAATATAATATTAAATTGCATCTAATATTTCCTTCATGAGAATAGTCTACGAAACAAACCAACCAAATAGAAAGATTGATTTTTAACTTGAATGCCGTCAAAACATCAACTTGATATAACTTTGTGGAAGAATTAAATGTCATTCTTATTAGCTCATCCATCAACGCGGAAACACATAACGCGTTTTCCTAGTTAAATAAATTATGAGCAGCATGAAATATTGATATTGGAGCCAGGAAATGCTTCATGAAATACGCACTTGAATCAATGTTGGTAAATTTCAATATCTTGCCAACATAAATACCGGTTTTTACAAAGAAAGAGGGCATAGTTTTCATTTAGCTCTAATTTATGCAAATGTACCCGCCGAACATTCCTGCCAGATAGGTTGCCTACATATCCAGGCGTAATAAATTCACTTCAACAAATGGACGTCTGCAGGAAGGAAACATAGCAAAGAGAAAAAAGGGGGGAAACAATTCACGCAAGACTTGATTTCATCTAATTTAAAATACTTACATTTTGTTCAATTTTCAACTTGTCAAAATGTCTGTCACTCGACACTAATATCAGTTGTAATGTATTGTGACATTTAGGTTTTGTTGAAAATATATGTAGGAAGGAAGCATCAATTGATTGAGTTAAAAAGTTAAGGGAGGGATATACATATATATGTGTGAAATAGGATTTTCACTCGCGCTGCCTTTTTAAAACCCACTCTCCCAGTCTCCCTCCCTCTCTCTCTCTCTCTCTCTTTCTCTCCCTTGCTTTCGATCTTCTCTCTGACTTTCTCACATACACTCTCTATGTTTCCCTCTCTATTCCTATATATATATATATATATATATGAGAAGTTGGATCTCTTTCACCCTTAGTAACTTTTAAAACTAGACGCCAGTTCCAATTTCAACAATGTGACCAATCCCCCTAACACCCTCCCCCCCCCCTCCCTCCATCACCATTCACCCCACATTGTTCGAGAACATATTCTGGTTGATAACATTATGTATCTGAATTGGAATCAGGAGATAAAAGGGGGGTCGCACTCCGGACTTGGTCAAGTGTGAAAACTATTATATCCATTCTATTGGACGAAACTGGTTTGCCGTGCCTCTGTTTGTTTGTCTACGAATCCAGGTAATAAGTAGGGCGATCAGACTATAACTAGGAGGATAAATTGAACAAATGAATCAGGTAGTGTTATTTCATACAGAGATTTATAATTGGAAGAGAAACATCATGCACTTATTAGATGAGCGTAGCGAAGATTTTCATTCCATATACCGAAAAGATTTGGGCTTGGTTTTTATGTGTTTTTTTTTTTTTTTTTTACGTGTGTAATTTTGTACGCGGCATACAGGTCAGGAAAAAGTTTCAATCAACTCGAGTTTTTTTTTTCAAATTGGTATCATACCAGAACAGGTTGGTATTGTTTTTCAGAAAAATCGATCAAACGGTTTCTCCGGAAAAAAATGGAAAGTATGGAAATCCCCTTAAGAATAAGCCGGGGGGGGGGGGGGGGGGGATACTTGGACAACAAAGATTTTCCAAAAGCTCTCAAATTTATACTGAATGTGGAAACAACTATCACGGATATTTTAAGCGATTTATGAAACAATCGGATGTGAAATAACGAAGAAAACGCATTTTTAATGTACTTTTTCACACATCAACAAAAGCAATTAAGAAAGCAATTAAGGAACTATTAAACGTGAGCAACAAGTGTACTAATGAATTGAAACGTTTAAAATCTGTGATTGATATCAAGAAGGCACTGGTACCATTGTTGGGAAACCAAGATCCATATATCAACAGGACCCCTATTCCTGAGATAAATGAGATGTGAGAAAAATCAGTGAGAAAACTATCTCATATAATAATGACATATTTCATCTCATATTTTATGTGAGATACTCGTTTTCTCACTCATTTTTATTTTCTCACATCTCATTTATCTCGGGAATAGGGGTCCAGACAGCCACGGTTTTTAAATCTTCGAAGTGATCCATGGCCTATATATGTACATTGAGCTGACCAAATGTTCTTAATTCTACATTTCCATACTTCTAAGCTCATCTCACAACGCATATAAGGCGTTTTCCTAGTCTTTATTCATATAGCTTGTGAAGCTCATAACTTATTCATATGTTTTCAATGATGTGACTTTACAAGCCGTATATTGCGTATTCATAGAATGAGACTGCTAAAAAGTAATGCCAAAACCAGTTGATAATATTTTCATTTTCTCTCTTTGCCATCAAACAACCAAATTATTCGGCAGTAAAAATAAACTTCAAGTTTTGTTTTTACGAAAGTCAAAGACACACATACTCATTACATTTCCATACTTCTCTCCTAAAAAATACATCAACCCACCAAAACAATGTATTTTCAAAACCTCAATCATTTTCCTCTTTGTCGTTGGGAAATGATCCATCCCCTAAATTACTGATCTCGATCCTTATATTTCCTTCAATAGAGAAACAAATTCACGACTACACTACTGGTCTCTATCCCCTTAATCTTTTCACTTAACCGAAATCTTAGCTCCTAAAACTTTATATCCTGTCTTTTGAATGTGATTGTGCATGAGACTGATGGGCTCGCTTGCAGTGAAGAGTGTCTATGCCAGGTTTCCATGTCATTGGGTTCCGCTAGGCTGTCGTCAACTCCCTATTAGTGCGCCTGCGCCTATCTTTATAGCGTTTATGAAGAACAACTGTATCATATACTTGTACAGGGTGGAAACAAACAAAACTCCAGGATATATCAAAATAAAGTTTGGTAATATGGAAGATGAAGAAGGTTAGGCCTACTCAAGGAATGGGCATTTTGAAAATAACCGTACGCTGTAGACCAACAGGTACACTAGCGAACGTCAAAAAAACTTCATCATATGTCGGGGGTATACAGTATCTCAATTTAAAGGTTACGGTCGTCGAAATGTCGTTAAGTTTACTGACATTCTTCAATCCCTTGTTCATTTTCGTAATACCGATAGTGTAATCATTTTATGGTTCTTTTTCATTTTACTAAGCCTAATTCAAAATAGAAAATGTTTCCAACAAATTGTCATTACTTTTGGTCATCTCTGATCTGTACATTTGATTATACAATTATCCGAGGACAAAACTCCTAATTACTTTTTTCCTTGCATTTTATGTTGTTTCCAGTAGAAACCACATTTTCCGGGAATTTTCACTCGATTTCCATACTCCTTCGTTCCACCCTATACTTGATAACACGGACCTTTCAGCAAGAACGACCCATTCCAAGCAGTCCAAACGGGTTATATACTACTTGAGTCAATGACTGACAGCCGCCTTGCAAATGTATGGGCAGTAAAACTCGGGGGGCTCATTTCGTTTCGCTCATAACACCCCCCATCCTACGTCATCGTGCCACGGCAATTGATTGGGCGCCGCGACGCTCTGACTCACTTCCGGTACGGCTTCAGCATCCAGCTTCCGGTAGACTAACCTTATACACAGCCGACGCTATGTGTGATAGAGAGACGTTGATCAATAATGAAGAGGGGATTAAATCAATTGATGAAGGCGATCTCTGGTGGAGTTTATTTGAAATAGTATGGTGTTTTATACACGCTGGGTTTATCAGTGACAATAATACAGATACGTTTGTTTTTTCTTATTCTAGGAAATGATGGATGATTGTTGGTTATTATTTCATTTTTTGACCCCCTCCCAATAGTTATGTTTTTATAGTTTTTATATATTATTCGATGAGCGTTAGCGAAGAGTTTCCATCCCACTCTTACGGTCTGTGTTTGTTTGTTTGTTTGTGCGCACTGCACAGATCGCTGGGTTTAACCGATTGGCATGAAACTTTTTTTTTATACGCAAACTCATCCAACTTAGAACTGTATAGTTTTGGGGTCAAATCGGTTGGACCATTTTTGAGAAACATCGTTTCAAAGTTTCAAGAAAACCCATACGATTAGGCTGGGCGGAAAAAATTGAAAAATAAAATCTCTCCAATATAATTCAAATTTTCAAGGTGTGTAGAGTTTCGCTCATCTTACAACGCACATTCCGCGTTTGCCTAGTATACAGTTATGGTAGACCTACAAGTGATACATGAATTATGTTTACAAAATCCCACTCAGACTTCGAAGTTTCATCCCACTTGACTTCGATTTCTAATTCAGAGCGATATAGCTAGAACTGAGCCAGAATGGTAACTGCACAGTTCATCATCACATTACAAAACTTGCGTCTCATTATACAGTCATTTTTATTGGTGCACGACCCCACTAAATAACTAGGATATATGGGATATCCACATAGACCTTCGAATTCTCAACTTTCATATGCATCTGAATTCACTATACAATTTTGCATTCTATATATATCCCAATTCCAAATAAGAAGATACATTTTTAATTCAACAAATATGCCCTCGCCAAAAATATTGAAATTAAAAAAGTAGTCCTCTTCACGTAGGTCTACACACAAACTAAAATCCAAAACAATACATGTCCAATCCAATTGTTTAACAACAACCAACTTCCAAGTTTCCAAACACAAAAACCCCTCTCACCAAATAAAACCAGCAGCACTTTTGAACCGTCGGTCATGTAGTATTGTCGCAGTGTCACAGTGACGTGGTTACAATGCCATTTCGTCGCGGTTGCGTACGTCAGTCAAAGTGGCCCACGCACGGTTCGGAAACTATTTCACCCGACGGCGCCCATCATCGTAAAACCTAGCGGCCGCTGGTAGTGGTAGGCCTATTGTCACTCACTTCTCTGTAACAATATGCCTACATCATATAATATGATTATCGGCTATTCTCTTCGGGTCGTAAAACTTAACAATCCAAACCATCTCCGAGATAAAAGAACCGATCGATGGTTTACTTGGATAGTCAACTATCAACGATCGATGGTTTAGAATGAATTACTATAGTGAATAGAGATGTATAATATACTTATGCACGCTCTTCGGTAATCAAAATGAGTAAATGAGTAAAAACCTGGATGAACTTTATGATTATTATAACACACTGATTCAGTTTGGACATTCATTGACTCACTTCACAGATGAGTGGACTTTTCTTCACTGCTTTGTTCTCGAATTATGTGGGTAAGGCGAACGAATAAAAATTGTGGACACGAAACCGAAATCTATTGAGTGACACGGTGAGAATCGATGCACTTTTCTGTTTACATGTTGGTAATACTTAATGTAGATGTGTGTGAGAGATATATACAAGACAAAATATGCGAGCTTGATTTCTAATACTTTTTTCATTTTTGAACGTTAAAAAATATGAAGTTGAAAATGTACTGTTGCTCGGTTTTAAGCATGAACAATATAATACCTTAACTTTATTAAATGTTAATGAATGGAACTGATATTGTTGGGGGGAACAATAAAAACATTTAAATGGTGTAAATTAAATGAATAAAAAAATAAAAAGAGATAATGGTTTGAATTACTTATTGAAAATACTGCCGCCAAAACGGTTGTCATTAGGTTATTGTATATTCTCGAATGTTAATACCATAATTTAAAAACTGAAGTAAATTGTGATATATTATTAATTATGCTTCGTCATATTATATAGACCTGTATCATTTAATTCTACGTCAAAATAATCCTAATTAACCCAATCGAGTATCTTATTATGATATCACATATTTATATGATTATTCATATGGTATGTAGGTAAAATATAACGTTTCAATTCATATGCTATAAAAATATCTACAGTCTATATGAAAGGATACATGTAGTTAGTTTTGGATCATCCCTATTTTTTCTTTCAGCCGTTATTTTAAACATATGTTGACACATCCTCTTTTCTATATGCTTTTAACTTCATAAAACATATAGTAAATATATAACATCTCATGACCAAGCATAACATCTAAAACAAATCACAATTTGAAAACAATCCAACATTCATACAATGTAAATTTTAACTCATTTGTTATACATATGAGTTGAGTGCACTGCAAATAGAGGACATACAATGTATGCGAACATACGATGCCCAGAGTGTATGCATGATAGATTGATCATCGGATTAAAGTCAACAATTGAGATGTATGTTTACGTATACACATTCGTATTTCAACATTTCAGATTCACTCCATATCGGAATTATGTAAATTCAAATATTCAAAAAAGGGGAGAGAAAACTATAGAATACCATATAAAAAATACATAAAATACCTATATAAAGATTAAAGAATGCTGACAGTGGAAAATCAAGCGAATATTTTCAAATCGACATTTTTTAAAGAATAAAGTGTTTTTTAGTAGTGAATCAAATTTGATTTTCGTCCGTGTCGACACGATAGTTAATGAACCGAAAGAAAGGAGGGTGAAAACTGATATAAGTGTGTTATTTTCAACGAAAAATCAAAACGGAAACTGTAAAAATAGCATCGTCAATCGGTTGAAATGTTATATAGGTTTGGACACATCGTTATTTTATTATCACCCTAGATTAAGGAGGATATGTGTGAAATTTTGTTCTTGAAATGATGACCCTTCCCGATGCACTTTCCATCCCCCTAGTTTTATTGGTCAGTTGAATAAGTAACACGCATTGCGTTCGAGTTTTGAATCAATTATCACATGTAGGGGTTGGGGAAAGGGGGTAGATATGGAATAGTGATCATTTTTAGGGTTGATTTTTCTTCACATAAATAACAATTTTGTCTTTGTGTGGACGATACATATAAAAATATGGATACACTAGAAATCGTTTCCCTTTATGTGAAAATTTGTATTAAATATTTTCGATGTATTTTTTATTTTTGACTCCACATTTTACATATTCTACACATTTCTGATATACACAGTCTTAATCAGGTAACAGCTAGTGATTTTGTATCAAGTTTCGATTTATTAAAACAAAAAAGTTATTTACTGGTAATGTAAAATACATTACACATTTTTCTACGTGTTACCTTTTTTAGTATAGTGAGAAATGTAACAGAGGCCAGAATGACTTTAGACCTCCAAGTATTGAGATTTACGTTTTCAGAGATGTGGTGAGCTGAAAACGCGATCTCATAACAGAGTGGGTAGCTCTTGTGTGCAAAACGGGAGTATTGAAAGGTGAGCTTCCGAAGTGTTTTCAAATCGGTTTTGCGGTTAGTCTTACAAGGCATTTATCTGAGCTACTCTAGATGGCAGTGAAAATTAGAACCACCAACCAATCACTAGCCAAGGTTATGCCGCGCAGCGCTTACATCAAAGTATGAAGAAAGAGGAACTACAATAAGACAACATAACCTTCTTTCTGAATTATAAGTTGAAACTTTTAACGTCAGTCAAATTAGGATATGAACGTTTGGCAGGCACCCTAAGTAGGCCTAGGCCTGGGGCCTACTTAGGCCCATTCTTTAATTGAGTACCTTAATGTATTATTGGCTAGAATAAAACCAAAACGTCTAGGCCAATGCCTCAATCAAAAAGCTAAACCTACAAATTCAATGATACTACCAAATGGCGATCGAAAAAACGTCATCGAAAACGAAAACGGAGTTGCTTGCGACGGTTCAATACTTGGACTCGATAGAGAAGTAATAATAATATAAAAAACCTTTATTGGTCCCCGGCTTATCAAAAAGTTTACAGGATAATAATCAATATAAAATACAATTTTTGAAATCTGAAATATAGTTGAATAAGTGAAAAATTGAAATTGAAAATTGAAAATTACTTCTCTATGATATAATCTATGACCACCAATAACGTAACGGGATAAGCAACTTGATCATTTCCTTTCGCACCATGCGGGAATCAAAGGGATGCCGTCATACTCAATTTTACTCAATTTACTGGTAGTATTATATATTGATTCATAAAAGTAATACGTGTAATGCACTCTGTGAATCCAGCTCTTCCCAACTGTATTAAGCAACGTTGGAATACGTTTCATTTGAATTAGCCAATCTAAATTTTAAATACGTGTGTAAGAGCATTTGGACCCCTAGTCAAGAGCCATACTGCCACATTTACCAATTGATAACTGGATAATTACTTGACATCTACGAGAAAGAACAGAAACAATGCAAATACTCAACTATGTACTTTACATTGAAATACGAGCCGAATGCGTACGTTTTGATTTGAAATTGCGAATCTCAAAAATGTACACTTCAGCGCGTCACATTTTTTGCTTCCATCATGGTGAGAAGACGTCCAATGTTGTGAGTATATAACTTACGCCAGTTGCTTATCCCGTTACGTTATTGGTAGTCATAGATATAATGGAGTTTTATAAGAGGCGGGGCTTAAAAATATTAATTGAAAATGCGGGTTTCAATCCTACAGTTTGATGAGTTCATAACAAATAATCCCATTTAGACAAATTTATTTTTAAAGAGGGCCGGTAGGAAATTTGCTAAAACAGTTTAAATATACAGTTTTGTACCAAAAGTAGAGTACCGCAGATGACTTGATATATGTTATGTAAAAGTTGGACTAATGCTCGAGGGGGTCCGCTGCTTTGGCGTCAAATGCAAGCGGTTAATATGTAACCAGTCATGATAGGGTTAAATCCCTCAATGAATACCATCGAAGTACATTTATGGAAAAAAGCCAGCTTAATAAGTAAAACCCTTCAACGCCAAGGCTACTTTGACCCTCTTTTTGATAATAGTCAAGGAGTCCGCTATATTTCAATTTATACTGTTTTGTACATTGAATGGTGATGATGATTATTGTTTGCTTAACGACCCCACCAACAGCAAGGTTATACGGGGGAATGAGCAGATGATTATGAAACTATGAAGTGATGATAAGTGAAAAGACGTTTACAAAATCCCATACCTTTATGCGGGACTCGGATCCACGCCCGACGGTGTCTTCATTGAATGATTTTATTGTTTGAATTGAAAAAAAATAGACCGTCTCAAGTATTATTATTTATTTGCCATCTCGTATGTCAAACATGGTGCCAATTATTTTCAAATCTGCGCCAATGCATTTTAGTTATCATTACAGTGGATTGTTAAACCCAATATAAATGAAAAAAAATTGATACCCAAAACGTAAAACCTTTGCAAGGTATCGTCAAAACCTTACACAAGTTACATTTCTTCTTCGTCACCGGTTTATATTCTGTGTTCAGGTTGGATATTATTCTGAATTCGGATGATGACGATTTTACAATGGTCTTCATCTTCATATCTGCATATCAATAATAATAATATAGGTACTTTTTACAAATATTTCTTATCTATTACGATATTCGACTTCCTTTGACCTCAAGTATTTCGAAAATAAACAATTGAGAAAATTAATTGTAAAAAATGTTCACTTTCAATCATTATTTCATATACCCAAAATATTGAAATGCGAAATTTCCGTAACGTTTTCAAAGCAAGCCTAACGAAAACTACAATTGACAAATGTTACAATTGTTGCATTATTTAAATTCAACTTACAGGACATGATGACAAATATGACGAAGAATTATCTTAAATATTGCTCTGAAAATTAATATGTCAGATAACAAGTTCTAACAAATCAATAAATTGATCAAAACTAATTTCCTCTAACAATCCAGAATATCTGCATCCAATGATGATTACGTCCATGAGTCGGTTGTATGTAATGGTGATTTATAGCTCTCACAGCTGACATGGTGATTTACAAGCGTAATGAGGGATGAGCCGCTGGATCAAATTAGGACTATTAGCTCCAATGTTGTGCAATAGATCACTGCAAACTGGACTTAATTGACCTCATATAAATGTATAGCTAGCTTTTAGGAGAGTGAAATGGTATTTTGACATTTGCTTGTCGTTTATTAGTTGTTGTGCAGATTCAATTTCACGGGATAGAAAAAAGTGTGTCCGTTTGAGTGATAACACGACACAATTCTAGAACTACCAGACCTATACCGTAATGATTTTTAAAAGTTTTGAAAAAGTTCAAGAATGATCACTCCGAAAAGATAAATATAACATTTCATGGTAATATATACCAATATAACGAATCTAAGAGCCAATTAAATTAGAAATTATTTCATCTCCATAAAATGAAATGGGTCTAAGAATTCCACATAACATGGTAATTTAAAACTTTAGCGACAACTCAATTATCGTCTCCTCATTGCATTAGCTTACTTTTTTGCATCCCCCCCTCCACCCCCCCCCCCCCCCCCCCCCCTCCCTCATCGACGTAATACACGCATGCAACTCATATTTAAATCCTTCACATGTACACGAGAACTGAATACGCTTAGGATGGTTCGCAAATCCCCGATGACAGTAAAACTGCAGTACGTAAATCCTCATGCATACAATGTGCACTCATTTCGTATGCAAGTCAATGCAATTATTTCTTTAACGAGGCAAATGCTGATGTAAACAATAAAACTACCACAATGCACTCTTGGCTTTGTTCTGTACGGCGGTGACTGAGGGGGATGGCCGGGGTTCGAATCTCGAGTGCTGTGTCACTGTGTGTAATGTGCAGGCACTATATGCATAAATAATCACATTCATGTGAACAATGTCTAATTAGTGATATTAACAACAAATATGGATCTGGAATTCACGACTTGCGTCTTGTGTGGTATACAGGAGGGTGGAGTTGAAAATTAAAACGAGAAATTAGATAATTATACAAAGGTTGAAATTAGTAAAAAAATCATTAGGCCTACTTCAGATAGGCCAACAAACTTCGGTCACTTGAATTGCTCATTCAATAACTCACACATAGAATTGGTTTCCATAAGTTCTTTGATCCTTCGATACGTACATCAACATACGAGTCGACATCAACATAAGATATCAATATAAATAACTAGGAAAATGCTTTTTTCAAGTTTTGAAAAAGTTCAAGAATGATCACTGATCACACATATGCGTTGTTAGACGAGCGGATAGTAAGAGCATGAGTAAAAACTGCTTCGATTGGTACCAATTTAGCACATTTTATGTTTTTTCTTCAAAACGGCTGACCCGATCAAGCTGAAAATTTTTAGGAATGTGTATCAAAATATTATTCAAATTCACGCGAAATTTTATTTTTTGGGAAAATAGAAATATTTTTCTATTTTTTTCCGCCATGTTATTCTAATGGGTATTTTTGAAATGTCTAAAATTCATAAGAAAAAAGATACCCCCCGATGATGCCACGAAACTATACAGATCTAAGTTAGATGAGGAACCATATTGAAAAAAAGTTTGAATTTGATAGCTGTAGCCGTTTGACCTGTGGAGAACCGACAAAAAGAAAAAAAAAAAAAAAAAAACGGACACCAATTTTTTTCAGTATGTCAAATTGAATCCTCGCTAAAGCTCGTCTAATTATGTATAAATACTACATATATAATACATAACCAGCTGGATGTAGCGAGGTTATATCCCCTTTGAAAACTATTCCATTTCCATTTCCTTGATTATTCTTATTTCCAAACTTGAAACATATCTTCCAAAAAATGGGTCCAATATCGAATCACAAGCTTAATTAGCTTATTCAATCAATCAAATGTCTTTTAGATATTTTAAACGTTTTTGAAGGTTTTAATTAAAATGGCGGGATAAGAGATCAAGGATTCACACACATAACAATAGATATTATTCAAAACACTTTTAATTATACCCATTGAATACAAAATATAACTGTATATATATAAATAAATATATATATATATATATATATATATATATATATATATATATATATATATATATATATATATATATATATATATGTATGTATATATATATATATATATATGTATATATATATATATATATATATATATATATATGTATATATATATATATATGTATATATATATATATATATGTATATATATATATATAAATACATATATATATATATATATATATATATATATATATATATATATATATATATATATGTAAATACATATATATATATATATATATACATATATATATATGTATATATATATATATATATATATATATATATATATATATATATATATATATATATATATATATATATATATATGAGAAATGATTATATTTAGAGGTATTTTAGTCGTTTTATAAGTATTTATTATTTTATTAGAAGCTCAATATTTCGGCTGAACTATGCCAGCCTTTGTCAAGAGCAAAAATTATCAAAATTACAACAATCTACACACAAGCATACAAGATTCGAAAAAACAACAAAAGTTAAGGGAAAGAAAAAGAAGAAAACAGAAGGCTCTGAAGAGGTAATAGAGAAAGGAGGACTCTGGTTTAAAGATTAGAAGAAGGCTCTGGAATTAGGCTAGGTCTGTAAATAATCCGAATACGAAACAAGAAATTAATATAAAAGAACAAAAATACGGGAATAACATAAGTCTAAGAATTATACATTCGATTTCTTCGATCTTAGGTTGTATGGGTTGCTAACGGAAACATCGGATATTTGGATTGGTGGTACACTGACATCCCTTATCTCTTCTATTTGGTGTTTCTGTAGGAGAGATAAGGCAGTGGTCCACCCATCGCTGAAGATGTAGCCTCGATCTTCGCCATTCATATTCTCAGGGTGCTTGAAGATTTCCAAACCCTCACTTATAGCTCGAGGCAGTCTCTTCGTCTGAACGTCTATCACACTAGTCTTCTCGTATATGATTGTATGTTTTTGTTGCTCTCCTTTTGCCTTAGAAGTTGTGTAGTCCGAGTGCTTGGCTATAGCAGAGTCTCTCAAGTTACCCCGAAGCTCGTGGTAATGATGTTGTTTTATGCGGGCTGAAACTGCTTTTTTCGTTTGGCCCACATATACCAAACCACACTGGCATGGAATTTTGTATACCCCGCATGCTTCTAGATTGATCTTATCTTTTACGGGTCGCAGATAGGTGTTAAGTTTGTTGTCTGCGGAGAATACAGTGTCAATCGATTTTTTCTTCAACATGCGACTGATTTTGTCGGTGATGCCGCTTATGTAAGGCAAATATGCCACCGATAAAGATTCCGTATCTTTCGATTGAATTCGCCTCTTCTCATGATCTTTGTGTAATGCTCTGTTAATATCTGTACGCGAGTAACCATTTTTAACGAAAACATCGGTTAGAAAAGTTAACTCCTCCCCGATATGGTCTTTGTCTGCTAATCTTTTAGATCTCAGAACTAAAGTGTCTAATACACCACGCTTCTGTGCTGGATGGTGGTTCGATTGACTATTTACATATCGATCTGTATGAGTTTCTTTCCTATAGACCGTATGGGCGATACTTCCATCCTGTTTTCTTTTAATAAGGACATCTAGAAACGGGAGTTCATTATTTTCTTCAATCTCTATAGTGAATTGCATCTTATTGCAAATACTATTGAGATGACTAAGGAAAATATCAAGTTCTTCTATTCCGTATTGCCAGACGGAGAAAATATCATCTACATAGCGATACCATATCTTCGGTTTCAATAGTGCAGATGCGAGAGCACGTTCTTCTATATCTTCAAGAAATAGATTGGCTACTAACGGAGATAATGGTGAACCCATCGCTAATCCTTCAGTCTGCTTATAGATCTGGCCTTTGAATTGGAAATAACTGCATTGTAAGCATGCTTCTATCAAGTTACACAATGATTTGGATAAGTGTTTTTTCGTTCTGATTATATGCATAGCATCTTGCACTGGCACGTTATTGAAGAGTGATACTACGTCAAAACTAACTAAAATATCTGTTGGCTCAAGTTTCATGTTTTTAATTTTATCAAGAAAATCCATAGAATTCGAAATGTAGCTTTTAACTTCTTTGTTCTTCCCTTTTAGAATTCCGGCTATAAATCTAGCGATCTCATGTGATGGAGAACCAATTGCTGAAACAATTGGCCTCAGTGGTACACCCTGCTTATGATACTTGGGCAATCCATAAATTTTAGGAATACGGGAATCTTGTGGTGTTAACTCTTCAATTAATTTTTCTGTGAAACAAGTTTCTTTCAACAGTCCTGCTAGTCTAGATTCATATGTGCTGGTAGGATTCCTGTTAACACGTTTATAACTTGGATCCTCCAAAATTACTGCCATTTTATCATCGTATTCTTTAGTATACATTATGACTGTAGCGTTTCCTTTATCAGCCTTCAATATTACCACATCATCCTTGTTTTTAAGATCTTGCAAAGCTAAACGTTCATCTCTTGACAGATTACCTCGAAGTGGGATTTTTGATTTTTCCTTCAAAATTCTCGATGACTCTTGTCTTATCTCCTCGGCTAAAACTTTGGGTAGTTTTCTAACAGCAGCTTCTATTCCGATTATAACTTTTTCTACAGGAACTGTTTTTGGAACTACTGAGAAATTGAAACCTTTTTGTAAAGCTTTCGTTGCCGCATTGCTTAGAACAAGATCAGTTAAATTCACAATGCAATCTAAACCTTTTGATGCGATTTTAGGAGGAACTGTTTTATATTGTTCATTATACAGCCCATCAAATTTTCTTTTATGATTGGAAGTTATGGTTGATTTTAGTTTGTCATCTTTCATTTTGGTAACTCTATTAAAGTCTTCCCAGATCTGAAATGTCATCCTGAATTTAAGCTTCAGATCTGGGAAGACTTTAATAGAGTTACCAAAATGAAAGATGACAAACTAAAATCAACCATAACTTCCAATCATAAAAGAAAATTTGATGGGCTGTATAATGAACAATATAAAACAGTTCCTCCTAAAATCGCATCAAAAGGTTTAGATTGCATTGTGAATTTAACTGATCTTGTTCTAAGCAATGCGGCAACGAAAGCTTTACAAAAAGGTTTCAATTTCTCAGTAGTTCCAAAAACAGTTCCTGTAGAAAAAGTTATAATCGGAATAGAAGCTGCTGTTAGAAAACTACCCAAAGTTTTAGCCGAGGAGATAAGACAAGAGTCATCGAGAATTTTGAAGGAAAAATCAAAAATCCCACTTCGAGGTAATCTGTCAAGAGATGAACGTTTAGCTTTGCAAGATCTTAAAAACAAGGATGATGTGGTAATATTGAAGGCTGATAAAGGAAACGCTACAGTCATAATGTATACTAAAGAATACGATGATAAAATGGCAGTAATTTTGGAGGATCCAAGTTATAAACGTGTTAACAGGAATCCTACCAGCACATATGAATCTAGACTAGCAGGACTGTTGAAAGAAACTTGTTTCACAGAAAAATTAATTGAAGAGTTAACACCACAAGATTCCCGTATTCCTAAAATTTATGGATTGCCCAAGTATCATAAGCAGGGTGTACCACTGAGGCCAATTGTTTCAGCAATTGGTTCTCCATCACATGAGATCGCTAGATTTATAGCCGGAATTCTAAAGGGAAGAACAAAGAAGTTAAAAGCTACATTTCGAATTCTATGGATTTTCTTGATAAAATTAAAAACATGAAACTTGAGCCAACAGATATTTTAGTTAGTTTTGACGTAGTATCACTCTTCAATAACGTGCCAGTGCAAGATGCTATGCATATAATCAGAACGAAAAAACACTTATCCAAATCATTGTGTAACTTGATAGAAGCATGCTTACAATGCAGTTATTTCCAATTCAAAGGCCAGATCTATAAGCAGACTGAAGGATTAGCGATGGGTTCACCATTATCTCCGTTAGTAGCCAATCTATTTCTTGAAGATATAGAAGAACGTGCTCTCGCATCTGCACTATTGAAACCGAAGATATGGTATCGCTATGTAGATGATATTTTCTCCGTCTGGCAATACGGAATAGAAGAACTTGATATTTTCCTTAGTCATCTCAATAGTATTTGCAATAAGATGCAATTCACTATAGAGATTGAAGAAAATAATGAACTCCCGTTTCTAGATGTCCTTATTAAAAGAAAACAGGATGGAAGTATCGCCCATACGGTCTATAGGAAAGAAACTCATACAGATCGATATGTAAATAGTCAATCGAACCACCATCCAGCACAGAAGCGTGGTGTATTAGACACTTTAGTTCTGAGATCTAAAAGATTAGCAGACAAAGACCATATCGGGGAGGAGTTAACTTTTCTAACCGATGTTTTCGTTAAAAATGGTTACTCGCGTACAGATATTAACAGAGCATTACACAAAGATCATGAGAAGAGGCGAATTCAATCGAAAGATACGGAATCTTTATCGGTGGCATATTTGCCTTACATAAGCGGCATCACCGACAAAATCAGTCGCATGTTGAAGAAAAAATCGATTGACACTGTATTCTCCGCAGACAACAAACTTAACACCTATCTGCGACCCGTAAAAGATAAGATCAATCTAGAAGCATGCGGGGTATACAAAATTCCATGCCAGTGTGGTTTGGTATATGTGGGCCAAACGAAAAAAGCAGTTTCAGCCCGCATAAAACAACATCATTACCACGAGCTTCGGGGTAACTTGAGAGACTCTGCTATAGCCAAGCACTCGGACTACACAACTTCTAAGGCAAAAGGAGAGCAACAAAAACATACAATCATATACGAGAAGACTAGTGTGATAGACGTTCAGACGAAGAGACTGCCTCGAGCTATAAGTGAGGGTTTGGAAATCTTCAAGCACCCTGAGAATATGAATGGCGAAGATCGAGGCTACATCTTCAGCGATGGGTGGACCACTGCCTTATCTCTCCTACAGAAACACCAAATAGAAGAGATAAGGGATGTCAGTGTACCACCAATCCAAATATCCGATGTTTCCGTTAGCAACCCATACAACCTAAGATCGAAGAAATCGAATGTATAATTCTTAGACTTATGTTATTCCCGTATTTTTGTTCTTTTATATTAATTTCTTGTTTCGTATTCGGATTATTTACAGACCTAGCCTAATTCCAGAGCCTTCTTCTAATCTTTAAACCAGAGTCCTCCTTTCTCTATTACCTCTTCAGAGCCTTCTGTTTTCTTCTTTTTCTTTCCCTTAACTTTTGTTGTTTTTTCGAATCTTGTATGCTTGTGTGTAGATTGTTGTAATTTTGATAATTTTTGCTCTTGACAAAGGCTGGCATAGTTCAGCCGAAATATTGAGCTTCTAATAAAATAATAAATACTTATAAAACGACTAAAATACCTCTAAATATAATCATTTTCTCATAATATGAGTCGTTCAAGCCTACGTGAAACCATATATATATATATGTATATATATATATAAATACATATATATATATATATATATATATATATATATATATATATATATATATATATATATATATATATATATATAAACACACAGATAGACAGACCTCACAAAGCTTGTAATGCATGTGATAAACTCGAGCCTTTTCAGTCTTATAAGTAACCTTCCTCCCTGCTCAGCATTCATACCATTCTGTTTTCAATAATGTTAGCTGTTGATATTGTCGTTGAAATAAATATTAAAAACAGGGTACAAATGCAGTAAGTGAATAAATGTTGAAAATGTTGATACTTTTTTATCAAAGAAATACCCACTGAGTTTCATTGAGAATCTGTTTTATTTTTTGAATATATAAATATAAATAATAAGTAGCCATCTAGAGTATATTGTACGGTACCTAAAGTATCTAGATCAAACGCTCACAAATTAAACTTAAAAAAAAAACATTTGTGGGTTTATTAAGTGGGTTTCTCAAAGAGGGTAATACCCAATCAAGCCCACTGGGTTCCATCAAAAATCCGAGGCCAAACCCGGGCATGTTTTTCAAAATTTAGTATTTTGATAGGTTTTAAACAATTTTAGAAAAATGGTTATACAAAATGTAGTAAGTGAACACAATTTAAACTCTGTTTCATCTCGAAATGGCATGAACATAAATCATTAAGCTATTACCAAAGAAAAAACTATGAATACAAATAACAAATTGTATAATCAAACCTGATGAATACCGGTAATAATAAATAGAATCTAAAAAAATGTCTAGAACTCGAGAGTTGAAACTTTCCAAGATTGAAGAGGTCGGTTGTGTAAGATAAATATCACTATATTATAATCAGGGACTGAGACCTTTATGTATAAATGTCTCGGTTGCGGTTACAGTTGTGAACTGAATTTTATAAAGGTCCCGGTTACGAAGCAAATTTTTTGAAGGTCCTGGTTTCGGTTAAGGTCTCGACGTGAAATTAATAACGGTCTCGGTCCCGGTTATGGTTATGAGGCATATTTTATAAAGGTTTCGGTTACGGTTACGGTTATGAACTGAATTTCATAAAGGTACCGGTTACGTAGCAAATTTCATAAAGGTCCTGGTTTCGGTTAAGGTCTCTAAGTGAAATTATTCACGGTCCTGGTCCAGGACCCTTATTCTCGGGATTTGTGAAATGTGAGTTGTGATTTGTGGGATGAAATGAGATGACTTTCTCATTCTGCATTCCATCTCACTTCTGGTCGTTTTGCTATTCCTGAGTTTCAAAATCATGAAATATGAAATGGAATTATTTTTATTATATGAGAGACACCCTTCATGAGGCTAGTAGATTCTAGCCAATAGCAGCCTATGAATATGTAAACAAATGAGAAGTCACTGCCTTCTCTAGTTAGTTATCCTAGTGGCAGTAGATGCAAAGCCACCTCGAGTGCACTGCACAATTCACAACTCACTTTGAGATTTCACTAATCGAATAGGTGGTGAGATTTTCACGTGAAATGTGGAATGAAATGAATTGAGAGAAGTTAATTCAGGAATACCAATCAGCCATTTTCAGTGAGATTACCAGAATTCCACCCAAAATAATCTCATCTCATGATTTCATAATCTCGAGAATAAGGGTCCAGGACCCTTATTCTCGAGATTATTGAAATGTGAGTTGTGATTTGTGGAATGAGATGAGATAACTTTCTCATTCCACCATTCCATCTCATATTTGGTCGTTTCGCTATTCCTGAGTTTCAAAATCATGAAATATGAAATGGAATTATTTTCATTATATGAGAGACACCCTTCATGAGGCTAGTAGATTCTAGCCAATAGCAGCCTGTGAATATGTAAACAAATGAGAAGTCACTGCCTTCTCTAGTTAGTTATCCTAGTGGCAGTTGATGCAAAGCCACCTCGAGTGCACTGCACAATTCACAACTCACTTTGAGATTTCACTAATCGAATAGGTGGTGAGTTTTTCACGTGAAATGTGGAATGAAATGAATTGAGAAAAGTTAATTCAGGAATACCAATCAGCCATTTTCAGTGAGATTACCAGAATTCTACCCAAAATAATCTCATCTCATGATTTCATAATCTCGAGAATAAGGGTCCAGGTTATGGTGCAAATTTTATAAAGGTCCCGGTTATGGTTAATTTTAGTATTTGTTTTAAATCATTGCCTGCCTTGAGTTTTGTGGCACATTCTCCCACTGAGCAAGACAACTCGTCCACAATACGGTCGTAGTTAAAGTATTTCCGAATCGGGTTACTCTTTTTTTTACCCATTCTGAACTCTAAAGCTACCGGTACTTAATATTTTATTTTATTTTTCAATGATAATAATTAATTATAATAATACTTGATGATCACACACAAAATTTAATTAAATACGAATAGATATAATAGTATAATAGGAAAGTATAAAAGTAAAAGTATAAAATAAAAAATGTTAGCTTCAGCCCTAACCCCTATCACCTTCACACACGTTTCAACTTTTAGCACAAGTCATTCACCAGAGACGTGCGTACACCGAATGCGTGTTGGGCGTGAGTGACAAAAAGATGCCAAGTAGATGTTTTTCTCACATTTTTCATTTTTGTTGAAACATATACACACGAGAGATGAAGGTCACGATCGACCGTCTTTCCTATTCCGCATCACTAGCGAACGGAGGGTGTGTGGATACATCTCTCGTGTCAATACAATTATTAAATTCTTCTTTTCTCAGGGACTCGGGAATTCCCACAAATTTGTCTTCGGCATGACTTTGACTCGCACTAATCCGACACTAAAATCTTGAGAGGTACTTTCTTATACTGTCTCTCGACTACCCCCCCCCCCCCCTCCTCCCCATTCACCACTCATCGAAGGTTCGGCCTCAACAACCTTGAAATAAAAGAGTTTGTGTTTGAGGGACTAAAAGTTGAAAAACAAGTTGTATTTCCTTTTCTTCGGACTAAGTGTATGTGATGAGACAACCGTTTCAAGCCCTTTTCGGGCCCTTCTTGAGACCCGAATAACCGATATAATAAAGGTTGCTGGCTGTGGTTATGGTTGTCATCACCTCAACATAAAGGTTATTGGTTGCGGTTGTGCCCCGAAAATAATAACGGTTGTGGTTGTGGTTATGGTTGTGCCACACTAATAATAAAGGTTGTGGTTACGGTTGCGGTTGCCCGAAAAATACGGGTTTTTAACGGTTTCGGTTTTGGTTACGGTCTCAGTCCCTGATTATAATTAATTCAAAATTCACACGACGGGGGATCCCCACCGTCACCTGAACAAATACCAGGGCGCTCAATATTTCGGTCAATCCAATCGGGTGGAATTTTTTTTTTTTTAGGTTATTTTTAGATGAGCGTTAGCGGAGATTTCCATGCAACTCTTACCAAGCTTTGGCTGTGTGTTTTTTTTCTTTTTGTTTGTTTGTGCGCACTGCACAAGTCGCAGGGTTTGACCGATTGACATGGAACTTTTTTTATATACGCAAACTTATCCAACTTAGAACTGTATAGTTTTGGGGTCAAATCGGTTGGACCATTTTTGAGAAACATTATTTCAAAGTTTCTAAAAACCCTATAAGATTAAACTGGGCAGAAAAAATTGAAAAGTAGAATCTCTCCAATATAATCCAAATTTTCCTCAAATGTGAACACAGAAATAATACACATTAATAAAAATTGAAGTGTAATTCGGACCAGCCGTTTCGAAGAAAATAATTTAATACATGTTTCTTGAAAATATAGAAATATTAGTGGAAAAATATTGCATTGTTCAATTCACAGCTTCCCAGATCCATTGGCATCGGATAAAGTTCATTTTATATGATCAAGGTGTGTAGAGTTTCGCTCATCTCACAATGCACATTCCGCGTTTGCCTAGTTTATAAATAATTTCCATATTTTTAGATTTTATTTTGTATAAGTTGCAGATACCTACTGTATTGATTTATGCCATATTACGAAACCATTTATACGGCCAACATTTCACTTAATTTTCTATTCATACTTTAGTGTTATCAATTTATATTCGCATTTGTTCTTATGTTTTACCCTTATTAATTTTACATTATTAATTCTATCTCTAATTTTCTTTAAAATAATGCATTGTTTTTGTTCATTTTGTTATGCCTATACTGTGTCCGTGTGGGAACCATTTTGGCGACAGTGTTTTATAAATGAAAACTTTCTCTCTAATACTGTTACTTTGTAAATGGATACCTGAGTACCGGTAACTATCAGCTGTACGGTTTGTATTGATATTGCGACAATATTGAGTGTACCGGTATATTCTATTTTAGTTTAATTTAGTTCACGTATTCATTAGGTTTTCAATACTTTTGGTTGTAATTTTACCCATGATGTAACTTCATGTTTCATTTTTTAATACAACCTCATCTCGGGATCTATTTCTGCTGCTATCCGAAATATTTACAGCTAGCGTGTTTATGTACACAACGATACCGGCTGTGAGGCGTTAACAGGTGGGGGGGGGGGAGGAATAATCTCATTCAAAACAAATAAATGAAAGACCTGAAGAGCACAAGCGCCCCCTTCTCTTCCCCCCGGGTCTTCGTGCCCCTACGCTTCAGCCTTGCCAGCCTGTGCCTAAATCCGTGCCCGCGATTAGCAGAGTATTGACAGCTGTAATGCTCTGTTAAATGGTACAATCACACCGAATCTGAATGTTTTTTCTTGACATGTCTGTTCAAACGCAATTTACTGTGGAAATGCATGGGACACAATACACACAGATAAGTATAACGGTTCTGCTTCTGATGGTTTCTTAAATGTTCTTCAAGTATTTTGGTGTTGAAAAATATATCATCACAAAGCGTGCACTTGACAAAATTCATAGTCATTTTGTTCAAAGTTCCACAACGATGCCTTTTCAATGCGATACGTGTATCAAATTTTTTGCCGCACAATTCACTCGGGCAAACATACACTGGCTTTTGCAGTTCCACCTCGTGGGTGCTCATGTGATCGCAGAAAGAACGTAACGTGCTGAAGAATAGTCCACAAACCAGACATGCGCACTTGGGTGAGTCCACTTCGGAGACGACGGGAAGTTCTGTAGCGGACGGCAGTTCCGATTCGGTTGGTGCTTCGGAGATAGTTGGTAGCTCCTCGTGATCAGTGTTCAACTCAGTTTTCAACAGAATTCCAGCGTGATGATTTGGATACAATTTGTCGTCAATAGCTAGTGGATCTCGGTCTGGGTCGTCTTCAGTGCTTGAATAGTCGTGCCCTTGGGGTAGTAACAAACTTACAATTTGCTTATTAAATGCCAGTTTGGGTACGTTCTCAGTGCCAACACCATTTTCAATTCTATCTTCTGTTCTCCTGTTAGTGACTGCACATTTATTCTCCTTCCGAGCATCATCTTCTACTACATCATGTGGTTTATTTTTAATCTTCGTAGCCCTTCCTCGTTTTTTGACGTCTAGGTAGCTCAGCTCAGAATCCCTAATGTACGGCTGAGTGCCACCCTCGCTAGAGCAGACCATATTTTTATCAAGTGCAGCTTTACGCAGTCTTTTTCCATATGGTCGTTCATCGTGGACTTGATCCATATGATCGAGCAAATCTAGGTTATTTCTGAGGAAACTTTTATCACAGAGTGTACAACTATAACGATGACACATGACATGGTCAGTTAAATCCTTCGACACTGTAAACGGTTTCCCACAAATCGAACATTTAACGGATCCGTTTTCAAGAGGCGTTTTTTTTGGCTTATACGCTCGACATGCATGAATGTTCAAGTCTCGTTTATTGTCAAAAGTTAGGTTACAGTATTCGCATTTGTTTACCTCTTCAACTAGTTCATTTTCTGGTTCACTTTCACTTTCTGTAGCACCTTCCATGCCGTGCTGCTCCATATGAGCACATAAGCGGGCCACTGCAAAAAAAGTCTTGCCGCAAACAATACACCCGCAGTTTTTTCTATACAAGTCTTTAGCTTTGAACACTTTTTTCAAGCCAAGAATAACGCTTTTCTTATCCTTCGGAATTGTATCATCAGTCGTACTCTCTAGCACATCATCTGGCGTAGCTTGTGAGTTATCGTCAAAGGATGCAGAGCCACAATCTATCATTTGCTCATCATCGTGCATAGACTGTAATGGTTCGGCCTCCGATGTGAACAAATCGGTTACGAAATCTTCGTCTGGAAGTATGTTCTCTTCTTTGACCAGCACATTCGAAATGTTATCATTATCTTCAAATCCCCCAGGGTCAACACTCATGCTAAGTGCTTCAATCTAGAACAAAGAGCATTCATAAAAATCATTCCATCATCTCATTTCATCCCAATTCAACGAAGGGTTTCAGAGGGGTGAAGCCGATTGCTTTTCAAAGTTATGCCACTGTTTGATTAACTGTCGATGGAAATAACTTGTTTCATTGAACTGATATTAAGGGGGTGCATACACGGTGTTTATAAAAATAGAGATATCGATCTTTACTATTTTTTTCTAGAATCTCGAATGAGTGTTATTGAATCTTATATGTAAAGATTGTGAATATATGTCAAAACTTATATGTAAAAGCTTTTGTACGTGGGACTGCAATTGCTATGGATTGAGTAGGTCTACCACGGATTATTATTTTCGATTGATTCAATATTTATAAAAATTGAAACAATCGAAAATGTTGAAGTTGAATGGCAAGCCTCACTTACAGATTTGCTACAATATTTGAAAAAAACAGCAGTTGGAAAAACATTACGGTAAAAGTATCTTGTAGTCTATCTTAGAGATATTTAATTGAAAGTATCTCTGAAACTTAATGACTAAACAATAAAGATACAAGATAGGCCTACATTTAAACTCAAAAACTTGAGAAAGATATTATTTTACTAGAGATTTTACGGGTAAACCTATTGTGGGCCTCAGTATTGTCAGCCTCAACTCTCATTATAGTCAGCCTCAGTATTGTGTGCCTTGATAAACTGTGCCTTTTCAGAAGTTTCTCGGATACTGTGCCTTGATATGTGCAGTCATATAGTGAGCCTCGGTATAGTCAGCCTTGGTATTCTGAGCCCTGAATGTTAATATTAGTCAGGCCGAGATTGCTAGAATCTCAAACTATTCGGAAACTCGGCCTCAGTCTGACTCTACGAGCATCAGTCGGATTGTCATCCTCAGTATTCTCGGCCTTGGGAAAGTCATCCTGGATATTCTCGGCCTCGCGGAAAGTCGGCCTCAGTATTCTCGGCCTTGGGAAAGTGAGCCTTGATTTAGAGCGCATGCGGTCCAATGAAATCTGGCAGCCATGGATCTCTGGAGGTAGTAGCAACCATCTCATGACTTTATTCACCAATTTGCATCAATTTGATAGTCGAATGTGAAAGAAAATGCATGTTTGAGCTAATTAAAAATTGCTCCCTTATTTTTTAATACCAATAAAATTATTTCACATATTTTCAAAAAATAATTCATACTAATCTCTTGCTTTTTTGATAAGAAATTCAAATAAAATATATTTTACAAAGCTAGGAATGATTAGGGCAAAATTTACTATAGGCCCATCCTGCCTATTCATATATCATTTCTCAACATATTTGTTATAATGTAATTTATTAACATGAGACCATGTATCAATCAATTTAAATTGTCTTAATTATATTGAAAACTCGTTGAAAAGTTAACTGTAAAGAGTTCGTCTATATGCTCGGTAATTACTCCATATAACACATTACAGCAATTTCATAAATATATTTTGATAATATATTGAAATATATATATAATATTAATAATGAAGCAAATGAAGTGTCAAAATAAACTCGGTATAACCTTAATTGTGTGGTTCAGTATATATATATATAAATATATATACTGTATATATATATATATATATATATAAATATATACATATATATATACATATATATATATATATATATATATATATATATATATATATATATCCTAAATTTAAATGTTTGAAAAAAGACTCGAGACTCGGCTCGAACTCGATAATTTTATGAAGAATCGGACTCGAATCGGACTCGAGTTTGAAAACCTGGACTCGCACACCCCTAATATATAATATATATATATATATATAATACTTGAACTGCCTAAAACCCCTAATCGACTCCCATGAACTCTTAATTGTTATAGTTGCCCTCAAATATTTTTCGTATCAAAAAGTTCAAATGTTATTTAGAAATAGCAAAGACTTGAATATCGCGGGTTTTTCTAGTAGAAGGAGTAGTTCTATCGACTGCCGCTATTCGCTAGCATCGAGTCTCTGATTTTGGTTGCCCAATCAGAATGGTCGAAACGCGGGTCGAAAATATGCACCGAATTCAAAATTCGAGAAAAGTACATATAAAAGTATCAATTAGTAGACAATACGTTCAAGATTTCAATCATATTCGAACATTTTCATAATCAATTCTGTTCATATAAAATTGAAGCTTAAACCAGCTCAGTCAACTAAGGCACCGCTTGTAAAAACATAAGTCACCGTTGGGCGTGGTTCCGAGTCCCGTAATGCAACATAATGAATATCAATTATTGAAATATCAGAGGACACGAATAATTGAGATTTCAACTCTTAATGAAGGACCACAAATGTTTAACCACTTACTTCTCATTTTGTTCATTTCATTTTTTTACTCATCAGTACTGGAGTGAATTTTCTATTGAATTTGCTAGCAGTATATGCTCTCAATATATGGGTCATCTTATAATTATAATTATTTCGTTAGGTCTACTCATCATTTTCACCTCAGTGAATGATGAGATTGATAAGATCAGATTTTGATTTGTAAGACAATAAGCGTCAGCTAGGTTTCTATTATATTTCAAGCAAAAGTCAATTATTTCAAGTTCTGACCTATATCTTGGTTATTAATATGAACGAGCTTCATAGATCAAGTCCAGAAAATGAGAGCATTATTCAATAAACGTGAGATGAAGATATTTAGAGCCTGGCCAAGTCAGCTAGTGCTGTGCTGTTTAAACTCCATTCAAGTCGAGCGTATTTATTTCACACGTCCGCTACATTCTCCCAGTACATTTCAAATAAAATCTTGCTCATCCTACAAAGGATACATGTGTTTCTCTGGTAAAATAATCCTGGAAGAGGAAAGGAAGATTTGCAAAGGAAACGACACATAATCTGTGAAAAGAAAGACATGGATGAAAAGTTAAATCCCAGTGCAAATATTTCAATTGTTCACTACCCTTGTGAATTGATACTATTTCAAGATTTATCGCCTGTTGAATGAGTTACATTATGAATGAGTGATTATTCTTTTAGGGTGGTAAGATTACCCTTGCAGGCCGTTCTGAACGATTCTACCTCTCATCTTCAGTTCTAATTGAGGAATAACGATTTTTTGTGTTAGGCATTAAAGTTATTAGGCCTATTACAAAAATGAATAGCGCAATGCACTGGTTATAATAATTGATTCATGAATCTAATATATATTTTGAGTATTATTTTAACTTATATTTGAAAGTTAGAAAAGTAATAACAAATTTCAAGTAACAATTGATAATTGATGAATGCAAGAAAATTACTGGCAACAAGAATCGTTTCTGCTAAGTTCAAAAGAATATTCAATTTGATTAGATGAAATCTTTTTATTCGCAGACAAGATATTAAACTTGAAGTATTATAAAAAGAGTATTCGCTATTTATGAAAATTTACTGTACATATACAATTTGTAAGCACTCAACTCTTATGTAAAAAAGAAGCGGCCTGCAAGAAGATTTGAGAAGAATTGACCCACGGATTACCAGCCTATCGTGCTATGTATGCTCGACTATTTTGACACGTAAAAAACAGCGTGAAATTTACTGTTACCACCCAACAAAAAAGCAAGAGATTAGTATCAATTATTTTTTGAAAATATCTGAAATAATTTTATTAGTATTAAAAAATAAGGGAGCAATTTTTAATTAGCTCAAACATGCATTTTCTTTCACATTCGACTATCAAATTGATGCAAATTGGTGAATAAAGTCATGAGATGGTTGCTACTACCTCCAGAGATCCATGGCTGCCAGATTTCATCGGAGCGCATGCGCTCTAAATCAAGGCTCACTTTCCTAAGGCCGAGAATACTGAGGCCGACTTTCCGCGAGGCCGAGAATATCCAGGATGACTTTCCGAGAATACTGAGGATGACAATCCGACTGATGCTCGTAGAGTCAGACTGAGGCCGAGTTCCCGAATATTTTGAGATTTTAGGAATCTCGGCCTGACTAATAATTACACGCAGGGCTCAGAATACCAAGGCTGACTTTCCGCATGCTGTAAGGCTCACTATACCAAGGCTCACTATATCGGGGCCAACAATATGACCATTGATGCTGACTATCCGAGGGTCGTGTTATTGTGGGACTGAGGCGCACTATACTGAGGCTGACAATAAGCTTTCCCCAGGAGAGTATCTTGTATTTTGTATCTAAGATACATTTTGTAAGTATCTTTGCCCATCCCTGGGATTAATCACTAACTAATGTAGGCCTACTGATATGGTAATAAAATTATGTCTAACTCATAAAAATAATGAAACTCAACTTTATTCTATTTATATTAGGCTTAACACGTACGGTACTGATGACTACGATCTATTGGCGTCGGTGAATGATATGAGATGATGCTATGATGAGATGAAAGATTATTTTATTATGTGTTTTTGGATAGTGGGGAGGAATCATTTCAGACACAGGAACACCCCGAAAAAACCCATTCAGAATGGTCGACCATGGCAGGAATCGCAACCCGGATGCAAGAATGACGATTCAGTATACTAGCCACTCGACTTTCATTCAATTGTGTAACACTGTTATACTCATAACCTGTTGCTGCTCATTTTTGCGTCGTAATTGATCTAGTGATTTGTACGAGCTGAATATCTGCTCCTTGAATCTTAAAGCCGAGTTGAGACGGTCCAAGCAAGGGCAACATATGTGGGATGGAACTCCGGCTTCATCAACGATCTGACAACAAACATGTTCACATAATGTGTGAGACTCGGAAATTGAAAAGCAATGGTCGGTGTTTAAATACCGTCACTGAGTACTAAAATATCCTTACCATGTACTGAATTACCACTATATTGTAAGTTTAGGTCTTTCAAAAATAAAAGTACTGTACATTGTTTCAAAAAAGTTTCAGTTTTGTTAAACCATATTTTTCAAGTTTTAATGACAAGTAAAAATGGATGCCCCATATAATTATTATGGAACTTTCAAAAATCATGGATCTTCTGCTGCATGACGAAGAATATACGAACTTCCCCACCTTCTTTAAATCGACTACCAGTACCTTACAAAAATATATGGTATATAACGGTACGACGGTACTTGTAGGCCTACTAATATTATACGGGAGGCTACTAATAGGATTTCATAATAAAATCTGACCCATGGGGCTAAGATAAAAAGATTTAATGACAGACTTACTTTGACATTAAAGACCCACAATACTCTTGAATCAACTTCTTGTTTATTAAAAAGCGGCAGCATATCATCTCCACGTGATAAACAAAGCCTGCACGTCAGAGTTTCCATTTTGGCCACCTACAACTTATTCACGTTATTAGTACACCTGTAACAATGAACAAACTTAATTCCATCTTCATATATTGTTCTTTGGAGAATTCAACTAACATAGGCCTTGAAATATCTAACACTTCTTTACAGACAACTTCTTTCAGAAATCAGAATGAGTAAAAACTACCGGTGCCTAGAAATCTCGGAGACATATTTCTGAACATCATAAATTCATAATTAGATGAGCGTAGCGAAGATTTTCACGGAACTCAAACGGAACTTTGTCTATGCGTTCTTGTTTGTTTGTAAGCACTGCACAGGTTGCAGGGTTTGACCGATCGACATGAAACTTTTTTTTTATATGCAAACTTATCCAACTTAGAACTGTATAGTTTTGAGGTCTAATCGGTTGGACCATTTTTGAGAAACATCATTCAGAAGTTTCTAAAAACCCCATAAGATTTGGCTGAGCGGAAAAAATTGAAAAATTAAATCTCTTCAATATGATTCAAATTTTCCACAAATGTGAACACAAGAATAATATACATGAATAAAAATTTGGTTTGATATTCGGACCAGCCGTTTTGGAGAAAATAATATAATAAATGTATTTATTCATCGGAAAGATAGAAATATTAGTTGAAAAATGTTGCATTGTCGAAGTCACGGCTTTCTAGATTCATTGACATCGGATGAAGTTCATTTCAAATGATCAAGGTTTGTAGAGTTTTCAATTATACTTTATATAGACATCTCGCTCATCGTACAACACACATCCTGGTTTGCCTAGTTAAAGTAATATTACTTGAGAGTAAGTTTTGTTTCACATGATAATACAGTTTTTTATGCTACCAGTAGGTCTGAACAGTAGGCTATGGGTAGCATAGGACTTTGATGCAGGTACTAGCCGACATGTGCTCTTCTATGTTGTCGACAGATGACCAATCCATTTTTGAAAGAATTTATCAATTACTGACCGTTATATGTTTTCTTTATACAATAAAATAAAATTCCTTTTTAAAATTCCACAGTTGCAATAGATAGTCCTACACTTTATATACTCTGGCATTGAACTCAATGTCTCTAGTATGAATCCTACTGAGGGGTCACATAAGTAACAGTTTATATAAATCGGATTGAAGATTCAAGTTGAGTTGGCTTCTTACCAATAAACTTCAGGCAATTTATGATTAGCCTGTAGGCCTATAGGCTATGACTAAAACTGAAGCACCCTGCATCACAACCAATACCAATACTGCAACAAGTGACAGTATTCCATATATCAAAATACATTGTAGTTATTTGCTACAGAAATGTTTTGAATCTTATCTCATCCACGCGACATTAACGGTATCATTGATTTGCCCGTATTGAAGTACTAGAGCATTGGTACTAGTATTGTACTTGCATTCTAAGCACACAAGCAATAGTTTTGTGATCATTTTACACACGATAAAAAGTCATTTCCTACAATATTTATTCCGTGCTTACTGCAGGTCTATGCTTAGAATTCATGTTTGCCCGTATTGAAGTACTATGTACCGTACTTGCATTCTAAGCACACAATCAATAGTTTTGGATTCATTTTACACACGATAAAAAGTCATTTCCTACAATATTTATTCCGTGCTTACTGCAGGTCTATGCTTAGAATTCATGTTTGCCCGTATTGAAGTACTATGTACCGTACTTGCATTCTAAGCACACAATCAATAGTTTCGGATTCATTTTACACACGATAAAAAGTTATTTCCTACAATATTTATTCCGTGCTTACTGCAGGTCTATGCTTAGAATTCATGTTTGAGTTGTTAAGGTGGAAATGAATTTTATAGACTAGGCATAGGCAAAAAACTCAATGACTAGGCAAACTGCCAGAGACGTTTTGGCTACTTTTCACAAACCTGCCTGTATAGGCCTAAATCCAATAACCCCATATAGGTAGGCCCTATTTCTAGATATTATCCCCACATAGGCCCTACATCATTGAGTTATTATAAAGTCAATGCCTACATGCAGCATTGATTTAATGTGCAATCCTCTACGATCACAACTAGCCTAGGCCATACATACAATACATGGGCCGATCATCACAAGACCCGGAAAAAGCTGCTGGACTAGGCGTAACATAATTATCCTTGTACATAATTATGACCCTTGTATATTGGGCCTTGGCATACTTTTCACTAGTTTCAAAAATTAATACTGTTAAGTGGTAAGAAGCTCTTTGTGTAGGCCTATGACAGGAGAAATTGGCAATGTGTCCTAGGCCCTATCAGTTTTTTTTTAGGTTTTAACTTTTGGTGATTACTCGGCCTAGGGCATACCTAAGGGCACGGCATTGATTTCATAATCGTAATACTATCAATGTCCAGGCAACTAAGATTGCCTTATAGTAAACTCAGGCTAGCCTACTTATTAAAAATACTGAATACTGATCCCTCACTTGCTGTTATTTCAAGGTTATGTGTACAAACGATTGTCACAAATGGCTTACGCCGTCAGTTGTTCCGAGCTGTCAAATTTTTATTTTGTCGACGTATGGTAGCGGCGCGCCAAGACCCGTTTACATTACGGACATTTCTACCACGAAGTAGTATAGGTATTATACTAATATTTTTGATCTATATCAAAGATCTATATACTTAATGGCTCTACCGCCGGTAGAGCAACGGGAGTTAGTAACCCTACCATAGTGTGTTAGGTACTGCCATCTAAGCTCTGTCAATTTGCATAGGAATCACGAAATAGAGAAGGCGGAAGACTTTTAGCGGCAAAACAGACCCGACAAGAATGGCTCATACTTCTGCTATTTCTTCATACTTCATACTTATACTATTTCTGCTCATACTGTATAGTTTATGATTCTCAGTATCACACTCATGTTGTTTCTAGCATAATTCGGAAATCTGTATAATATAGATAATCTGCAGAATCTTAATAATATTGTTTACTATTTACCACACTAACATTGTTCTACACTGTATGATGCACAATTTGCAATATATTACATATATATTGATTAATCCCACAGTCAAGCCTCAATGGCTTTGTGGAAATTGAAAATGTAAAATATGTAAATTGATATTTTAATGTGTGAATAAAAAATGAAAAAATCATTATTGTTATTATCAGTTCACTCTCAGCTCTCTTGCCGAGCAGTCATGATTTTCGACTCTGTACAGACTGGTTACTAGCTATTTGTACTTAGGGAAATTAATATGTCGTGTAGTAAATGTTCAATAGATCTACCGACGGATGGTGACTACGTTACAATTACATGTTACTTTTGCAATAGGACTCTGCATTATGGCTGTTCTGGACTCTCTAAGAATACATCTGCGAGTAAATCTTACGAAGCCCAACAATCGTGGGAATGCTTATTTTGTAGAGAAAAGAAGAAGAGTAAGAGCAACAAAAATACGCCCACGCTCGAAGGGTCACAGAAGTTCGATTTTATCAATGCAGATCTCAAACAATGCATTCTTGATTTGAAGAGAGAAATGCAAGACAATTTTCAATCTTTCGCAAATGATTTCAAAAATTCAAAGAAGATTTCGCTGAAGGTTTTAATGATCTTAAGGCTTCTGTTTTGAGTCTTATTAAGAAGTGTGAAGAGAAGGACAAACTTATAGATTCCTTGATCATGCAAGTTAATAACTTGGATCAATACGGTAGGAACAAGAATCTGGAATTAGATAACGTTGAAGTGCGCGTTGGTGAGAAAGTCGAGGATATTATCCTAAATGTGGCAAAAAAAACTTGATATTGAGTTGAAATCAGAAGATATCGACGGTGCTCATCGTTTGCCCACACGTAACGCTAATCGCACACCTAAAATAATTGTACAGTTTACAACTAAGAAAAAACGTGAATTATTCCTTGAAAAAAAACTATTTTGATCAAGAGTAGCGAAATTACTAGTGGCAATTCGGAACAACGGATTTATATCAATGAAAATTTGACGGCTTTTAAAGAGGAACTCTTGTGGAAAACGAAGGAACAAGCCAAAGCTTCAGGTTATAAATACGTTTGGATTAAAAAGGGAAAAATTTTCGTGAAAAAAGACGATAACGCTCGTACAATAATCAAAATATTCTCGGCCACTGACATTGGAAAACTTATATAATAACCTGCCCATAACGCGTGTGTATGTTTACATTGCCTGTCGTTGACATTGAATATTCTGACTGTTGCACTAAATCTGTCATAGATGACCTACATGTGTGGTTCAAGCACGTACATGGTTCAACTTTTTTACATCTAAATATTCGATCCTTATGCAGGCACTGGAATGAGTTGTATGAAATTCTCTCTAATTCTTGAATTCTCTAATTCTAATTCTAATTCTCTCTAAATCTAGCTTGGCGATTCAAGAACAAGCCAAAGAACAAAACTGCCGAGAGAGCAGTGGCGTGCAGAGGGTCAAATGATAGTGGAGCAGACACCCCTGGGCAGGGGGTGGTACACCCCCTCCAGGGGCAGATCCAGGTCATATTCATGGGGGGGGGGGGGGGGGGGCGATCTCACCTTGCAAAAGAAAATGCCATATAAGAACAGTTGTGCAACGGCAAGTTAACGTGAAGTCGGCGACACGCGGGGGGCAAGGGGGGAAGGCCACCTTTTGGCCCCGCCGGGATTTTTTTTGAATAAACCCTTTTTTAACGCGATTTAACGAGTTTCAGATGACATGTAGATGACAAAATCAATTGTCCCAAACAACTAAAGGTGCCCAACTGATATTTGCCAATCATAAGTTTAGTTACTGTAACTGCATGGTCGTTCTGGGCCTTTTTAGCGCCACGGGCAAGGACTCAATTGCAAGTCCCCAAAAATAAATGCGCATAGTGAAAGTGAATGCAAGTGAGGGAGGAATCAAGCCCCGCAGGGAAATTTTCGAAAATTTCTCTTTTTAGATACAATTCTACGGGTTTGGGAACTACACGAAATTTCTGGAATTCATGAATTCTTTAGTGTGGTACGGAAGCTAGTTTTGCTGAATGGGTATTCCTAGAAAATAAAACGGTAATTAATCTATCATTCGATTACAATGCTGGTCGAATAATAACATTTACTCAACTCAATAATGCATAAGTAAAAAAGAATATGATTTATGGAATATTATTATTAATAGGATGTCACAAAATATGTGTACCTATATACATCTTTCCTTCCTTCTCTTCACTTTTTTTCTTCCTTTCCTTCTCTCTTCTTTTTTTTTGTCTTTTCTATTTCTTGTCTTTTCAGATTGTGTCTTGCAAGACCTTTTCTTGCCCCCCCTTGGCCAAAAGTTGGGAGGGAGGGGCAATCCCCCCTCCCCCCCCCCCCCAACGGGTCCGATGCCAGTGAACAGGGGTGTGCTAATGATCTAATGATAGAATAAATGCTTTTTATAAACGCTGGAAGATGACGTGAACCGATCAACAGCTACATTCATGTCAACAAGTACATCTTGCTCGCATGACAAGATCATCGAGTCTCCCAGCCGCGTTTCTATCATTGTATCATCTTGCTTCCAGCAAGAGGTGGGTGTACCCACCCACTTTCGAGGTGGAGCAGCGTGCTCCACCTTATACATAGCCTGCACGCCACTGCGAGAGAGTGAGTGCAATGTTCACAAGTTAGCCCTTAATACTGATACCGTAATCCATCAACTACATTATCAATCTGTGGAGCACGGTGAAATTGAGTTTTTGCTTCGCTCATCCGATTATTATTACTATACTATAATCATCTCAAGCCCTAGCTCATTTGTCAAAACCAATATCATTACTATTTACTAATCTGGCCGTCTAATAAAGAATAGAATATACCGTAATATAGAATAATATAGAATAATAATAATATAGAATAATAATAGAATAATAATAATGATGATATAATAATATGGAAGAATATAATATAATACAATATATTACAATACCGGTACATCTTTTGGTAGGCCTGAAGCATTTACAATTTACCAAACAGCAGCTTACCTTTAAAAATAAAATATTTTTTTTAATCAAATTCTTAAATAAATACATGCATATTACTTCTTGCTGATGCAGAGACTATGACTCATTTATAATTTTGTTATTCTTTTATGCAGACTTACAATCCCAAGACTGTCAATGCGTTATTGGTGACGCTGAGTGCCGTTCAGAAGTTGTGGACAGTTCTGAAGGAGGCAGGCTTCAGATTTTTGTCACTACGCCGACTAAACCAAGACTGCTTGAAGAACATATTTGGTACACTCCGACAGTTGAATGCCTGCAACCTCAACCCAACATGCCCTCAGTATAAGAGTTCTTTAAAGACTGCCCACATTAACAACTTGGCAGCTTACAAGCCACGGGGAGCTAACTGTGAGCTCGACAATGACACGCTAGTTTCAGACTTAAGGACTCTTCTTTTTTTAATTTTAATGTTGCTTAACGACCCCACCAACAGCTAGGTTATACGGGGGTACGAATGAGCGGGTGATAATGAAACGATGAAGGGATGAATGGTGAAAGGACGCTTACACAAACCCATACCTTATGCGGGACTCGAACCCACGCCCAACGGTGACTTCAGTTACTATACCGCTATAGCGATAATTGACTTAGCCACCGGGGCGGCTAGGACTCTTCTTCAAGACAAGGACAACACATCTGCTTTGCCTCAGGTACACATTTTACAACCCTTTCTCATATTTCTATCCAATTTGAATCATAATTTATACATTTTATTGTGATACCACAGTCTTATTGTAACTTTGTCTAACCGTCTAAGGTTGAATGTATTCTGAATTTAGACAAAGCCTCAAAAAATGTATTCATGTAATTGGTTCATTTACCCTCCAAAGCTCAGTCAGCTGAGGCACTTCTTCAGAAACTGAAGTCACCGTTGGACGTGGGTTCGAGTCCCGCATAAGGCATGGATTTCTGTAAACGTCCATTCACTTACCATCACTTCATAGTTTCACCGTCACCCAATCATTCGTACCCCCCTATAACCTAGCTGTTGGTGGGGTCGTTAAGCAAACAGTAATCAATCAATTGGTTCATTTTTAATGGTAGCCCTATTATAATATAGTCTACCTAGTATGCCTATGTTGGTCCTACTACTAGAACTTTTTTGTTCGTCATTTTCTAAAAATTGTAAGAACTTACTCAGGCATGCTCAATTATTGTGAAGTCTGTTACATTACGGTACATTCTTCATTCTTTCGTTGCGACCTGCCGCCAGAAGCACTAGTAACCCTCGATTACGAGAGGTACCTAGTGTCTGTAGAGAGGAAGAAACTCTCACAGGATTGCGCAGACAACCTTCATCATACGTGTGTGGCTTCATTGTAAAGCGCCTGTTGATCGGAGAGACCTGCGGAGAATGTAAAAAGTCTCTTGTTACTGACGACTACACCGAAGATCACCTATTTATGTCTTTGAAGGAGTATGACTTGAAGAAAGATCATTTGCAGTACCCCACTACTTATATGGTAAATACTATCGAGTCCCTTCTGAACTTATTTGAATCAAATATTTCAAATGTGATCTATTTACGTGGGGTCAAAGCCAAGCTCTTGGACATTTTCAAGGAGCAAGTCAGTTTCCAGTGGCTCCTGTGCTCTATGCACAGGGAGCCACTGCAAAACAATATGTTGAAATTATTTTGTAGAATTATGATCCACACCTACAGCAATCGCCGAAATCGTATGCTCTTTGGAAAGTGCGACAGAGCTGCAAGCTCTTGCAAAAGAATGAAAATCGTTACTCAAAAATAGATCTAGCTTATGCTTATCAGCTTATTCATGTACCCCAATTATAAAAATAGTCTACTATTAGATGAGCGTAGCAAAGATTTTCATTCCATATACCGAATTTTTTTTTTTTTTTTTTTTTTTTTTTTTTTTTGTAATTTTGTACGCGGCATACAGGTCAGGAAAAAGGATCAATCAACTCGAAATTTTTTTTAAAAATTGGTATCACACCAGGATAGGTAGGGATTGTTTTTCAGAAAAATCAGTTGAACGGTTTTTCCGGAAAAAATTTGGAAAGTATAGAAAATCCCCATAAGAATAAGCCGGGAAAGAATTAGAAAACAAAGATTTTCCAAAAGCTCTTAAATTTATACTGAATGTGGAAAAAACTATCATACATTAACATATTTCAAGCGATTTATGGGACAATCGGATGTGAAATAATAAAGAAAACGCATTTTTAATGTACTTTTTTCGACATCAATAAAAGCAATTAAGGAACTATTAAATGTGAGCAACAAGTGTCACCAATAAATTGAAACGATTAAAACCTCTGATGGTCTGATGGATATCAAGAAGGCACTGGTACCATTGTTGGGAAACCAAAGTCCATATACCAACAGACAGCCGCGGTTTTTAAACTTTTGGAGTGATCCATGGCCTGTATATGTACATTGAGCTGACCAAATGTTCTTAATTCTACACTTCCATACTTCTAAGCTCATCTCACAATGCATATAAGGCGTTTTCCTAGTTTACTATCATACTAGAGTTTAAACCTACAAACACCATTAGTATAATGCCAGGTTTCCTCACTTGAAAAGTTGAAACCCACATAATTTCATTATCAACACAAGCCTATATAGACATAGGTTAATATATAGTCATCATATACTGTAGGCATAAACTATACTGTAGGCATTTTAGTTCAATTCATCTGAACAAAGTTTAGAGGCTATGAGAACAAAAAGAGTTGCTAATTGTTTTTGGAACAGGCTTTAAGAGTTATATTCATGTTTGATCAAAACTATTGTGAAATCAATAACTACGCTCTAGGTAGATTACGTTTGATATTGGATTTCCTTTTGTCAAGTTTTCAATTAGGTACAACATTGCAGTTAGCAGGCCCCGTGGCTCAGTGAATTATCGCTAGCAGTAGAAAATGAAGTCACGTCGAGCGTGGGTCCGAGTCCCGCATAAGGCTTGGGTTTTTGTTATCGTCCTTTCACCTATCACCACTTCATCGTTTCATTATCACCCACTTATTCGTACCCCCATATGACCTAGCTGTTGGTGGGGTTGATAATTTCTAAAAGTTACTTTCTAAAAGTTATGTTATATCTGCTGTCAATAAAAGTAGCTCTCCAAACGGGAGTTACATGGGGAGTACCATTGAGTTTATAGTTGATTATATAATTCAATTAAATTGTCTTCATTTCTGAAGTAGGCCTAACTAAGTTTACATGCATCCATTTTTACCAGTTCAAGTGATGTTCAAAGAACTTTCAACTCTTTACAAACGTTACACGAAAAATGAACGTTCAAAACCCAGCCAAACGATACCTCAATATAAAATTTAATGTGCTACTTCAATACTTCCTTAGAAATACAATATGGTATTTTTTTATGCTTCTTCCATAACACTGGCAGAACTTTGTTTTCACCAGCTACTAAAATATACACCTGTATTAAAGATTACTAAATATTTCAGATTTTACTTTTAAAATGGTATGGCAGTTTAATCATAGCTAGCTGGGGTTGGGCTTCTAGTGATTCGTTACCAATGGATTTAAGATAGTCTTTAGTCCCATTATATCGATTATGTAGAAATATACATGACATGACCAATGTTATTATGCTTTTATAGCAACTTTTATGTAAAAGCTTTCAATAGTCAAAGGTAAAAATAAGACTTTTCCAATAATAGGGTCTATAGTGATGACAATTTGCTAACAGACCTACAGTGTCATCCATCCTATTAAACTGTTACCTATTATGGTGCCATATTTATGTACTCAGTGCCTAGGCCTTAGCATGTCATTACTATACACTTTGATTTGTAGGCCAGATTTTATACTAGTCTATTATTGTCTGACTGCCTTTAAAAGTTAGAATAAGCAATACATTGTACCTCAGTTCCCTATGTCATTACTATTCCTCGGAGTTACCCCCATTGCCAATGTGAAAATTGAATTGGCATTATCGGGTGGTAAATTTTTTTTTATGAATTTTAGAAATTTCAAAAATACTCATTAGAATGACACAGCGGAAAAAAAAGGAAATATTTTTATTTTCCAAAGAATTGAAATTTTGCGTGAAGTTGAAGTACATTTTGATACACATTTCTGGAAATTTTCAGCTTGATCGGGTCAGCCATTTTGAAGAAAAAACATAAAATGTGCTAAATTGGTACCACGCGAAGCAGTTTTTACCCATACTATTACTATCCGCTCGTCTAACAACGCATACATTGCGTTTTCCTAGTTGTATGACATTCTGTATATTCTCATCGACGAATAATGTATGATGTCCATTCCAGATCGATGCTGCTGCAGTTGAGAAGTTCACCGATTTTCCACTCTCTGAAAGAACCCTCAAAGGATTGAAAGAGAATGATTTCACAAAACCGACCGAAATTCAACGAGAGAGTATCGCCCTTAGTCTCCGTGGACAAGACATCTTGGGAGCAGCGAAGACTGGTAGCGGTAGATCTTCAGCCTTTCTTATTCCAATTTTAGAGATCCTATATTGTCAACAGTGGACATATCTGGATGGGGTAGGAGCACTTGTCATCACCCCAACAAGAGAACTGGTATATCAAATCTTTGAAACACTTCGCAGAATTGGAATACACCACGATATATCAGCGGGCTTAATCATAGGTGATAAAGATTTACAGTTTGAAAAGAAAAGGATGGATCAATGCAATGTCATTATCTGCACTCCCGGCCGTCTCTTACAACACATGGACGAGAATCCTTTGTTCGATTGTAACAACATGCGAGTTTTGGTTCTGGACGAAGCCGATCGATGTTTAGACATGGGTTTCGAACACTCGATGAATGCAATCATCGAGAATTTACCAGCTGAAAGGCAGACATTGCTTTTCTCGGCTACCCAAACGAAATCAGTTCGCGATCTGGCTAGACTCAGTCTGAAAGACCCAATGTACGTTTCCGCTCACGAAAATTCCGAGCACAGTACGCCGGCGGCGTTGCAACAGAGCTACATTGTGTGCGAACTCAGTGAGAAGATGAGCATGTTGTGGTCGTTTATCAAAAACCATTTAAGACATAAGATTATTGTGTTTATGTCAAGCTGTAAACAAGTGAAATATCATTTCGAGTTGTTCTGCCACCTGCGGCCCGGTACCAGCGTGATGCAGCTCCAAGGCTCGCTGCATCAGCTGCGTCGAATGTCAATCTACGAGGATTTCTGTGCCAAGTCCAGCGCCGTGTTGTTTGCCACGGACGTCGCAGCGCGAGGTTTGGACTTTCCGGAAGTGAACTGGGTCATCCAGCTGGACTGTCCGGAAGATGCCAACACGTACATCCACCGAGCAGGCCGGACGGCACGGTACCAGTGTGGCGGAGAGTCGCTTCTCGTGCTACTCCCGTCGGAAGAAGAGGGAATTGCTGGAGGAATTGAAAACAAAAAAAATACCAATAAGTAAAATACAAGTAAACCGCACTAAATTAGTGACACCTTTTTGTAAAATCGAAGCTTTTTTGGCGCGTGATGAGAAGATGAAAGAGTCTTCTCAGAGGGCTTTTGTGGCTTATGTTAAGTCAGTCTTTCTGATGAAGAATAAGAGTATTTTTGATATTCATGCTTTGGATACTGATGCTTATTCTGCATCGTTGGGATTAGAGCTTCCTCCGAGAATACGTAACCTTAATCGTCTCAATAAGAAAATAGAAGAGAACAAAGTTACAAAACAAAAGAAGATTGCTAAAGTCAAAGACGAACGGGACTTGATAGCTGCCTTGAATGCGACCAAGAAAGGTTCGGAAGAATCAAGGTCCGATGGTGGTGACGGCGAGTCCGCAGCCGATGAAGAAGAAGACGAAGAATCTGAAGAAGAAACTCGTCAGCCAAAGAAGCCAGAATCCAAGCCAAAACCATCCCACAGCTTCGCCGACGAGAGTGACAGCGACGGTGACGTTTTCCAAGTGAAACGGAAGAATCACGAATTGGAAGAAACAAACGACGAACCAATTGTTGAAGATGATCCAAAATCAAAGAAAAAAGCTCTTACTAAAGTTGCGCTTGCAAAGAAAATCCTCAGGAAAAATATTGTTGCGAATAAAAAGACATTATTTGATGAAGAAGGAACAGCTGTGGTGGACAATACTAAAGAGAAGATTTCCAATGTGGCCAAGGAGTATGAAGTAGAGGATAAGGGAGGTATTGATATTGTGAGAGCAAAGGAGGTTTTAATCGAAGAGGACAGGGCTGATAAACAACGGTTCAGAGAGAGGATGGCGTTGAAGCGAAAGGAACTGAAACGAAAGAGGAAATTGCAAGCGAGGGGCATAGTGGAAGAGGGAGACCTGAGTGGCGGCGATGAAGACAGCGACGATGAAGACAGCGACGGAAGTGGTCCAGACTTGTCGTGGCTTCCTGACCCCGATAAAATATACGGAGAGAAGGAAAAAGGATCGGATGACGAGTCTGAAGTCGAAGCCATTCATGAACCGATATCCATGAAGCAAAAGTCGACTAAAACTAGTGATAGGAACAGAGAGAAGAAGAAATTGAAATCTTCCGCCGACGCAGATCAACCTCTCGATACAGGACTTTCTTTAATGGAAGACGAGGAGTTGGCTTTGCAATTCTTGAAAAATTTGGGATAATTTGTCATGCTATGATTGTAATGAACTTTTTTAAAATCTCAAAATTTATAATTTATCTACGGTGAAACCTCTATCCATCGTTTTTCAAGGGACCAGGAAAATAATTCAACCCTCCATGCAGGAAAACGATCCATCCAGGGAAATTTGACTTGGATTATATGGGAGTAGGATGGGTCAAATTGAATGATGCAAGCAGGAAAACGATGGATCCGGGAACAATGCATAGAGGTTTCACTGTAATTATATATTTATATAGGCCTATAGGTATATATATATTTTGATTGAATGGTGAATGTGAATCAGATGTCACATTTAAAAGTTCATAACATTATTCTTTACCTGTTTTAAGTTGTTATAACTTGTGAACTTCCTTTTCTCGTACTTTTATTGACTTGTTTGTCCATACATTGAAACTGCTTAACCGTCACCGCTGTATGGCAACATATCGCTCGTGGTTGTGAACATGCAAACGTAAACAAAAGCCCGCAGTTGCCAGAGCACTGGACTGTCATTCATGAGACCAGGCATGGTCAACTATTCTTCTCCAAGCGCGGTCCCTCTAGTAGGTCACCGAATACTGGGATGGTTCTTGAAGAGCAGGCCGTGGCCGCTTTCTTCGCACTGCCCAAAAGTGAGTGCGAGTCCAGGTTTTCAAACTCGAGTCCGATTCTCCATAGAATTATCGAGTCCGAGCCGAGTCTTTTTTAAAACATATAAATAAAATATTGAGGCGATTTCAGGCACTTTGAGTACAAAACTTCAACTTCAAATATTTATAGAGTGAAACCTCTATCTATCGTTTTTCAAGGAACCAGGAAAATGAAACCATCCATGCAGGAAAATTCAGCATTGATTATATGGGAGTTGGGTGAGGAAAAATGAATGATACATGCAGGAAACGGTGGATCCGGGAACGATGCATAGAGGTTTCACTGTAATGTGCTAGTTAGAGCCTATTGTACCAAGTTACCAACTGATGATTAAATATTAATTAGTTAATCATTACTTAAGGTACACAAATAACATAGGTAACCAAGGGTGGTAACAAGTTAATTTGCTAATTTTTGCTTAATTCACTAATCATCACTTGGTACAACCGGCTCTAAAGTAGTTGGTCATTCATAAATAAAGGAAAGGAGTGAATACAAAGGAATAAATAAAAAATAATAAAGGGCATATTCATTCCTCATTTGTATACTGTAGGCCTATATTAATTCACTTTATGGCAAAGTTACTTGAAGTTGTTGTTACTTAGAGGCCCATTCACAACCAAAATTAGGAGTAAACTTGGCATTAGCAGAAATGCAATTATTTAGTATCCATTCACAACAACAATGTATCATTAAGAAACAGCCAATGAGATGGCTTGTTTGCATCAGCTGTTCATCTGGTTTGACTGGATCAACCGCCATCTTCATTTGTGCAATTGTGCATAGATTAGGACACGTGTAGTAGGCCCTAATATCATCAATTTCCTTTAAACCAAATTATAATATCAAATGTTGATACAATTCAAACTTCCAATTCTGTATCACAGTCATGCTTGCATGCACATATTTGCTTCATAATAGCATATTGAAAGGGGGTGTGTAAAAGCTAGGATTCAAGACAGCCTGCTGGCTTATGGCGCGCCAAACGTTTACTCGAATCTGATTGGTCACTGCTTTCATCAAGCTGTAAGAATTAACAGCAAGGTTTGGAGTTTGCAAACCTTGCGCTTACTGCTAAATCATTATGGCTAATGCGTCGCATTGTGAATGGTATGCATGAGTACCATAAGACAAATATTGCTGCTAATTATAATTCTACTCCTAATTTCGGTTGTGAATGGGCCTTTGGTGTTGAAATTAGGCCTTACTTAAATATGGTAAATACATAGGCCTATGTGTATTTTTCGATGCCATTTCAAAGCCATAGTGGGCCTAATTTTCCAATAACTTTGGTTGCCATATTATTGAATCTGTTGAACATTATCATTCAAACGTAGATTACAACTAAAGATTCGAGAACTCAAATTTCAGAATCGACAGCTGATTGAAAGACTCGAATGGACTCGGAAATTGAATCTAAAATTACCTCTACGAGTCTGAGTCCGGGTTTGATGGAGACTCGGACTCGAACACCCCTAAAAATAACCTTTCGTTCAATCTTCCCATCGTCTAATCCATCATTCAATAAAGCAAATAGATTTTAGTCATCATTTATTCATTCATATTTGTTCTCCCCAATACAATGTACCAATACTGCATAGGATTCGTCATGACTAAGCTACGCTTGAATTAGAAATATTCAAAGTAAAATAATTATATTACATTTGTATAGGAATACAGTAAATTTACCGGTACAGTAAATAAACTTTTGAAACCGACATGATTATTTAATGAATGGAATAAATGATGGGACCCAGATGTGATACCTAGGTGCCTGGTGAAATTTCAACAATTCAACAGTTTCCATTAGAATGAGATGAATACAAACGCATTAAATAGCGGCTGTCGATGGAAGACACGGTTACGAAAATCCTAACAAGTAATTATTATTAATCAATTCAAAAGACGAAGATCTACACATTCCTTCGCTGCACTGATTCATTGAATATACCTATTATAATTTCTCAATTAGTGTCACTTATTGTTTCACCAAGTATTTCTCCATATTATTCTGCCCTCAATACACTGGCAATTCAATAATGGATCGACGCAAAATGACCTCCCTGGCAATGCGCCTGCTGCCAAACCCTAACAATTGTTCATTCAAAATTGAAAAAAATATGAAAATCATGAAAACCACAATAAAAACAGTACAATAAAATGAATGGGATACAATTGAAAACCAAGTATTAGCCGTGACTACACTTTTGAGTTGTTAACCCTTTGGCCCTAAACTAAATAAATCACACAGTAAAAATGCCACTTGATACCTTTTACTGTATGTTTTTTTGTACAAAATAACAATGCCTGGAACACATAAGTATACCGTTACAGGATCGAATGCAGATATGCCAATAACAGGCCTAAAATAAGAAATATCTATTAAAACAATTCACGCGATCAACAGTCTTCATTTCACTTGATAATGTGCCGTTTACACTGTTGCCTTGTCTATTCCCAGCCAGTCCCGAGGGTTTTGCAGAACTTCCATCAGTTTGCTCTCCCTGGAACCTGTCTTCGGCTTGTGCATGTATTCCCATTTCTGTAAGAGAATTGAAAATATCAGTACAATTTATAGTGAACATATACATAGGTAGAGACATGCAAATATAGTTTCTATTTCCAGAAAAATGGGAAAAATGCACCACCAGGCTATATCTACGCCTTATCTGGCGCACTGCAGTGTCAGCTGCTTTTTGGTTTTCGAAATTCCCAACTAACTTCACTCTTTTACATCTCAATTGATATAATTTTGCAGAAAATAGCATCTAGGGCCTATAAACTATAATGCTTTTATTCTGAATATAGCGTTTATATTGCGAATACGTTGGAAAATAGTGGAATCAGACTTTTGTAGCACTTTGACGCCCTTTCATAGACATGATCAAACAACATAAAAAGTATTGAAACATGAAGATACACTAGAAAAACATATATTGCAGCACTTTTAGATTCCATTGTTTTTATAGCAATTGCTATTTTTACATGCCTCTATTAGAGACATGTAAATATACCGTAGCTTCTATGTTTTCTGTTTATTGCATTTTGAATTTGAAAAGTAGCACTTTGGTGCATCTATTATTTTGAAACGTCGTGTTCTGTAGCACAACCACTTTCTGTTGCGTAACAACAGTCTCATACTGATGAAACCATTATATAATGTACAATTGTAGGTACAAGAGAAACACAGCAATTGATGTTTTCAGAAACATGCTATGTGTACACCAGGTTATATCTACGCCTCATCTGCCGCCTGCACTTTTAGCTGCTCTTTGGTTTTTGAAATTTGTCACTAACTTCACTCTATTTTGCAGAAAATGGCATCTATAATTTTATTCTGAATTTAGCGTTTATATCGTAGATACGTTGAAAAATAGCGGAATCAGACTTCTGTAGCACTTTGTCGCCTTTTCAAAAACATGATCAAACAACATCAAACTTATTGAAACACTTCCAGATTTCATCGCTTTCATAGCAATTGCTATTTTTAAATGCCTCTATGGATAATACAGGGTGACCATATTCAAAAGAGGAATATCCAGGACGATGCTAAGAAGTTCGAAATAGTAATTATTTCCCGACAAGTGGGGAGATCGTAAGGTTTTCTGCACTGAAATTATGGAATGTGCTTTTAGTTGTTTTGGTTGGCTTTTTAGAATATTATGAAATCACGAAGAGGCCCTAGATCATTTCCATATGGTAGGCCTATAGTAATTGTAATTAGTAAACTGTAAGATTGATCCCATACAAGCTGATGATATAAAGTAGGCCTAAATTATTTGGAGTAAAATTCAAAGTGATTCAACATTGAAATTATCATTTTAAAAATCAACTTTCTTGTCTCGTGATTATACTTAAATACTCGCTCACACTACAGACACTGCAAGGTGGTTATTAATTATAGTGTGGCAGAGAAATAGAGTATGAACATGCAAAGCACACACAGTTGAACTTAAAGCCTGCATTGTGGCATGGAGGTTTTGATCATCTCCCATAAATTCTACGAAAAGATTTGTTTCATTTCAATAGCAGTTTTCAAAATTCAGAATAAAATACATTATAAGGAGAATGTTATGTTTTAAGAAAACAATGTCCAGTTATGTATTTCTACCGATTTCATGAAACCGGGACCTATGATGGTACCCAGAAGATTTCTAGGGATGCTGGAAGAGGACGATCAAAACAAGGACAATGGGCCTACAGGGAAAACCGGGACATCTGGGGTAATATAGTGAAGAATACAGTACTGATAGCAATATAATTGCATGATGAATGCATTATTATCGGATGGTAATATCAGTTATTTATAACCACTTTCAAATCTGATTAAAAGAGCTGAAAAGCTAATGCAAAGATTCTACTTAATTATGCCCAGTCCATAATTCAGAAAAAATAACTAGGCCTAGGCCTAATCATTACAATGGTTAACGAAAGGTTTAAAAAAGTGTATATTCCAAGAAATGTATACAATTTGTAATTGAACGAATCAGTAACTGTAGAATACTTACAGCGTTGAGCGGTAGCGACATCAGTATACTCTCGTACCGCGCTCCAGGCGTGTACAGACCGAACTTTGTTCCTCGGTCGTAGATCAAGTTGAACTCTACGTAGCGTCCTCTCCTAAGAAGCTGCCATTGTCTCTCCTCGTACCCGTAAGCAGCGTCTTTGTGCTTCTTCACTGCAACAACAAAACCTCAACTGATTCTACGCATTACTGGCGTTCCTTCACAAAAATATTTTTAACTTCAGAAAGATTTAAGAGAACTGCTGATTTCATTTGATCATACCTAGAGGAATATACGAAGGTATACCGCTTCTGCACAAGACTTGACAAACTGGAATGATTTCTCTTGATTTGGTTTATCGAGATCATCAAAAAAGATACCGCCTACTCCCCTTCTTTCTTCCCGGTGCTTGATATAGAAGTAGTTATCGCACCAAGTCTTGAATTTAGGGTACCGGTAGTAAGTTTTATCGTGCCTGTCGCAGGCAACCTGCAAAGTCCGGTGAAAATGTTTCGAGTCCTCCTCGTTGAGGTAATACGGTGTCAAGTCGGTTCCGCCACCGAACCACCACTGAATACTGCCGTCTGCTTCTTGAACCTCGAAATAACGATAATTGAAGTGAATATTTGGAATCATTGGATTGCGAGGATAAATCACAGCACTTACTCCTGCAGCGAGAAAAGGGAGCGCATCCTTGCTTAACGATTTGCCTCTGTAATATCAAGCAAAGAACGGAATTAGCGTGAAAGTAGCAGTACTAGTCAAGGTAAGCTGTAGGTTTTCAGTAATTTGGTACAAAACTTTATTTAAAGCTTGAGCCCTACCACCATTGGTGGAGATGGTAATTTATTGTTTCATCCAATGTACTCAAATCTAAAAATGAACGTGGGAAAAATACTGCATGAAAGAGGCCTATTTGCAAGTTGAGGGAGGGATTCACATTATCGGTCTATTATTGTTACCACGGTGTATTGAGGGTTGCATTGGTTTGCTGGTCTCTTATGGCGGCTTGACTCCATATCCCACCAATGTTGAAAATGATAACCAATTTACCGTCAAAACCTATGACCCTACCGATGATGAGTGATCTCGTAGTGATACAAGGAACTGACTTGGTTTACAAAATTACGTTCACGTTGGCTCAATTGTGGCAACAGTCAACTGAAATGCCAATATTCAACGGTCGCAGAAGTCATGAAGCGTAGTTTTTATACACTATAGGTAGAGCAGCGATCGGTTGGTTCATGTACAGTACTCATGAAATAGAACAAGATTGATAGCTGAGTGAAACCACCATGTAAGCTCGATAGATTGGGATCGTTACCTTGCCCTCATTTGTTCAACAGCTCCCGGCAGTAAAATCCCAGACCAACAGAGATGTTGACACCCGCTTTCTCAAATACCCGACCATCTTGTAGCACACATGTGACTCCTCCGCCGCCTTCTTTTCTCTCCCATCGATCTACAAGAAACTTTGTCTCATTGTCTTCTTTGGCTTCAAGAGCACGACAGAAATCTGCTTGTATCTGCATCATCATAAGCACCATCCTCGTTTTCATATTGTCTGATGTATCTGCCAATGTCTCCATACTTGTTATTGGCTCTGCCATGAACTTTGACACATCAACTGCAGCTCGCATTTCAGCTTTACGTTTTACGATACCATAGGCTGCGATTCCGGAACTCATAAAGACAACTCCCAGACATCTATTTGTAAGAAGTTTAACATTTATTACTGAAGTGCACACATTATCTCAATTTAACTTATCTGATAGGGCCTACACTGTCAGGTAAACATTATAAGCCTACTTCTATTTACATAATTTTAAGAGATCTAACCTCAAAGTTTTTCTTTTGTTTTTGACAGCAAACTGATAGAATGATAGCGAGCTCAAAGCTTGCACACTTATCAGCCCTTGAAACATGTTTAATAGAGTGAATATACACGTCCGGGCACTATGATCTGGTGAAACTACACCCCCAAAAACTGTATTTCAATGGGGTACGTCACGAAGCAATGACAAGTGTACACATCGCTGCAGAGCTCATGCTCAACAGCTGTTTGACAACAGGTAGTTGGTACTTATCGATCTTCTCTAAAAATCCAATATCGTTATTCACATCAAATCAAACACTTTTTGAGGAATAGTATTCAGCGTTCATGATGTCAATAATCGGTTATTCAATTTCACAGTTCAAGCATTTAAATTTCAAACGAAAAGCAATAACGTAATCATTTTGACAGTACTGCAGGCAGGCGCTGTTTGATTTTCCAACTCTCTGTGTTACCCAGGGCTCCTTGCAGCTTGGATTTTCGTAGCAGACGAGTTTTGTGTATCGTGATATAGTGACGTGATTGTACGGACTATGAAGTTGCGATAAATTCAATGGAGAATTGTGATTTTGTGTTATCGAAATGAGGAAGTTTTTGGACGGTTTTCGATCGTCGGTCAGTCAGCAGACTCGACCCGATCAAGAAATTATTGAAACACTACGCCCGGACAATTTTCAGGTGGCAAAGGTAAGGTTCGTCCCTAGATGGCGCCATGTTTTCCTATGACATTTTAAAGGGACTTTTAAAAGGGACAAAGGTTTAAATACACCTCTTTTCAGAGCGCTAAATGATCGTTTGATTAAATTTAATGTAGTATACACATTAATGTGTCGTAGTAAGGTGTCGGTATCAACTGACATCATCTGTATCTGCATAGATAGGCCTACTTGACGTTGTTTGTGGTAGGTTAGTCCACCTGCATAGGACATATTGACGAATATTACTCTCCACGCCCCCTTTTCGTGTGGGCCTATCTACCAAATAGGCAGTAGCTAACTTTAACGCCCTAAACGTCAATGTTTAACTGAGAATGCTGACATTTCATATTCTCGTAGGCCTGGATGCGAATACTGCGAGAAAGGTTGCAGTCTGTTAATGCTAAATTGCTAATTTAGGCCACGGTATTAGTATTATTATTATATACCATGGGCGTAGATGTTCCTTTACCACTAGTAGGGAGACGAACCAAGAACCAAGGAGTTTAGATATTCTTATTCTGCATTGAACGTTAATTGTTTAACTAATTCGACTTGGTTAATTTTATACTAGGTTCAGATTGAAGATAGGGGAATTAGGATGAAGCTTGTAAATCTATGACCTAATCTGGATTCGAAGTCGGCTGTCACGCAAGTGGAATTATAATTCACTTTGCCCTGTAGCTAGGTGGGCCAGCTACATGAACAAATTATGCATTCATTTATAAATCGTAGGCCTAGAATACCATTTCCTGTGTCTTGCTACACCTACTACGATTGGTAGTATTCCATGTTGACTTGACTGATTGCATTCTGACAGGCTTTTGGATTAAAATTGTATCCATGTTACTGTGATGTGAATTTGATAGGAGTCGATTGAGTGAATTTAACTCATTTTTTTTGATGATCACTTTTGACTTCTGAACGGTATGAGATATCCAAATTCTATTACGGGAAAAACACAGATATATTCCGGGTGCAATTTTTTTTGTTTCTTCACTTTTTTTAAAAAATGTTGATAACAAATATTCAACATCTCTTGTTTACGATAGTACCGATAACTTTGAAGTCGAATCAATAGTTATTTCACAATTAATTATTCAAACTACCTCAATAAGGTGATAGGTGATAGTAAGGTGAAGTAAAGTGATTTTCTTGTTAAATTGAGCTTGTTAAGCTTGTTTAATTTACAAAGTCCATATTCAACTGGAAATATCTCAGAACCATAAATTTATGTATTCAATGTTGCTTTTCTCAAGACTGGCTTGATAGAATAGTCTGAAATTTTCAGTGTTTTCAAAATTCAGTTCCACAAAAATGCAGCTCAAAAAACCATTAAAAAATGTGTTGGTAACATTGAAATTAATCCATTTGTATTTAAAACTGTATGTTTTTTGGTGTTAGTTTCCAAAAATTTTGTATTAAACAAATTTTCGAAATATTTATTTTTTTGCTTTTTTTTGCATTTGTTCAGTAGGCCTACAGTCACACCAATAACAGCAATAAATATTATTGAGATTATTGCCTGTTTTTTTCTAAAAATGTAGACCTACATCAACCTTGTCCAATATAGGCGAATCCTGGTGCCCTTAAAAATAAGTAATACATTATTTATTCTGGATGTTAACATGGACTACAGTTGAAAATGTTTTTTTTCATCTATTTACCTGTGAACATTTTGTGATAAAAGTTGAATAGTTTTCAATTATACCATCTTTAAGTTATTAAAAATATCCGTGTTTCTCCCCAATTAGAATTCATATAACTTATGCCGTTCAAAAGTTATCACGAAAGTTATTTAAATCAAGTTCTAAATTGCCTTGTTGATTTGTTGCTGCTAGTATTGTAACAGATCTAGTAGGCTGTGCATTGTTACAACGTCAAGCGGTGTACGTGCTAGGATTGTTATCAACGTTACGATTAATGAAGTAATTAAAATATGAAATAGGCTACCGACTCCGGTAGTTCAGTCGCCATAACTACGAACACGTTTTTATCGCCAGCAGATGATTGCAGTTTGGTTTATAGTTTTGTTATGCATTTGGCTAATAACGTTGAAAGTGAGCTCATTTTCATTTCTCTGCATTCTTTCCATCAAAGACAATAATTGGTAGGCCTACAATAAAGAAATGCGTGTGTCACAGGATTTATAAGTGAGATGATATTTTTTTTCTAAGGATTTTTAATCATGTTAAAACATAGATTTCGATTGGCCTACAATTTTGTAGATCCGCAAAGTCAGAAGAAGTTGGAATGGAAGATACTTTGTAAATAAATTGGCTATCCTCAGGGAGTATGTGGGCATTTGTTTCTTACAAGTTATACTAATTCTAGGCCTATATTATAATTACAAAACACATTATTGAGTGATTTACATGTAGGACAGGCCTATAGGCCCTATATAGGCCTACCACAAGTAACTAAAATAGTTGTACATTTGATTTATATAGGCCTAAGTAATATTCAAAAAATCGAATAAAGCTAAATAACAATATGAAGTATCATGAACCTATAAATCATAGAATAAAGCAGAATCCTCTTAAACTTTTCTTCGCGCTAAGCAACATACAATCTTCTATTGATGTGGAGAGATAATCGAAATCGATAGTCGTATTTGAAAATATGTTCTACGGAGGAATCTAGCCCCCTCCCAATAACTATCACATACACATTCCAATCATCTTCATTTAACTTCTCTTCCAATATTGTGTGTGAACATTTTTAGGGTTTCGACGCCAAAATTTCTCTTTCAATATTTCGGGATTCAATTTCAAACTTTCTCTTTCAATATTGTGTTTGAACATTTTTAAAACACATAGACAACTAAAAATATAAATTTGTTTCGATATAGGCTTAATGATATTCATATTTAATGATCATATTAGGTAGGCTATAAACATTAAAATAATTGTCTATTTTTAATTAGTGCGGCTACCCGCAGTACACTTGTGTTCTGCGGGTTTGTGGGTGAGAGCTTCAATGATTGCTGTCATAAATTTATTAGCGGTTATTTTGTGCTAAACGACCCCACTAGCAGCTCGGTTATTTGAGGGTATACGAACTTCGTGACTCCGGTTTCCACGGCGATGCCTTTACTGACTGAGCCGCCGGGGCTGTTGATGTTGTCACTACTTGAAGATTGTGGTATCTTTGTGATGAGGTTACTTCAGTTTCGACGTGATTTATCGATGTTGTGATATTTCTTTCAACTTACCGTACAGTACTAGTTACTAATAGGCTAATGTTGAAATGTAAAATACATTCCAAGGTAAAACAGTGCAACTAGCTGGCATTCATTACACTATTATTTGTTATCCCTATAGTTTTTTCTTTTTATATTGGGTTTAACGATGCACTTGTTATGTTATGATGTAAATCATGTGTAGGCCTACACTTTGGAAAAATTCAAATTAAAGAGAAGAAAATCGAAATAAAATTGGAAAAAAATGAAAAAATCACTAAAATATAAAAATCACAAAAATCACAAAAATCAAGGGAAGTCATGATGAATGAAAAAAATCACGAAAAATCGAAAAATGAAGAAAATATCGAGAACCCCCCCCCCACCCCCAAAAAAAAATCAAGTGAAATGAAAAAACACGAAAAATATTTAAAAAAATCAAGAAAAAATCTAACAAATCTAAAATCAGGTGTACATTCAATTGTCAAGTTGTTAACCCCTCGTCCCTAGAGTTTCATTAAATTCATTTGATAATTACTTACGTCATATTTACATTTCTATTTTAATTAAGATCTCCATTAGAGAACCTCTTTTTGTTATATTAGTCTGATTAATTAGGTTTGAGTAATGATGCTTATCGCTTTATGTAAATTCTGTATGTATTCAGTGTATTCAGTGTACTTAGCTCTAGTTTCTATAGCTCACATACCTCACAGCGTACCCGTTACATACATAACACACGGGTAACATATTGTAAATGTTTATTACTAGGCAAACGCAGAATATGCGTTGTAAGATGAGCGAGATGTCTATATAAAGTATAATCGAAAACTCTACACACCTTGATCATATAAAATATATTTTATCCAATACCAACGAATCTAGAGAGCAGTGAATTAACAATGCAAGATTTCTGCTATTATTTCTATCTAGGCCTATTCGATGAATAAAGAACATGTAACACATTATTTTCTTCGAAACGGCTGGTCCGAATTGAATAAAAAAAAAATTAGGTGTATCACTTCCGTTTTTACATTCGAGGAAAATTTGAATTATATTGGTGAGGTTTTATTTTTCATTATTTTCCACCCAGCCAAATCTTCTTATGAGGTTTTTAGAAATTTTAAGATGATGTTTAAGAGAAATGGTCCGACCGATTGACCCAAAACTATAGGGTTCTAAGTTGGATGAGTTTGCGTGTAAAAAATTAGTTTCATGTCGATCGGTCAAACCCTGCGACCTGTGCAGTGCCCACAACCCCCCAAAAAACAGGCAGTCAAAGTAAGAGTTGCGTGGAAATCTTCGCTAACGCTCATCTATTGAATGACAGTATTTTATAAGATACTTCTCTTAATGGTGTGAAGCAGTTTCACAACAATATGGGCGAACGTAAAGTCATCACTATCGTTTATATGTTACGTTAATACTGAAAATGTTACGGTGTGGGTGGGTCCCCCCTTGAAGTGTAAGTAACAGTAAGTAACAGTAAGTAACGCAAGTAACAGGCTCGAATATTATTATCATTCAACTTATTGATTTGTCCACTCTTAGGCCCTATCTTTCTACATGATATCGACAAATTGATATTTTATTGAAATCATTATCAATATGTAAATATGTTTTCACTTATTATATTGTTACTACGATATTATTATGACATATCAACTATGAATTATTTCATACAATTCTCTCCTTTTTAATTCTAATCCATATCCTCTATTTCATATTTTATTGCTGCTTAACGACCCCACCAACAGCTAGGTTATGCGGGGGTATATTATTATATACTGAGTGCAAACACAAGGTTTCTTTCTTGGACTCAGTATTGTATTTTCTATTCAACTTGTATATTAATAGAATTGTAGTAGTGTAATTATAAGGTAGTGTTGTAATACAAAATATGTATCGTATTCTTAACATTGTGCTAAAACTTGGAAAAGGAAATAAATTAATTACTAATAAATAAATAATAGAGAACAGCACCCTGTAATGTCCTATACGTGCGAGTCTCAGAAGAACATTGATCCCTCGAGCGTCAACACACGGCCTCTTGTACTCGAGAAGACCGTGCCCATTGTTGTGTTTGTATTATTAGCAGCCATTGATTGTATTGTTTTCACCCTACGAGACCTCATCTATTATCCCCACCAAAAACAAAAACAGGGAGCCCAGCCCTTGCTCTTCCAAATATTTGGATATCAAAAGAAGTGATATAAAAAGCGTTGGCCAAGCTAACTCTATAAGAGAAGGAACATGCATATTTGTGGATAGATATTAGGCATAAAATGCAAACGCACGGTAGTTATAACTCAGCTAATTAAACGAGCTTTAGCGAGGATTCAATTTGACGTACTGAAAAAAATTGGTGTTCGTTTTTATGTTTTTTTTTTTTTTTTTTCTGAAGTTTGAAGTTGTTAGCTTATAGGAATCGATTTAGCGAAACATCAGTTTTGGTTTTCAGGACGGTTGGTTTTCAAGACAGTCGAGTTGGTATCTCGATTGAGGATCAGAATAGACGTGAAATCAGCTAATTGGCTGCACTTACGCCTGTGTTGCATGAGGAGGCCTGACACAAGATTTAAGAGCGGCGAAGATGCAATGTTACGTGTCCGATATCAGCCGAGCGTGATAGGTCAAGTGTAGCCCACTGCAAGGTCAGAGGTCAAATGCTGCCAGACGGAATTATTCTATTTCACAGGGTAGAATCGGATGACTGTGTGCGATGATGTCACGGGTCTACCTTCTACATGAATTACAAGTTTGGTCCAGTCGGCTTTTAGTACAGTTGGGTTTTGGGACAGTCGAGTTGAACGTTGACATCAGTTAGGTAGTTGCCGCTTGTTATACGAGCTTTAGCGAGGATTCAATTTGACATACTGAAAAAAATTGGTGTTCGTTTTTTTTTTTTTTATATTTTTTTTTTTCGGTTTTCCACAGGTCAAACGACTAAGGCTATCAACTTCAAACTTTTTTCAATATGGTTCCTCATCTAACTTAGTTCTGTATAGTTTCGTGGCATTATCGGGGGTTAACATTTTCTTTTATGAATTTTAGAAATTTCAAAAATATCCATTAGAATAACACAGAGGAAAAAAAAAAATTTTTATTTTCCAAAAGAATAAAATTTTGCATGAAGTTGAATTACATTTTGATTCACATGTTTTGGAAATTTTCAGCTTGATCGGGTCAGCCATTTTGAAGGAAAAACATAAAATGTGCTAAATTGGTACCACTCGAAGCAGTTTTTACCCATTTTCAACCATACTATTACTATCCGCTCGTCTAACAACGCATATATGGCGTTTTCCTTGTTTGAAATTGAAGCCCCCCTCAGCACGTCATTTTCAGTGTCAATAATATCATATAAACGATCGCAATAACTTTCCGGATGAACATATTGTTATGAAACTGCTTCACAACATTCAGAGAAGTATCTGATGAAATATTGTCGATCCATAATAAACATTCACAATATGTTATAGGCCTCCGTTTCATTTGTATGTAACGGTACGCTGTGAGGCAGTGGCGTAGCCAGGATAATATTTCGGGGGGAGGGGGTCGATAGACATGCTTCACGAGATTCAAAACACTTTCATTATTACCTGAAGTTACGTCAAACATCGCTAAACATTCCTAGAGCGCTGCTAGCAGTCAAGTTGAAGAGTTGGCAGACAAGCCAGGCAAGCATCCGTCTTACCGTCGACTGAAGCGAAATCGCTGTAACGGTTTTCAGCACTCTTAGCGGTGATTGCAGGTACAACTGTGTAAGGGGTGTGGGGAGGGTAGAGGCAGAGGTGTGGGGATCAATCTTGATTTTTCGTTGGGTAAACTGTCTGTGTATTAGTTCAGTCTTATCGCATTCAAGATCAGTTAATAGCGTGTATTCTGACCAAGTGAGTGGATTGTGTCGGTGTCAAGGCAAGTCAAGTTGAGTGGTCAGGGGAGGATCATTTCCCCCTCCCCATCCATCGTGCGTGCCTGGATCATCACGATAGGAAACGCCACCCCATGTCTTTCAATAGCTTCAAATCCTGAATGAAGAAAATATAAAATTCCTTTCAAAATTCACTGTAAATAATAATTTTAGTGGTTTTGTAACAAATCACTGCACTGCAAAAAACCTATATCATAAAGGTTGCTGGTTGTGGGCAACAGAAAGGCTATCGGTTATGGGTACGGTTGGGCCCCCCTTTAACGGTTGCGGTTACGGTTAAGGTCTCAGTCCCTGTTTTCTAGAATACCTTTTTGCTGCGTCCATGTTGAGGTGACGTGAGGCAGCACATGCGTGTCGCGGTGCGAGGAGCGAGTCGGGCGCTCGTCCGTCAATCAATCAACCGCAGCGTGTGGATGCTTGGGTGAAGGTAAACACCGGTGCTCTAATCAGGTCGAGCGACTCGGCTCACGGCTGCGATCGACCGTCTCTCTATCACACGGCCAGAACGATCTGCTGTTTCGATCCGTCACACCGCGGCCTACTCACACAACACAGTAGTGATGTTGTAATCGATGTCAATGCCATTGGTCAGATGCTTGCTTTCTCACTCTCACTCTCTATCCCCCTCTCTCTCTCTCTATCCCTCACTCCTCTCTTTTCTCCTCTCTCTCTCCTCTCCTCCCTCACTCTCTCTCTCTCTCCACCTCCTCTCTCTCTATCCCTCCCTCTCTCTCTCTCTCTCTCTCTCTCCTCTCCCCCTCCCTCTCTCTCTCTCTCTCTCTCTCTCTCTCACTCTCCCTCTCTCACTCTCCCTCTCTCTCTCTCTCTCTC
>OU015466.1:4599818-4649818 GCA_907164805.1 Brachyptera putata | reverse complement strand
AAAAAAAAAATTTTTTTTTTTTTTCCTCGGGTAGGGGTTGGTAAAAAAATTTCGGGAAACTGCCACCGCTTTTAACCCTTTCTCCTATTACCCCCTCTCTTCCCCCTTTTGAATAATTAAATTAATAAAAAAATTTCCCGGCCTTGCCCCCAAAAGTTAATTTTGAAAAATTAGGCGAAACTTCCCGATCAAACCATCCCCCCCCCCGGGGCCCCCCAATTAGGTTAGCGGGGGGGGCTTTCCCGGGGGTGGGTTTCGGATTCCCGAAAAAGGAAGGGGTTTTTTGAAAAAGCCCGGTTCTCTCTTCTTCTTTCCCTTTTTCCTCTCTTTGTCCCCAATTCCCCTACTTTTCCTAAAACTTAAAGAAAAAACCCAAAAACCCAACGAAACCCCAATTCGGAATTTCCCTAATCCGAAGTTGGCCGCCCCTTTTGGGAAAAAAAATTTATGGCGAGGGAAAAAGATGGGTAATTTTTAATTAGTGATAAAAGAAAATTTAAGTAAGGGTTGGCTTTTTCGGGGCCCAAGGGCTGGGGAACCGTTTTTCTTTAAAAAATTTTCAGCACATTCCTTTTTAAAAACCCTATTTTTGGGGCTTTAACCCAAATTTTAAAAGAAAAAAAAAAACAAAAAAAAAAAAAAAACAAACGCACTCCCTTTCCTTTTTATAGAAGGGGGCCCTTCTAAAAATTTGGGAACCTTTTAAATGAAGTTTTTTAAAATAAAGGGTTGGCCCCTTTTTTCCCCAATTGATTTTTTGGGGGGAAAATTTTTGGGTGGTTGCCAAAGCAAGTTCCCCCAGCTACGGGAAAAAAAGGCCCCTTTAAAAATTCCCTTGAAAAATCCACCAAATTTAATTACCCGAACTTTGGGGAACCCCCCTTTTATTCCCCCATCGCCCCCCATCTTTTTAAATTGTTGGGGAACCTTTTAAATTTTTTTGAAAGTTTAAAAATAAAGGGTTTGTCCCTTTTTTAAAAAGGGGGGGGGGAGGGTTTTTAACCGGTGAACCCCGGGACAATTTGGGGCCCCTTAAAAAAGCTCGAACCCCCCTTACACCAAAACCGGGGAAAAACCCCCAAAACGGAAAAAAGTGGAAGCCAGCGTTTAATTTTTTGGAAAGGGGGGAAAAAATCGTTTTGAAAGTCTAAGGGATATTGGGTTCGTTTCGTTTAAAGAGGGCTCATTCCCAAATGAAGGGACAAGGGTAAACAATCAATTTTTCCCACCAAAACCCCAAACCAAAACCCGGGAAAAACGTGGTTTTGGGGGTTAATTCAAAAAAGGAAAAAAAGGGGTTTTTTTCAAGCCAATTTTGGGGTTTTTTTTTGGGCGTTTTTTGGAATCCCCCCATAAGGGCATTGGTTTGAAAAAGTTTTTCCCCATCCCCTGGGTAATAGCCCCCTTGGGGTTGGGAAATAAGCGGGGCCCCTTTACCCAATCAATTGCTGGGGGTTGGGTTTTTTTTTGATTTTTTTTTTTTTTTTAGTTTTTCCTAGGTTCCCCAAGGTCAACGGTCGGGGCCCCCAACTTAAACTTTTTTCAAAAAATTGGGCCTACTAAAAAAATTTGGGTTTGTTTTTTGGATTTTTTTTTTTTTTTTTTTTTTTAAGGGTTTTTTTGGGGGTTTTAGGTAAAGGTGGGAAAAATAAAATTTTTTTAAATTTTCCCCAACAATTAATTTGAAATTTTGGGGAATTTGGGGGAAACTTTTTTTTTTAAAAATTTTTAGTTGACTAACCTTTGGGGAAAAAAAAAAAAAATTTTTTTCAATTTTCCAAAATTTAAAAGGAAGTTTTCCCCATTTTTATTTTTTTTTTTTTTGTTTTTTTTTTTTTTTTTTTTTTTTTTATCATTCAAAATATTCTATTCGTTTCGTCTAACAACGCATGAGGCTTTTTTCCTATAAATAAAATTCATGGGCCCAAATTCCCAAAAATTTTGTTTGTTTGCTATATGGACATCAGTAAAAATAGACAGTGTTGTCAAAATTTTTGAAAAAAAAACAAGTGTGAGAAGATGAGCTGAAAGGCTTTTTTATCAGGTTTTAGACAGCGGGAAAGGGGGGAAAAGGGTCGGGGCCTTTTTCCGATGTTAAACCAGAGGAAATTCCAGGGAAAAACATTTCCCCGCCGGGGAAAATTTTTTCTCAGCAGATATAAATAATCAAAAAAACGGGGAACCCGTGCAAGAAAAAAATTTAAAACAAATACATCGAAAAGATGCAGACAACTTTTTGTCGTAAATTTGGTCTTTGTCGATCTGTCGGTGGGGCGGTCGGGTCTGGAAAGAGGGGTGATCGCGGGGCAGGGTGGTGGGGGGGGGGGAGGTGAGGGGGGGGCATGGATGACGGGCGGAGAAGGGGGGGAGGGGAAAGGTAGGGCACCCCCTGTCTTTGGGGATCTGATGAGTGTGATCTTTGGGGGACCCTTTTTTGGGGCGTAAATCACGTCCCCACTTCGTTTAAAGATAAACACGGGGCTGTCAAAAGAGTTTGGGGGGGGCCAAGGGGGAAAAGGGGCCGCGTAGAAGTTCTGGACTTTCCCCTTGGGCGGGCCCTACTTTCCCGGGGAAAAATTCGTTTTGAAAAAGGGAAAACTTTGGGAGGGGAAAACTCCATTCATTCAGTTTTTAGCAACGAACGTCGGGGGGCAGCTTTCTGTCTGGCTAAAACCGTTTCCGAAGGGTTTCCAAGACATTCGGGAGGAGAACGGAAGGTGCAAAGGGAAATTTTTACGCGTTTTTTGGGGTTGTGCGTAGTGATGCTGGGGCTTTGGGTTATTGCAGTGCGACAGTTATAAAAATTTAGTAGTGGGAAGTAGGAACAAAGGGGGAGGGGAAAAGCCCCAGGTTTTAAAGGGGGGCAAAGGCTATTAAAATAATGAAATAATATTTTAAACCACTTATCCAATAAAAACTATGCACTACCCCGTAGATATTTTAAAACCATATAGGAATGAGAATTATGGTGGACCAATTTTGAACTAAAAACCGTTAAAAACCCGTGAAAGGAGGGGAGTATACCCCCAATTACAAAAACTTTAAATCTACAAGTGGGGTTTGACCCCCCCCCCCCTTGGGGCCCGTGTTTGAGTCCCCGCCGGGACGAGGGGGCCCCGGGCCGTGTTTAATGCCGGGCCGGCACGGGAGGGGGGCCGGGTTTGAGTGCCGGGCCGGCACTAGGGGGCCCGGGCCGTGTTTGAGTGCAAAGCCCGGCCTGAGGAAGAACCTCCCCTAGTTGAAGTGCTGTCCGGCGACACGTCACCTTTGTCCGGCCGGGACACTGGGATGCCCGGGCGTTTTTGAGGGGCCCCCCGGCACGGAGGGACACCTCACCTATTTCTGCCAGTGTTTGCTACCGGCGCACTTGTCACGTGTGCCGGTCCGGCACTGGGGAAAGGCCCGGGCTTTGGTTTGAGTGCTACCGGCATGAGGAAGACCCCCTCCCTATTTGAAGGCTCCCTCCCGGGGACACTTGTCCCCCCGTGTGCCGGTCCGCCCCGGGGAGTCCGGGGCCGTGTTGGTGCCAGCCCGGCACTGGGGAAGCACCTCCCCTAGTTTTAAAGTGTTTGCTCCCGGGCGACATTTGTCCCCTTTTGGGGCCCCCCCGGCACGGGGGCCCCGGGGCCGTTTTTGGAGTCCCAGGCCCGGGCAGTGGGGGGCCCCGGGCCGGTTTGAGTGCCAGCCCGGCACTGGGGAAAGACCTCACCTAGTCGAGGGCTGTCCCGGGCGCCCGTGTGCTCCCCGGCGTCTTTATCCCCGGAAGCAGCGCGGGAAGGCAGAAAAACAATAACCGGTATCTCGTTATCCCCACCAGGTCACATGCACGGGAAAACTCGGGGGGAATAAAGGGTGTTAGATTTAAGCGAGAAAATTGACCGAGCCCGTGTTCAAAAACACTGCAAAATTTAAATTTATTAGACGAGTTTAGGGGGAAAATTATTTTTTCCGCTGGGTTTTCTAACGGGATTTTAAAATTTTCCAAAAATTAAAAAAAAAAAGTTATCCCCCCCGATAATGCCACAAAAATATAAAAGATCAAAGGGTTGGGATGAGGAAAAATATTGAAAAAAATTTTGGGAAGTTGATAGCTGTACCCTTTTAAACCTGGGAGAACCGAAAAAAAAACCAAAAAAAAAAAAAAAAAAAAAAAAAAAAACAAAACCCAAATTTTTTTTAAGAAATTTTAAATTAAACCCCTCGCAAAGCTCTTTAAATTTTGAATATCGTGATTTTGGAAAACCCCTTTTGAAGGTCTGCGGGTGTGGAATGGGCCTTACGATTGGGTTTCTTTAAATCCTGGGGGGTTGGCAGCCGTTTTATTGGAAAATCGGGGGACGCAATCTGGCTCGAAAAAAAATAAAGCGTGAAAATAATACCCGGGGGTCACGTGGTGGCGGCGGGTCGACACAGCACCGGCATGTGATCACGGTTCTTCATGGAACTCGAAACTTTTGTAAAAGTTAAAAGTTTGTAGGACTAGGGGACGCGGGAAATGCGTTGTGAGATGGGGGAGATGTTTTAATAAAGTATAATCAAAAACTCTACACCCCTTTGACTCAGAAAAAATATTTCGTTTGGTTACTTTTGGGAATTAGGAAGCCTTTCTGAAACCCTTTTTTCTTTTAGATCTTTTGGGAAAAAAAGAACTTTTATCCCATTTTTTTCATCAAAACAAACCTGGTCCGAATTGTCAAAAATTTTTCAGTTATGTTTTTCGTTTCCGTGTTTCCCTTTGAGGAAAATTTAAAATCATTTGGGGATATTTTTTAAATTTCCCCGCCAGCCCAATTTTAGGGGGGTTTTTCAGTAACTTTGAGGTGAGGTTCTACAAAAGGGGTCCAAAGTTTTTGGCCCAAAAAAAAACCGTACAGCTTTTTCTAAGTTGGATCGTGCGCGAAAAAAAAAAAAGTTCATGTCGATCAGTAAAACCCTGCGACTTGTACAGTGCTTAAAAAAAATTAAAAAACGGACGGGACAAAGTTTCCGTAAGAGTAGGAGGAAAATTTTCGCTAATGTCATCAAATGGGGTTTGTTTTATCCAGTTGTTTGGGGGGGGCGATTTATTTAGATTGTTTTGATCCGGGGTTTTTTTTAGGCTGCCCCCGCAAAACCCCCCGAAAAAACGTCCGCATGTGATGACGAAATGCGAGACAGAAAAGAGCCCAAAAGTGTGCGGACAGCGGACCGTGGCGTTTTCTCCGAAGCTCGGGAGGGAGGTTGGGGCCGTGGTCCTGACTGCTTCAAGGGCGGTGGGGGACTCCTCCCTACAGAAGGCAGTGGAGGAGGGGGGCGGGGCTGAAACCGGCGTCCCCGATGGGGGACGGGGCGTGATAGAAATAGAACCGGCTTTTGCCCCCAATTTAGAATGTCAAAATTTTTGATAAAAATCGGCCCCTACCACCAAGTCGATTTGCGAGTTTTTAATATAACCGGCCGTTTACCCCCAAGGGAGAATACGAGTTTTGTGAACCCGGCACTACCACCGATGTTGGATGTCGTTTTTATCGATAGAAACCCGGCGTACCCCCAATTTTGATTGCGAGTTTTTAATAAAAAACCGGCCCCCTCCCACCAATGTAGAATATGGGGAGTTTTGATAGAACCGGGGCACTACCCCCAATTTTGGGATGTGATTTTTTGATAAAACCCCGGGCGTTTACCCCCCAATTTTGACTTGCGATTAGATATAACCGGTGGTCCCCTTTAAACCCCAAGTTAAATGGGGAGTTTGATAGAACCCAGCGCCAACGCCAATGGTTAAATTGCGGGGGTTTTGTATAGGGCCTAAAACCCAGCGCTCCCAAAAAAAATTTGGAATGTCGGTGCGGGATAGAACCCGGCGCTACCCCCCCCAAAAAGTTGGGATTTGGAGTTATTGATAAACCCCGGGTGGTGTACCCCCCAAAGTTGAATGTGGATTATTTAAAACCCCCAGGCCAACGCCAATTGATTGCGGATTGTTTTGGGGCCCTTTAAAACCCCAGCGTACCAAAAAAATTTTAAAGGGTGGGAATGCTTGTTTAAAACCCCGGCTTTCCCCACCAATGTTGATTTTCGATTTATTTAATAAAAACCCGGTGGTGTACCACCAATTTTAAAGGTGGAGTTATTGATGAACCCAGCGCCCGCCAATGTTGATTTGGGGTTTATTGATATGGGGCCCTAAAAACCAGGCTACCCCCAAAAGGGTGAATGTCGAGTCCCGATAGAACCGGCGTACCCCCAATGAGGTTGTATCTTTTTATAACACTGCGAAGTCAAGGGAAGTTAAGGTGGATGGGAATAACTTTTGGGCCCGGACCACGAGGGGGGTTTTCTACCCCCTCCAAAAATAAAAATAGTTGATTATCAAGTATAATTAAATAACCTTCATTTGATTCGGGCCCTCATCAAAAAGTTTACAGGATAAAATTAATAAAAATACTTTTTTAATTTTTGGATATAAGTTATAAAAAAAATGAAATATATTTTAAATAAGTAAAAAAAGTAAATAAAAAATTGAAAATGAAATGAATAAAAAAACAGTATGCAAAAAAAAGATACTAATAATAAAAATTAAAAATTTTTCGAGGTTTTTACAAAAAAAAATTAAAAGGAAAATTAATTATCCAAAAAATTTAAAATCGTACGGTTTGTTTTCCTAAAATTTTAATTTAAAAACCTCCCCGGCTAAAACTAAATACAAAAAAAAAGTCTTTTTTAAGCTTAACCCTTTAATCAAAAATTATAAAAAAAAATTCGGAAAAAATTCGCGCCCCAAATAACACCCCAAATGCCTCGATTTTGGGGGAAAAAGTGTATTTGTTTTGAAGAAGTCAAAAAAATTGGTCGTGTGGTTTTGTTTTGACATTACCTATGGCATTTTAGTGTTTAATTTTTGCATATTCATTTTTTTTTCCAAGGGCAGCAAAAGGGACCCCACCAACAGCGGTTTTTAAAACGGGGATACGAATGAGGGGGATGATTAGGGAAACGATGAAGTGATGATAGGTGAATAAACGTTTATGCGGGCTCAAACCCACCCCCAAAACGGTCACTTCATTTAAACTCCCGTAGCGAAATCCTTACCCACCGAGGGGGCTACCATTATTAAATGAATTTGTTTTCACCACCCTTTAGAAATCTGAGGTAAGTTTTCTTTTTTGTTAAACGTTTTTACTTAAAAATTGTTTTCTTTTTTTTTCGGTGAGGAAAACGCTGGGGGCTAAAGTATAAACGATCCTCCCTTTCCCGGGTTTCAACAGAGTTCTGGTTTTAAAGTTTAAATTTTGTGATGACAAATAACCAATAATTATTTTTTTGGGTTTATTATTTATTGTTTTGGTTTTTAAAAAACAAAAAATTGGGTCCCTTTGTTGGGCCACCCCCTTCCCCTTTTTGAGATATCCAAGCGGCCCGAACTGCGTGCGTTTACCCAACCTTCCCGTTGGGTGTGTGTGTGTGCTGTATGTGTGTCTCTGCGGGAAAGGTGGGCCCTCGCGGGCGCAAACCCGAGGGAATATTGCCCCAAAATCTGCACGAAACCCGGGGCATTACTCCACCCGGGGCGCTCCCGGGCCTCGTGATAAAGGAACATCGGCGTGCTACCTCACGGTAAACCACACACACACCACAAATATAATAGATATATATATATTTTATATATTAATATATAATTTTATTATATATATTTATATATATATATTTATATTTATAAAAATTATATATATATATATATATATTAAAATTTATTTTATTTTTTTTAAATATATATATATTTTTATATATTATAGATATATAATATAAAATTTTATATTTATATTTTATATTTTTATAATTATATATAAAAAATATTTTATAATTAATATATCTAAAATATAAAAATATAATATAATATATATATATAAAATATAAATAAATATAAATATTATATTTTATATTATAATATATATAATTATATATATTATATATATATATAAAATATATAATTTTAAAAATTTTTATATACAAAATATATTTCTTTATAATTTTATTTTATTTTATATATATAATATATTTTATATATTTTTTATAATATAATATGTTTGGGAAATTGTTTTGGGGGTTTTTATCTTCTACCCTTTTTCCTCTATGAGGGGAGTGAGAAAACCCTCCAAAACATTGGGCAATCTTTATAAAAAAACATTTATTGGATCTTTCTTTTGGGTTTTTTGTAAGCGTCATAGCCCCCCAAAACGATGTGTAATTTATAGATACTAAAGGCGAAAATTTTAAAAAATTTCCCATATTTTTTATATATATATTATAATATTTTATATATAAAAATATTAAAATATATAATATATATTGCTGTCCCAAAATTTTCAGGGTTTTTTCCCCTTACTTGATATGCTTTACTCCGCGACGGTTTTGGGGAAAAATTTCCCCCTCATCGGCTCTCGAACGATCACCAAGCCCCCGACCGTTGTCGCTGTGCTTTGGGGGGGGGAAGCCCCCCGATGATGGGGAGTATTTATTTTCCCCAAACGTCGCGAAATTAGAGCATACAAAGTAAATGGAAAAAAAAAATTTAAAACATTTACCGCACCCCACCAAGTCCACCCAAAAATTTCGTCATCATTTATGTATATTTTATGAAGGGAAATAGGCCCTTTCCCCATATTTTTTTTTTAATGTTGTTTAAAAGACCCCCTCAAAAGTAGGTTATACGGGGATACGAAAGGGGCGGATGATAATGAATCGATGAAGAGATGATGGTGGGAAAAGGGGTTTTCAAAAAACCCCTTTTCCTTTTGCGGGACTCGAACCCACGGGCCAACGGTGAATTCAGTTACTACCCCTTTGCGATAATTGACTTTGGGCCAAAAGGGGGGGGTGCCCTATATTTAAAATATAATATTTATTATTTTTTTCTATTTAAAACCCCGCCCAAAAAATACGGTTGGCACTTGGAACATACAACAAAAAGCAAAAAATAATCATTAAAGAAAAAACCCTTCCTATAAATTTAAGGTTTTTATGAAACCTAAAATCAAAATGATCGATATTTTGTAAAAAATAATTAAAAAATAATCCCGAGTAAAAAATCATACCCTTAAAAAAGAAATCATCTGGAACACTATGAAAAATTTTATCAAACAAATCAAAGTGTTTTTTAGGGGGTTTTTTTGGACTAGCTGACTAAACAAAAAGTTTTCTGCCATCGAATGATTTGTAGTGAATGTTTGGGGGGGTTTAAAGTAAAAAAAAGGGCTGGAAAGGCGGGTTAGGCGGTATATCGAGGTTACCCCCCAAAAAATGTTGTTTAGGCGGCAGGCCTTTTAGTTTCGCCGGCAATGTCATTGAACAAGTTTATTACTGGTGTTGCCCTTTAAGTGCCCAAATTTGGATAGGCCATAGGGGAAAGGCTGACGGAAAAATCTCGTAAACTTTAGGCCCACCATATACCAGCCCATCCAATGTGCGGGGGAATTTTACGACAACCCGGGCGAGCCCTTTCGGGGAGGGGGATCCCCTAAAGGGGGACCCCGTGCTTTTTATATATAAGAGGTAAAAAAAAAATGATCATTTATTATTCAAGATCTCCCCTACAAAGCCAAACCGGTCAATTCATCCTAGTGACCCCACACGAATTTTTTTTTTATAAGCAGTTTTTTAGAAAACAAAAGGGAAAGCCCCCCCCTTTATAATTAAGGGCACATAGATCCCGTGGCTCGTTTGGGAAAGGGGTTTAAACTTGAGCCAAATTTATTTTGGGGTTTAAAAGCGGCTTTGAGGCAATGCTTTTTCGATTTTCGACAGTGTTTTGTTCTAATTAAAGGGCCCCGGGGTTTTAAAACCCCAAAAAACGGCGCTAGGCGTGGGGACGGGGGCTGGTTTAAAATCACCAATGGGAAAACCCGGCTGGTGGGGCCTCTCTCTCTCTCCCTCTCCTGCTCTCTCTCCCTCTCTCCTCTCTCCTCTCTCTCTCTCTTTCTCTCGCTCTCTCTCCTCTCTCCTCTCTCCCCTTTTCCTTTTCTCTCCTTCTTTTCTCTCTCTCCTCCTTCTCTCTCCTCTCATCCCCTCTCTTATTCCTCTTCCCCCCCCTTCTTATCTCCTTCTCTCCTTCTCTTCTCCCCCCTCTATCTCTCCCCTGGGACCAAAAGAGCTGAATTTGGCCCTGAAGTAAGAAATATTTGCCCCCCCCCACTGCTCGTTCCCCCTAGGGGTAGGTCAGGTTCCAAAGGGAAAAAGACCCCTTTAATTTCAGTTTTTGAAAAAAAGAGAAATTCGTGAAGTTGATAGTGAAATGTCCGGTTGTAATCTTTCTTTTATAACGCTGTGAGCTAAACAATGAAAAAAGGGTTTGGGGTTTTAAAACTGTTTTTTTAATTTTTTCTGTCAAAGTTAAACCCCCTTTTTGTATGCTTTGAGCCCTATTCACGTTTATAATCATTTTGTGTTTAAATTTTCCCCATTTTTCAAAATTGGGCCCTTTTTAAAAGTTTTAAACAATGAAAAATATTTCCCCCCCAAACCACATATTCGTTTTATAAAATAAAACATCAATTAAATATCCTATGATTTATTATTTTCTCCCTTTGTATTTTTAAAAATGCCGGCCCATGTAGCGCAGGGGCAACGGCTAGGTGATCCCCGGGGGGCGAGGGGAAAAATTTTGAAAACCCCGTTCGTCCCCCCCGCCCCACCCTCTTCACAGGGGTTTTCATTGTTTCCGCTCTGTAGTCCACAAAAAAAGTCGCCATGACGCTTCCTTTCCCCTTACCCCAAAAAACCCCATTAAACATCCCTCATCTCATCAACACCATCCGCTTGATACAAAAATTTTTGCTTCCCCAAATTTGGGGTTAGGAAAAAAAGGTGGATCATTTTGGGCGGGAAAAATCACAAGGGCCCCTTTTCCACGCCCCAAAATAATTTTTTAATTTAAAAAGGATCTTCCGATTCCAAATTCGTGGGTTTTTGGGGGTGGAAAAACAATCCCCCCAGGGAAAACAGGGCCCGGATTTTCCAGGCAAGGAAGCCTGTTTCATCCTTTTTCCTCCTCCATGTTTTAAATAATAATAAAAATGTGGGAAATTTTTCCCAAAAAACAAAGTTGGAATTTAAAATATTCAGGGGAAATCATCAGTTTAAAACATTTAAAACCCAATCTTTTTATTTCTTTTACCTTTTTTTGTCTCAATTTTTTAAAACGGGGCTTTTGCAAGGATTTAATTTGGGGCCCTAATGAGAAAAATTAATGTTCGTTTTTTTTTTAAAGTTTTTTTTCGGGTTTTTCCCCAGGTCAAAGGGGTAAACTATAAAAATTTAAACTTTTTCCCTAATGGTTCCTCATCTAAAAATTAGATCTGTATAGTTTTTTGGCATCCCGGGGGTAACTTTTTTTTTATGAAATTTTAGAAATTTTTAAAAAAACCCACTAGAATAACACAGCGGAAAAAAATTTTTTCGGGGAAGTTGGAAAATTTCCTTTTAATACACATTTTGGAAATTTTCAGCTTGAAACGGGTCAGCCATTCGAAAAAAAAAATATGAAATGTGGGTTAAAATACCACTCGAAGCAGGTTTTTAACCTTTTTAACCCCTACTATTTTCTATCCCTGTTTAACAAAAGCATGTATGGGGGTTTTCCCAGGTTTTATTTCCCCAAACTGACATATTCTTTTAAATTTTCTATATAACATTTAAAATCAATATCGTTCAAGTACGAAGGAAAAATGGGGTGAAATAATTAAAAATTTGTTAAAAAAAATTTTGGGAATAGAAAAATACGAAAATATATGATACATTTTTGGAATCAGTGCTTTTCCCCCATCTCATCTCCAATTTGAAGTTTTTTCCAAATCATAGGTTTATAGCTCGTTTAAACCCCCCCCTCCCCCCCCCCACTTCTATCTTCTCTTTCTTCTTTCCTTTCCCCCATAACCCTTGAAATTTCCCCCAAAAACCGTTAAGTTGGGGAAACCTTTCAAAAGTCACGGGATCTCCCCCGAGGGCAAATGCCCGTTGGGGGCCCCAAAAACGAGGGGGGTAAAAGCGTTTGTATGCGTTGTATTTTTTGGCCCGTGGGAACGCATGGAATCAATAGCCCCCGATTCCTGGGGGGTAATCGGGAAAAAATCTCAAGAGGCGCCGGTTATTATTTTTACTGACGTGCAGTTTTGAGGGAAACCCACCGGGCCCGCCTATTCCCGGTGCGTCTCTTTTACGAGGGTGGAGAAAAACAAGACTTTTGACAAATGAATACATGGGGGTTGGGTTTAACCCTTTTTGCACAAACCAATCTCTTTCAAATTTAAATTTTAATTTATTTTTTCATTTCTTTGAAAAGTAAAAAATTTTACAATTTTGGGGCAAAAGACACCCGGGTTTTGGAAACTATAGTCAGAAAATATATTTCAAGAATTGAAAAGGGGTTCAAAAATAGAAACAGGAGAGAATAAAATATCAGTTTTGGGAAAGGCAATAATTGAAAAATAAAAGTTCAATTTGTTATGTTTCAGTTGTGAACTTTGGTGTGTTCTATCGTTTTTTGAAAAGATGTATTTCAAATTTTGGGCGAGGGTTATGGGGTTTGGGTTTTTTTGTTTAAGGAACCCCTTTTGAGGGTATTCTGTGCACTTTTCCCCCAAAAGAGTTTTCCCCTGGCCCTTTCCTGCATGATTCATCATGTACAATGGAGTTTAGGGTGGAGAAAATTAAAAAATAACCTTTTTACTATTCTTTGAAAAAAAGAACATGTACACACTTTTTTTTCGAAAAAAGGGGTTGTTTGAAAATTTCACAAACATTTTTAATATGTGATCCTTCCCGTTTTTTACATTTTAGGAAATTTTAAAATTTTAGGTTGAAAGTAATTTATTTTTCATTTTTTTTTCCCCCCAGCCTAATCGTGAAGGATTTCAGAAAAATTGCAGGGGATCTCAAGAACGGTTTCCCAAAGATTTGACCCCCGAAAAAACGCAGTTCTAAGTTGGGTGAAATTGGCGGGATACAAAAAAAAAAAAATTTTCGACAGTCAAACCCCGCGACCTGTACAGGCTTTTTAAAAAAAAAAAAAAACAAAAAAAGACATACAAACTCCGTAAGGGGGGGGATGGAAATATTCAATAAAAGTCATCTGATCATATTAGAAAAAATTCCCGTGGAAATATTCCTTTAAAAAATTTTTTTATTTTTCTCAATACCTAAACATCCCAAGGAAGGTTAAATTTAAAAAATATTGTACACCGTTTTGATAAATTTATTTGGGATTTTTCAGCCCCCCATTTATATTTTTTAAATAATTTCAATCGGTTTAATAATCTTAAAAATACCATCTTTTTTTAACACCTTCTTCCATTTCATACTTTTTTTATACCCCCTTTAAATTTAAATTTGTTTTTTTAAAATTTTTTATGATTTTTTTTGGAATCAATTTGTATTAATTTGTAAAAAAACCCTTGGGACTTATTTGATTGATATTAAAAACGCTGGACCCTCTTGGTATCCCGCTTTTCGCAAAGAAGAAAATTCTCTCTAATTCGAGAACCCTTTTACGGGAGCCTGTTCGGAACCCCCTTGGGTGACCCCCCAACCATACAGAGAACGGTGCAATTTTCCCCACACTCTCTGCCGTGTTGGTTTCCCAGAAACTCATCCAAAACTCGCTGTTATAAAAAACTAGGGAAACCCCGGAATGTGCGGGGGTAAATGAGCGAAAATCTAAAAACCTTAATCATATGAAATGAACTTTATCCGATGCCAATGGATTTGGAAGCCGTTAATTCAAAAAATGGCCCCTTTTTTTTTTTTCCACTAAATTTTTATTTTTTTCATAAATAAAAAAAATTTATTAAATTTTTTTCTCCTAACGGCTGGGGGGGAATTAAAAAGTCAAATTTTTATTTAAAGGGTTTTTATTTCTTTTTTCACATTTTAGGGGAAAAAATTTTAAATTTGGGGAATTGGGGGGGGAAAAGAAAATTTTTTTGGAGAGTTTTTTTTTTTAAATTTTCTTATGGGGCCCAATCTTATGGGTTTTTTGAAACTTTTAAATGGGGGTTTCTCAAAAAGGTCCAACCGTTTGACCCCCAAAAATATACAGGGTTTTTAAGGTTGGGGTGAGTTTTTGGGATTTTTAAAAAAAAATTCCTGACAATCGGTCAAAACCCTGGGACCCCGTGCAGTGCGCCAAACAAAAAAAACAAACAAAAAAACAAAAAACCCCACAGACCCAAACTCCGTAAAAGTGGGATGGAAGCTCTTCGCTAACGCTCATCGAAACCAGCGAAAGAAAATAAAAAAAAGGAAATGAAATGTTGGAGACAATAAGAAAAGAAAAAGGGCCCCCTATTGGGCGAGTGTGAGTAGCCGGTTCTTTATGAGGTCTTCACTCAACTCGAAATCTCGTTCCATTTCCTGAGCTCTTTTCTTAGAACAACCTCTACCCTGCCGCCCTCGTTAGCTCAGTCAGCTGAGGCACGCTTTAGACACTGAAGCGAACCGTTGGCCGTGGGTTCGAATCCCGCATAAAAACAAAGGTTTTTTTTAGCGTTTCCCCACTCATCATCACTTTATAGTTTTATAAAACACCCCGCTCAGTGTCCCCCATAACCCAGCGGTTTGGGGGGTGGTTTAGCAAAAAAATGATCATCACCCTCAAATGTGCTAGGTTATGAATAAGGATATTTTCTGATAATGCCGGTTAAATAAAAAGTAAAATTTCTTATTTGTTTTTGGCAAGCGGGAAATTTTACACGGGAAATTTGATTTCATCAACAAATGTTTTTAGTTTTTAATTTACTTGAAAAATGCTTAATTGCTTTTTCATGAATTACTTCGCAATTTAAATAAATCACAATTTTTAAACCCTTTTTCCGTTTTAGTTTCCCTCCACTTCATAAGAGGCCCTGGGTTTGGAAAAATTTTGGTGAAAACGTAAAAAGTGTTTTTCCTTTTGTAAAAAAGTTTAGTTTTCCCTTTTATCCCTACAGATTTTTCACACGGGGTTTTTAAGATTTTGGGGGGTAAATTTTGGGGGATTTTTTATGTTGGGTTTTTTTAAAGACGCAAAAAGGGATGATAAGCAGAGGATGGGTCGGAAAGGAGATCCCTTTAAAATGGGTGGGGCCCCATTTAATTTGGGGCCCTATTTTTAACATGTGAGGGTTAGGGAAGTGAAGACAATCTATGAGGGCCGGGCAAATCAACGCAAACCCCCCCATTGAAACTAGAGTGTGGGGGAATTCCCTTCACTTACCCAAATTTTAAAAAGCGTATTTTGTGTGCAGGGGGGGGCCCCAAGGGGGGTTTCCCAAAAAAATTTTTCACGCGAGGTCGAGTTTTTGGGGTTTATTGTAGGAATTTGAAAAGTGGTTTTTTTGTGCGATTTCCAGTCTCTGCGCCCCCGTACGCTCGTAAGCGCCGCCATGATAATTAGACGCGCTTTTGCGAGGGGTTCAATTTGAAAATTGGGAAAATTTTTTTTTCGTTTTTTGTTTTTTTTTTTATGTTTTTTTTTCGGTTTCCCCAGGTTAAACGGCTAATCTACAATTCAAACTTTTTTTTCTTATGGTTCTCATCAACTTAGATCTGTATAGTTTTTTGGCACTATCAGGCGGGTAATTTTAAATTTTTTTGAATTTTTGAAATAAAACCCAAAAAAAAAATTGAATAACCAGCGAAAAAATGAAAAAATTTTTATTTTCTTAAAAAAAAAGAAATTTTTCGTGAAGAGAGTCCCATTTTGATACAATTTTGGGAAAATTTTTAGCTTGGGGGGTCAGCCATTTCGAAGAAAAAAAAAAAATGTGCTAAATTTGGTACCAACCCGGGAAAAAGTTTTTTTTCCCCTTTTTTCCCAAAATATTTCTATTGTCGTCTACAACCCCCGTATGGCTTTTCCTAGTTTAACCAAAATCAATGCAGTTTTACGGGCAAACCCGGAACTTTTTTCAGTTTGCCCCCCCAAAACCCTTATGCTAATATATGGGAAAAAAACCCGTGGGTCGGACCATACCAACTAAAAAAAGTTTTTACTTGTAAAAATTTTGGAAATAGTTTAGCAGGCGTGTGATTTCTTTTATTCGACTTGAAGCTGACTTTACTCTGGTTTTGGCCGTTGAAATAATTCTTTTTAATTATTTCTTCTTCGGTTTGTGGCTCAACGGGGTTTCGATTCTCAAGGGTACGATTCTTGACTAAAAGGCGTTTAAATTGTACGGTTTTCTCGAAATTTTAGGAAAAAAATTAAAACGTGAAAAAGTTTAAAAAAAAAAATAGGAAAACCCAAAGGGGTTTAGACCCAGCGGAGGTAATAGGGATGGGAAAAATTGGGGAAAAATCTTCGGTTTGGGACCAATTTGCACATTTAGTTTTTTCTTTAAAATGGCTGACCCGACAAACAGGGAAAAATTTTCCCGGGAAAATTTGTTCAAAATGTAATTTAAAAATTCACGCCAAAAAATTTTATTTTTTGATTTTTTTTTCCCCTTTGTTTTTAATGGGTATTTTTTTAAATTTTTTGAAATTCGTAAAAAAAAAAAGTTTCCATTGTAGGCCACCAAAAAAATATACAGTTAAGTTGATGACGAACCATAGTGAAAAAAAAAATTCGAAATTGATAGCTGTAGCCCTTTGACCGGGGAGAACCGACAAAAAAAATGAAAAAAAAAACGAAACCCAATTTTTAAATTGAGATGATGATTCCGATTTTTTTTAATTTTATTTTATTGTATTGGGAATTTTTTTTAACAATTTGGTAATTTCCAAATTTCCCCTTTTTTTTTTTTGGTTTTTTTAAAGGGGCCCCGATATGTGATGGCGTGGGGTGGATGATTAATGAGATGATGGGGGTGATGAGATGAAGGTTCTTTTGGGAATGGAAAGGATGTGGGAAGGAAGCGGTCATGCCGACTTATTGTGGGAACCACACCCGGCAGTTAGCCTAGACTACAGAGGGAAACATGAAAACCTCTGTAAGAGGGTCGGCGGCGGGGGATCGAACTGGTTCGAAATTCCCCTCGCCCTCCCGGATCACATGAGCGAGCGCGTTAACCACTGCACTACCCTTGTGCCGGTGGATACCAAATTTTTTAACAGAGTGCTATATTTCGGTGGCTGAATATGAACTAACCCAATATAACCTTCAACCAAGTTTAAGAAAGAGATAATAGAAAATTGAATTGTACCATAAGAGAAATAAATATCGTTGTCAACCCTTAGTCTCGGCTTGTGCATGTCTTTATTTGTTTGCGTCATCAGATACTGTTTCCGGTGTCCGTTGTGACGTCACAGTGTTGTTGGGACCCCGGGGGAGTGGGGGTGGCAATTATCGCCGGACCTGTTTCATTATTCGCCGATAGGAAGTGAACCGACAATCGCGTCTGAGGCATATAATCGATATCAGCAACAAGTTGTAGGCTTCACTTTCACAGTTAATAGACATCATTTTTATAGACTCGTCCCCAACGACGTTGTTCCAACAATTAATTCTAACATGGCAGGAGGATGTTCATATGTTGACGATCTACCTAACCATCTCAAAGAATTGAATCATGTTGATGTAGCTTCATTTTTTTGTTTATAATACTCGCAAACCGTACATGCAGCGCAGTGATTAACGCGCTCGCATTCATGTGATTCGGATTGCAAGGGGAATCTCCGACTCCTGTTCGCTATCCTGCCGCCATCTCTACAAGGGTTTTCCTGTGGTTTTCCTCGAAGTCTAGGCTAATGCCTGGATGGTTCCCACAATATTCGGCCTAACCGCTTCTCTTCCCACTAGGCTTCTCATTACCCAGAACCTTCATCTCTCATCCCAGCATCTCATCAATCACCATGCCGACTCCATTAGATCTCAGTTATCATTACCTGCGGCGTTAAAAAACCAAAATATATATAAACTAGTGCAGCGATTAGATCGTAAACGTCGTGTTTTACTGCATATAGCTTAATTGCTTTATCATGAATTACTTCGCAATTTAAATAACTCACAATTTAACCTTTTCCGTTTTAGTTTCCGTCCTACTTCATAAGAGGCCGTGTTAGACAACTGAGCAAACGTAAACGTCGTTTTTCCTATGTTTGTAAACAAGTTTAGTTCCTTGTATCCCTACTAGATTATTCACGATCGGGATTTCTAAAGATTTGGCCTGTAAATTGGTATATATTTTTATGTTGGGTTTTAACGACGCACGGGCATGATAGAGCAGATGTAATGGCGTCGGATGGATGATCAATGAGATGATGGGGCCGATAATTGGTACATATTTTCAACATGTGAGGGTTAGGGAGTGAAGACACTCTATGAGACCGGCAAATCAACGCAACCCTCATTGCATCTAGAGTGTGGGTAATCATTCACATTACAATTTGAAAAAGCGTATTTCGTGTGCAGACCGCAAGGGTACCCAACAATTGTCACGACGAGGTCGAGTTTTTAGAGTTCATTGTAGGAGATTTTGAAAAGTGGTATTTTGTGCGATGCCAGTCTCTGCTGCCCCTCGTACGCTCGTAATGCGCCGCCACTGATAATTAGACGCGCTTTAGCGAGGATTCAATTTGACATATTGAAAATTTGGTGTTCGTTTTTATGTTTTTTTTTTTATGTTTTTTTGTCGGTTCTCCACAGGTCAAACGGCTACATCTATCAACTTCAAACTTTTTTTCATTATGGTTCCTCATCTAACTTAGATCTGTATAGTTTTGTGGCACTATCAGGCGGTAACTTTTATTTTTATGAATTTTAGAAATAACCAAAAAAAGCATTAGAATAACACAGCGAAAAAAATGAAAATATTTTCATTTTCTAAAAAAATGAAATTTTGCGTGAAGATGAGTCACATTTTGATACACATTTCTGGAAATTTTCAGCTTGATCGGGTCAGCCATTTCGAAGAAAAAACATAAAATGTGCTAAATTGGTACCACTCGGAAGCAGTTTTTACCCATTTTTACCCATACTATTACTATTCGCTCGTCTTACAACGCATGTATGGCGTTTTCCTAGTTTAACTCAAACTCATATGCAGTCTAATTACGTCTATCAGGAACTTTGTACAGTTCGCCACTCCCAACCGTTACTGCTAATATATAGGAAAGACAGTCGGTCGTGACCACTACCAACTAAAGAAAGTTTTTTACTTGTAAATTTGGAGTAGTTCAGCAGAGCGTGTGATTTCTTTTATTCGACTTGAAGCTGACTTCACTCTTGTTCTGGCCGTTGAACAATAATTACTTTTGAATTTATTACTTCTTCGGTAGTGGCTCAACTGGTACGATTCTCAAGTGGTACGATTCTTGACTCACAGTCGTCTCAAGTTGTACGGTTCTCATCTCGCATCATTTTAGGCACATAATTAAAACGTGAAACGTTAAAAAAAAACTAGGAAAACGCCACATATGCGTTGTTAGACGAGCGGATGGTAATAGTATGGGTAAAAATGGGTAAAAACTGCTTCGAGTGGTACCAATTTAGCACATTTCATGTTTTTTTCTTCAAAATGGCTGACCCGATCAAACAGAAAATTTCCAGAAATGTGTATCAAAATGTAATTCAACTTCACGCAAAATTTCATTTTTTTGATTTTTTTTCCGCTTTGTTATTCTAATGGGTATTTTTTAAATTTCTGAAATTCGTAAAAATAAAAGTTACCATCTGATAGTGCCACAAAACTATACAGATCTAAGTTAGATGACGAACCATAGTGAAAAAAAGTTCGAAGTTGATAGCTGTAGCCGTTTGACCTGTGGAGAACCGACAAAAAACATGAAAAAAAAAACGAATACCAATTTTGAAATTGAGATGATGATTCCTGATTTTCTCTATTGTATTGTATTGTATTGTATTTTATTAACAACTTAGGTAATACCATCTTTTTTTTATTTTGGGTTTAACGACGCACTGATATGATGATGGCGTCGGATGGATGATTAATGAGATGATGGGATGATGAGATGAAGGTTCTTGGGTAATGGAAAGGATAGTGGGAAGGAAGCGGTCATGGCCGACTTATTGTAGGAACCATCCCGGCATTAGCCTAGACTACAGAGGGAAACCATGAAAAAAACCTGTAAAGATGGTCGGCGGCGGGGATCGAACTGGGTTCGGAATTCCCCTCGCCTGCCGGATCACATGAAGCGAGCGCGTTAACCACTGCGCTTTATGTGCCGGTGGATACTATATTTTACAGAGGATAATATTTCAGGTGGCTGAATGATGAACCTAATCAATCTAAGTGTAAAAAAGATATAATAGAAAATTGAATTAGTAAAATAAGAGAAATAAATATCGTTGTCACCCTTAGACTCAGGGTTGTGATGTCCTTTAATTTGTTTGCGTCATCAGATGATCTGTTTCCGGTGTCGTTGTGACGTCAAAGTGTTGTTGGGAACGGGGAGTGAGGGGTGTGCAATTATCGCCGGACTGTTTCATTATTCAGCCGAGAGGAAGTGAAACGACATCGCGTCTAGAGGCTATAAATCGATATCATCAACAAGTTGTAAGCGTAGGCCTACACTTCACAGTTAATAGACATCATTTTTATAGACTTTTCACAACGACGTTGTTCCAACAATTGATGCTAACAATGACAAGGTAGGATCGTTCGTATGTGGACGATCTTACCATCTCAAAGAATTCAATCAATTTTGATGTATCTAATTTTTTTTTAATTACATCGAAAAACAGGCACATGCAGCGCAGTGGTTAACGCGCTCGCTTCATGTGATCCGGATTGGGAGGGGAATTTCGAACCTGGTTCGATATCCCTGCCGCCGACCATCTTTACAGTGTTTTTTCGTAGAATTTCTCTCTGTAGTTCAGGCTAATGCCGAGATGGTTGTCACAATATAGGCCACGAACGTTTTCTTCCCACTATCCTTCTCATTACCCAAGAACCTTCATCTCATCATCCCATCATCTCGTTAATCATCCATCTGACGCCATTAGATCTGCGCTATCATGACAGTGCGTCGTTAAACCCAATATATATATATATATATATATATATATATATATATATATATATATATATATATATATATACAATATAGGCCTACATACATCTTCTTATATATAAAAAAGCTCGTGTCACATGTTAGAGGATGAACTCCTCCGGAACGGCTCGACCGAGTGTCGTGAAATTCCTCACGCACATTCGATAGGGCTTAGATGGTCCTAAAGTATACGAGATCTTCCGCCAACCTTTCTCCTGTGAGCAATATTCAAAAATTAGAACTTCGAGGAAAACACCAGTAATGACGTTGTTTACTGACATTGACAGCGTGACTCAATATCACTTCGATGGCAGAACAACGTTTGCCGAGTCAGGTAGTATATCAATATATCTATATATATGTATATATATATACGATAAACATAGGTACATATACACACATATATATATATATATATATATATATATATATATATATATATATATATATATATATATATATATATTTGTGCTGGTGAAGGTTTTGAGGGCCAATAGTTGATGGTAATGTCACACTTTGTGGATTGCCCTTTCTGGAAACAGTTGGCGGTTCTGGAAAGAACCTTGTCTCTCGACGTTTCGGACCGCTGCGGCTAACCATCTTCATGGAGTCGTCTTGTTCATATATATATATATATATATATATATATATATATATATATATATATATATATATATATATATATATATATATATATACCTATATATATATATATATATATATGAATATATATTTATATATATATATATATATATATATATATATATATATATATATATATATATATATATATATGTATGTGTGTGTGTGTGAGTATGTATTTAACATTAGGAAATATCAGAAAAAGTAGTTTCAGAACACTTTTAGGGTTTTTTGCTGTTATAGCTGATGCGCTTTTCCCATGTTCACGTGTCTCTAGGTTTCGTATGGCTCTTTTCAATGCCAGTGCAGGTGATATATGCTATTGTCGTTTGTGGGACATTGCACTCTATTATAACTACGTGCTATTTATATGCATCATCTAGCAATATTATAATAACAATATTAGGTCAGGTATTCCATTAATGCACTCCGTTTACTGTGTACTATGTAACTACACTAAACAACACAACATGTAAGTTTATTTCACAACTTCAACTGATTTCAAACTTACAGTTCAAATAGGCAACAATGCGCTCAGTCGTTCCAAATCTGAATGGTTTCTGAGAATAAATTTCCTATATCTTCCAGATTTTATGTTCCGGCATATATTACCATTACTCATACACTAGGAAAACGCCATATATGCGTTGTTAGACGAGCGGATAGTAATAGTATGGGAACAAATGGGTAAAAACTGCTTCGAGTGGTACCAATTTAGCACATTTTATTTATTTCCTTCAAAATGGCTGACCTGATCAAGCTGAAATTTTTCAGAAATGTGTATCAAAATGTAATTCAACTTCACGCAAAATTCCATTTTTTTTGGAAAAAAAAAATATTTTCTTTTTTTTCCGCCATGTTATTCTGAAGGGTATTTTTGAAATTTCTAAAATTTCTAAAAAAAAAAGTTTTCCCTGATAATGCCACAAAACTATACAGATCCAAGTTAGATGAGGAACCATATTGAAAAAAGTTTGAAGTTGATAGCTGTAGCCGTTTGACCTGTGGAGAACCGACAAAAAAACATAGAAAAAACTAAAAACGAACACCAATTTTTTTCAGTATGTCAAATTGAACCCTCGCTAAAGCTCGTCTAATCATTCACTGACGCCAATACATCTCAATCATCATTACTTTCGTCGCTAGAACAAATAATATAAATTGAATATAGCCTACATATTTCTCCGACTTTGATTGATTTCGTTGCGAAACATCCCGTGTAAGGTTTCAATGATCCACAATATTTATATCTTCCTCATTAAAATTCAGTAAAAAATTAACGATCACAAAGCAAATATATGCGAATTTATATACGTGAACATTTGTGTTTTCGTAAAACTTTTCATGATCACACAATGCGATCTAGTTTATTATTTAAATGATTCTATGAAACGATCATTTGCATTTGACTGATCTTTTGTAAATAAAAAGTATTTCCGTGCATAGTTACCAGCCAGATCTGAACTCGGGTCCATTAGTATTCCTGGTCGGCCCGTCAGGCTGGAAACGCTCGCTCGCGAAAACTCATGAATAATGGATTTTATATCATTTTGTCGACTACAAAAGACCGACCCACTAATTTCACATTCTGACTCGAGTCCAGGACATTCAGCACTGCGATAGGTTGATGCTTAACGAGCAAGACTTAACGAACGTGACCAGTTTAACGACGTATCGAGGTCGAATATTCATTTTCTCCATTTAGACCTGTTCGGATTGTTAAATATTTTGAAACTTGTGTACGGTTTTACCAACTGATTGTTAGTGGATGAAGCGATACATAGAGGATTAAGCTAACATGTTATCACCGTTCGTTATGCATGTTATTCCCGTACCTTAACTAATAGTTAGAGAATTAACAGTCAATTAGGATTCGTTAAACCGGCTCTTTTACTGTACAATCTACTGTTTGTTGAATGAATCACATCATAAATAATTATTTTCGTTGGGGTGGTAAGATCGCCCATCAAAAAGCTGAAATGGCTACTATTTTTTTTTAGTGCATGCTGCTTAACGACCCCACCAACAGCTAGGTTATACGGGGGTACGAATGAGCGAGTGATAACGAAACGAAGGAGTGATGATTAGTGAAAGGACGTTCACAAAAACCCACGCCTTATGCGTGACTCGAACCCACGCCCAATGGTGACTTCAGGTACTTCCGCTAGCGATAGTTGACTGAGACACGGGGGCGGCTCTACTAGTTATTTTATAGTAGTACTAGTACAGTTCGATCAAAGTATACCTATAAATAAGCGTGGTTGTGCTATTCACAAGTGATGAATACTTTTCACTGAACATTGAAATGTTTCGACTTAGTTTCATTCCGATGGAAAATCACTTGATAGCTCTATTATCATTTATCGTGACATCAGTAAAAAATGATTTTCTTACATAATCTCCTATTTTACATTGTGAATTGAGAACCAACGAGACACAATTGGTTAAAATTACTGGGACAATGAGCACGCCTATTTGTGTTTATTTTCCCAACCTTCCCCACTGACCTAACCGACATATTACACCCTCCAGCAGCCCCCGTCCCCAACTAAGGCATCAACCTACCCACCTAACCTGGCCAAAAAAAATCACCCCCTCCAGCACGCCCCCTCCCAAACAACATGGAAAAACCATCAGATTCAAGTGAGTTTAAAAACTATAAAAAACAACAATTCTCAACCTCCTGCAACCTTTTCTGAAAGATATAAACAAGATCTTTCAGAAAACACCAAAAATTCGAAAATCAAACACCAATTGGCGATGCTCAGTGCCACAGTAAAATTACCCACAATTGCCGTTACATTTTTTTTCTTCCATTCCCCCACCCTCCCGGGCTGAAATTTGGGAGTAGGGCAATGTCCCTTCCTCTGCCCGCCATTGTTTCGACGCCCTTTGGCGCTCCGTACGAACGATCCTTCCTAGTCGTCCGTAGTGAAAACTTATACTGTTGGAAGGTATACATGCTAATAACAAAAATACCCTAAATAAGAGCCAACTTTTTACTATTTTCAATTCGATTTTACGTAATTGTGAATGAAGTAGCCATTGCTCGATTACACCCAACAAACGTCTTTGTTTGTATCAATACGGTCTGTGAACGTGCTAAAACCAACAACAACAACAACAACAGCAGGCGACTAGAGTTAGGTCTGTCAGGTTGGTAACACAGCAGTTCTTGTGTCCAGTGCACTATGAGTGGTAACAGCCTCAGCGTACAGCAGTGTTCAACAGTTTCATCACAATGCAACACATCGCGTACTGTTGGCTGGTGTGTGTTCTCATGACGAGAACTGCGTTTGGGATGCCGGTAAGTACATATGAGTATGTTATATATATATAATTGTGGAGTACACATGAGTCTGAGAAATACATATATTATTATATATATATATATATATATATATATATATATATATATATATATATATATATATATATATGTGATACTTGAACTTCTTGGATACGATCCAATATCGAGGTAAGTGGGATATTTTAGCCATGTCGTAAAAGATACGCCTCGACCGGGAATTGAACCCGGGACGTTCAGATTGCCGGTCCGCTGCTCTCCCACTGAGCTACCGAGATATTACTTTTATGTCATGGCTATACTCAGAGTGACGACACTTCCTGGGGCTAGCCCTATAGAGGGATTGTGCAATCTTTACACCTTGGGTGAATCTAAGCCGTCTGTAGGGCTAGCCCCAGGAAGTGTCGTCACTCTAAGTATAGCCATGACATAAGAGTAATATCTCGGTAGCTCAGAGGGAGAGCAGCGGACTGGCAATCTGAAGGTCCCGGGTTCAATTCCCGGTCGAGACGTATCTTTTACGACATGGCTAAAATATCCCATATATATATATATATATATATATATATATATATATATATATATATATATATATATATATATATATATATATTGTATGGGGGGATGTGAGTAAATATCAAGTCCCTATGGTCCGATGCATCTCACTTGTTTTCGGAGGGAAATTGTCATTTATTATCCCAACAGCCTGATTCTGTCCTAGAGAATTTTGCCTCGTAGAATTCCACGAGGTTTTAAATGTTTCGAGAATCATTCCTTCAATCTTGAGACTTGGTCCTATCTTGTCACGCGGAATCTTCACATGTGAATATGGATGTGAGTCGAGGTACTCGTGTTCAGATCGTCAGTCAAAAACAGGTGGTGCGAATGAAGTGACATTGTTGATATACTTTTAGACAGTTTCATTTGATATTTTGTTTCATATTTTTATTTTCTCTCCCCCTTGGGGATTTACTCTCAAATTCTGTCTCTTATCGAGCAGTGGTAGGAAGAAGATATTTGTAATTATTTTCAAAAGTATGTCATCAATATATGAATTCATCAATTCTCAAATTAACTTTGACCAAGTATGGCAGAGTGTTCACAAAATTATGATTCAATCGTATATATATATATATATATATATATATATATATATATATATATATATATATATATATATATATATATATATATATGTATATATGTATATGAATTTATTATTCAATTTTTTCTGGTATCAACGAATTTTCCCCTCAGTTTGTACCTAACAACTTCCGCAATTTGAATTCCACCTACATAATTGTGATTAATAATGAATTCTCATTCGTCAACTTTGCTCTCTGGCCAGATCCAGTCCTTTTCTCAGCACAGCTACCCAGGCGTGGTGCTGAAGATCATCTACGACTCGCTCGCCGAAGTCCCGTACGACAACCTCCTCAACTCGCTGAGCCGCCGCGGCGGCAGCGCAGACCTTTACTCTGACGTCACCGGCATCGTCTCGCAGCTGATCAACGCGAACACGTCATCGGGTGTCGACCACGACGCCGTGGCGCGAGCGATCGTCAGCGCGATGGAAATGATCGATCACTCTTCTATCGACGTTGTCCTGAACGAAGCCGGTGTTGTCACGAACCCGAGTGACAACGGCGAGCTGTCGGAGAATATGCTCGATGTTCTGGAGCATGCCCTAGAAGCTGTTCAACTGGCGGGTAACAGTCAGAAGCATCTTGTAACACCTGTCCCTAGTAAATATTCCAGGTCAAAAAGACCGCCGATATGTGCCAAACCGGATGTGATACGTGTGGCACCACTGCCTGTATGTGCGACGCCACAAAACACAGATGTGGCGTCTAAACGCATGCATTTTCAACCACCTGTGGTGTGTGTTATGCCAGAAAAAGTGTATGCAACATCAGAGAAAAAATGTGTGGCACCTGAAATAGAAAGTATATTACCACTTCCAATGTGTGGAACACAAGATAAAGTATATATTACGTCTAGAGTTAGGAGTTCACCACCACCTCCATTATGTGCCATCCCAGGAAAAACAGCTGCGGTTACATCAATCACAACTACAACATCACCTCCGTTATGTACCACGCCAAAAACGCCAGAAACGCCAGAAACAACACAAATGACCGAATCCTCAACATCTGTAACATACTCAACATCGCCAACTGCTTCAAAACCATCGTCGACAGTCATATTAGAACCTACAATAGCAACACAAATGACCCTTCCCCCAACATCTTCAACATCTTCAACATCGACAACAACTGTCTTGAAAACGCCAACGACTGTTATTCCTGAAACCACACAAATGGCCACCTGTCCAACATCTTCAACATCGCCAACTTTCCTAACAACACCAACGACAGCCATTTCAGAAACAACACAAATGACAACTTCCTCAACATCTTCAACATACTCATCATCACTAACTACTTCAACACCCCCGACGACACCTAAATCAGAAAGTACAATAAAAACACAAGTGACCTTTCCCCTAACTTCTTCAACACCTTCAACGGACTCGACATCGCCAACTTACTCAACATTGCCCACAACAGTCAAAACAGAAACAACACAAATGACCACTTCCCCAACACTTTCAACAACCCCAACACCTCCAACGGAATCCACATCCCCAACAACGGTCATCACAGAAACAACACAAATGACCAATTACCCAACAATTTCAACCGCCCCAACACTTTCAACAGCCCCAACGGACTCGACATCGCCCACAACGGTCATCACAGAAACAACACAAATGACCACTTCCCCAACACTTTCAACAGCCCCAACGGACTCGACATCGCCAACAACAGTCATCACAGAAACAACACAAATGACCACTTCCCCAACACCTTCAACAGCCCCAACGGACTCAACATCGTCAACATCAATCGTCACAGAAACAACACAAATGATCACTTCCCCAACACTTTCAACAGGCTCAACGGACTCAACATCGTCAGCAACAATCGTCACAGAAACAACACAAATGACCACTTCCCCAACACCTTCAACAGCCTCAACGGACTCAACATCGCCCACAACGGTGAGCACAGAAACAACACAAATGACTACTTCCCCAACACCTTCAACAGCCCCAACGGACTCGACATCGTCAGCAACAACCGTCACAGAAACAACACAAATGACCACTTCCCCAACACCTTCAACAGCCTCAACAGACTCAACATCCCCAACACCTTCAACAGCCCCAACGGACTCAACATCCCCAACACTTTCAACAGGCTCAACAGACTCAACATCGTCAGCAACAATCGTCACAGAAACAACACAAATGACCACTTCCCCAACACCTTCAACAGCCTCAACGGACTCAACATCGCCCACAACGGTGAGCACAGAAACAACACAAATGACCACTTCCCCAACACCTTCAACAGCCCCAACGGACTCAACATCGTCAGCAACAATCGTCACAGAAACAACACAAATGACCACATTCCCAACACCTTCAACAGCCCCATCACCTGCAACAGACTCAACGGACTCAACATCCCCAACACTTTCAACAGCCCCAACGGACTCAACATCGTCAGCAACAATCGTCACAGAAACAACACAAATGACCACATTCCCAACACCTTCAACAGCCCCATCACCTGCAACAGACTCAACGGACTCAACATCCCCAACACTTTCAACAGGCTCAACGGACTCAACATCGTCAGCAACAATCGTCACAGAAACAACACAAATGACCACTTCCCCAACACCTTCAACAGCCTCAACGGACTCAACATCGCCCACAACGGTGAGCACAGAAACAACACAAATGACCACTTCCCCAACACCTTCAACAGCCCCAACGGACTCGACATCGCCAACAACAATCGTCACAGAAACAACACAAATGACCACTACCCCAACACTTTCAACAGCCTCACCGGACTCGACATCGCCAACAACAATCGTCACAGAAACAACACAAATGACCACTACCCCAACACTTTCAACAGGCTCAACGGACTCAACATCGTCAACATCAACCGTCACAGATACAACACAAATGACCACTTCCCCAACACTTCAAACAGCCCCAACGGACTCAACATCGCTTACAACGGTCATCCCAGAAACAACACAAATGACCACTTCCCCAACACCTTCAACAGCCCCAACGGACTCAACATCGCCCACAACGGTCATCCCAGAAACAACACAAATGACCACTACCCCAACACCTTCAACACCCCCAACGGATTCAACATCACCCTCAACGGTCATTACAGAAACAACACCTATGACCACTTCCCCAACACTTCCAACAACAGTCATCACAGAAACAACACAAGGTACCACTTTCCCAACACTTTCAACAACCCCAACACCTCCAACGGAATCAACATCGCCAAAGACTACGGAACCAGAAAAAATGACAGACAAGCCTTTCACGACTGTTCGACCGATAAACACTGAACCGACAGCCCCCGACACCGAATCAACATCAAAAACAGAAATATTTCGCGTACTGATTCCGGTAAGTGATACTGACTCACTAGAGAATCCTGTTCTTCCCTCAACAATCGCTCCACCGCCGCCTGTGAATGATCAAGCCACGACTGTGTTCCCGCCCAAAGGAGCCCACTTCGTTGTGTCACAGCCACCTAAACCTGGTAAACCGATCCATTCCGCACCCTCTGACGTCACGACACAGACACCTCGAGATCAACAAGTTTCTGATATCAACAAAGATAAAAACGACGTCAAAAAGTTTTTATTAATCCGTAGAGCGTGGGGTAGACGTAGGAAAAATAAAAATAAAGGGAATAAGAACAGAAGATTTGAAAATAGATTCAATTCTTCCGGAGAAGAACTTTCTCCGCGCGATCAAGATGAGGCGGTGAAAACTGAAGTGGACGTAATGACAAAACGAGCTCGATCCAAAGTTCCACGGTTACGTAATGGTGCTTCAGTACCTCAGCGAGCGAGCAATCTGCGTGCTTCGACTAACTTCGGTGGTAAATCACCTATAGACGTCATATACTCGAAGTATATTGAGAGTAACAAACAAGGTGGGCATCGTATACGGCCATTATTTTGATCAAATCGTTACATAAACTCCAGATGAATTCTTGGAGTGTGGAAGAAAAATCCTAGATTTGTGGAACCTTACCAAGAGAAATATCTTGAAATAATGGCCTAGGTCTCTTCAGCTTCTAGAAACTAGAGCTCTGATTAGCTAAATGGTAACTGAAAAAGCGTCTCACTGTTTAACTGGAAGATAATAACAATGTCACGGTCTGTTGGGTTGTAATAATTCATCATATCCATGGCAACCTCTTACTCACAACCCTCTGTACTAGCAACAATGTAAATACAAGAACACTAATCATGTTGCCATAGTAATCAGTTCTATAGTAAACATCCAATCAAAGACGTTAGAGTTGAAGAGGCTGATGGCGTGGTGAGCCTAGAGAGGTTGCTTTGGTAACTAGTCATTATCCAATCAGCGTCCAGGTCTAGGGCGTCATTATGCCGTAGAAGAAGACGGTAATCTGGGCCAAGTGTCCGTGAAGCGCAGGGAAAGTATCGAACGTGGAGATGGTGAGAGCATGGAGTTGTATATATGGAGGTCTATCTCAGCGAGGAGCCGTGTACCAGATCCCATACTTCCGGTACTTTCGAAACGGCGGCCATGTTTTTTTTTCAACTGCCAGTTGGAGCTACTCCTGCTCTGGTCATTCAGCAAGGCCTTCTTTATTATTTCGTATTATATAACAATATACTGAAATCAAGGCCTTCTTTATTATTACATTATGTAATAATAAAGAAGGATTCTTTGAATTCGGACACTAAATACAAACCAAGTGTCGATAGGCCACACCTGACAACAATCAGCTTGAGCAGCGAACATGGCCTCCGTTATACCTGCTAATTAATGTCAAGTGGGTTGAGTTTTACACACGGAGTTATACCTGCAGTACAATACAACTCCATGATGAGATGTTGTTCAACTTTCATCACTTCACACTGCATTTTCCTTCAAACTTTGTTTGTGATGTAAATATTATATTTTCATGATGTTATAATTTTAAAATATCTTTATTATATAGAAATAAAAAAATGTTATTCATACGAGATGTAATATATAGAATATGAAACATTAACTGCTCTGTGATTTAACCCAACTTACGTCTTCTGCAGGCTATCAATCTTCCACAGTTTTTGCAGAATAAGGCCCAGAGGTTGAATCCGACCTGTTGTTACTGACGGAATCACAACGGATTATCAGTGTGAATACATTTCTCAATGCTTCGTTACGACTTCGTGAGTTCGTTCGCTTTTCGCGCGCTTTCCACTGCCTTCTGGATGACAGTTCGAAGAGAAGTCACTCTCTCTTCTTTAAATCCAAAGATTGAGTGCATTATTGATTTCGATATATAATAACAACTCGATCTCTGTGTTTTATTTGCTTCTGCCTAACCTCAAAAACGAAGCCAGAAAGTGTAATCAATTGATTAATCTGAACGAACTCGTCAAAAAAGAAAAAATCCAAAAACTGGGCTAGAATACTTATAATAATTTTAATATTTATTATCATAGAATCCATGTGACAATAGTATAGTCCAAATCATACATATCTGTTAGGATGTGCAGACTAAAATAACTGAAATAACTTCAAATGCGTTCCAAACGACTGCCGTCTCGATATTGTTGTGCCTAACCTTTAGTAGTATTGGGAGTTTTGGGGACGATTGGGAGTTTTGCCGTGGAAGTGTCGAAACTGAGTTCACTGGAATTAATGCTGCTGTTTCATAAATACTTTTCTCCTTGTATTTACACAATGTATTAATGATTACAATTATAGTCACGAACAATAGTTCATGCTTAATCGTGAATAGTCTGATGAGTATTTAAAGTTTTTAAAATACATTTCAAAGACATGTTTCTTTAGGAATCTTCCATATTTATAGTTTAATACAATTTGTTTTCTGATATACTTGTATTCAATAAAGGAGAAGCTCGTCTACCAACATAACAAACACGAATATCACCGTCATGTTCGTATAGCTGTGCTTAAAGGACGTCTCAATCCTGAAACAGATTTCAACAAATAATGAAGATATTCAAGTCCTCCTTTTTTCATATTTTTTTTTAAATTTTAATTTTCAATATGTTTTAACATTGTATTCGTAGACCCTCAAAGTCATATCGCCTTGTCTGAAGGTCTACTAAAGTGTTTGAACTAATAAACATGCATACAGAAAATAAAACAGATAATCAAGACAGAGCAGAAATTATTTCAATAATAAATTACGTTAACTAGTAGAAAACTGGAATCATCTGAATTTCAGAAATTATAATTAATATTGTTCTCCTCCCGAGACCATGCGTCATGATATAGGCATTATCAGTATCAATTTAGACCATATAGTAACGTCAATTTTGAAAGACTCATCCTTCACTCTTCCCAATCTTCTATATATAATAACTCGTCATGAACATTACAGAACATTTAATTTATTTCAATTATTTAATCTTCAAACTTTTTTTATTTTCAATAACGTTCTTTTTTTATCGTCGACTTATATATCTAGATATAAGTTAATAATTTCATATAGGTAATTTCTGTAATTGAATTATATTTTATATAGATATAATTTAGCTGGATCCCAATGGTCAATCACTATAAGTGAACAGCTGAAAATAAAGTTGTTATTCTTCTCCTAATGTCTACGTCACGAAAGATAAATAAATTTCAATTTCAGATATTTGAGATGATGATATCCAGTCTTCCTCAAAATTGGGAAAGTAAATGTCGTCGCAACTCATTAAAATTCAGACTCAGTATTTTAATGTCCTTTGAGGGTATATAATTTTTCACGACGAGATTGACATTGAAAAAGTAAACGTATTCTTGAAATTCTTCAAGGATCAATTCTGCGAGATTATCGAATTACCGAAGTGTTCACAATAATTAGATGAACGTTAGCGAAGATTTCCACTCAACTCTTACGGAGCTTTGTCTGTGTGTTTTTCTTTGTTCGTAAGCACTGCACAGGTCACAGGATTTGACCGATCGACATGAAACTTTCTCTGTATACGCAAACTTATCCAACTTAGAACTGTATAGTTTTTAGGTCAAATATGGTGGACCGTTTTTTAGAAACATCATCTCAAAGTTTCTAGAAACCCCATAAGATTAGACTGAGCGGAAAAAAATTGAAAAATAAAATCTCACCAATATAATTCAAATTTTCCTCAAATGTAAAAACGGAAGTGATACACATAATTAAAAATTCGTATGCAATTCGAATCAGCCGTTTCGGAGAAGACAATGTAATATCTTTATTCATCGAATAGATAGAAATAATAGCAGAAAAATGTTGCAGTGATAGATTCACGGCTCCCTAGATTCGTTGGTATCGAATGAAGTATATTTTATATGATCAAGGTGTGTATAGAGTTTTAGATTTTACTTTATATATAGATATCTCGCTTATCTTACAACGCATATTCTGCGTTTGCCTAGTTCAGTTGGTACACAACATTCATATTCCGTGAATATAAGTATATCTGAATTTTCCTGTACTTGTAATTTTATTCTCACTTTTCCTTCCGATCTGACGGTCGCTAGATGGCGACACGGTCGTAAAACATATGTCCCGAGTTATGCAACCAGCAAAGCAATTGACGTGCCGCTCTACGAATCACGTAGTGTAATGAGGGTAGTCTAGTTTTCAGGATCATTAGTCTATGCTATTGATCTAACACCAGTGCCTGTATGTGTGTGTGTATGTGTGAGTTGGCTTCATTCCAGTGATAAGCGAGCGAGATAACAATATCTGCATTATTTGTGGCCACAGGTACGTTTGTGAGACACTAGACGGTATGGCGGTGGGGGGGGGGGGGGGGGGGGGGAAGGGGGGATTAGACATTAGACAGACAGGAGCTTTTGGTCTAAGCTTGGTCTGTATAGCTATCTAGCGATGGATTCTAGCTATCGTAGCGATGGATAGACAACAGGCTTCTAGAGCTTTGTTACTATTCATATGATAGAAAAACAAAAATGTGCTGTTATCGCAGAACAAATTGCATTATACTTTCTCTCTATTGAACTACGTTTTTAGTGTAAAGTTGGAATTAATTACTTTATAACTTATCAAGGCAAGAAACAGAAAAGCAGAAATACGTTTTCTTGTAATTTCTTCGCGCAACATTTCTTCTGCCTACGTTGAGGTCTTCTATTAATGTAGAGTATATCTCGGACAAATCTTGGACTTCATTCTCTACGCAAAAATGGTTCATGTAATAATATTGCATTATATATATTTTTTTATCTAAACGGCTGATCCGATTTAGGCGTACCTGGAACTTTGAAATAATGTGTATCATTATTGTAGAAAAATTCAGTGAGTATTTGAATTTGTCCAAAGTAGATATTTTTCCCGAATTTTCTCCTCTGGGTTATTCTTGAGCGGTTTTCAAAAAGTTCGAAATAATTTTTCTCAGAGATAGTAGAACCGATTGTGCCTCAAAACTTTTCACTATCGAATCTAATGAGGACACTTGTGTATGTCAAGTTTCAACTAAATCTAAGCTTTCATTCGACGTGTGGAGCGAGAGGAAAAATACAAAAAAATATCGTTTTTCTTGGTACGGTGAAATGGAATCTTCACTTCGCTCATCCAATTATCGAAAGTTATACGATTATTTAATTGGCTGACTACCTTCTTCTACCGTGGATACAAGTGTGCTTATAATTGTATGCTTAACGACCCCACCAACAGCTACATTATACGGGGGTACGAATGTGCAGGTGATAATGCAGTATCTAGTGGTGATAGCGTACATTTTAGGACTTTCACTTGAACCCAGGGGTGTTCAGGGGTGTCAGAACACTTTGACAGTTGATGGGAAGGGGGGGGGGGGGCAAGCTCAACAATTGCGACCCGTGGGGGAAGGAAGTAATTGGTGCCACAAATTCAATAACATTCAATAACATTAACATTTGTACTAGGAAAAAGCTAATTATTTATTCACAGAATCTATATCTTAATTGTGGGCAAATAACAATTATTCATCATACGAAGCCTGTGCTCTTGTGGGAATATTATTAGACGAGCTTCAGCGAGGGTTCAATTTGACATACTGAAAAAAATTGGTGTTCGTTTTTATGTTTTTTTTTATGTTTTTTTGTCAGTTCTTCACAGGTCAAATGGCTACAGCTATCAACTTCAAACTTTTTTTCAATATGGTTCCTCATCTAACTTAGATCTGTATAGTTTTGTGGCATTATCGGGTGGTAACTTTTTTTCTATGAATTTTAGAAATTTAAAAAATACTCATTAGAATAACATAGCGGAAAAAAAGGAAATATTTTTATTTTCCTAAAAAATGAAATTTTGCGTGAAGTTGAATTACATTTTGATACACATTTCTGTAAAATTTCAGCTTGATCGGGTCAGCCATTTTGAAGAAAAAACATAAAATGTGCTGAATTGGTACCACTCGAAACAGTTTTTACCCATTTTTACCCATACTATTACTATCCGCTCGTCTAACAACGCATTTATGGCGTTTTCCTAGTGAGAAGAAATTGTGGAAGTGGGTTTCAACAGGAAACAACGAGACAAATTGAGTCTTGCAAGAACTTGTTCTTGCCCCCCCCCCCCCCCCCCCCCCCGGTTCCCTCGCCAGTGCGTGCCTTATGCTAGTGCTCAAGCCTGCGGTGCCTCCGCTGCCTGAGGTGCGGAGGGGTTTTGTCCCCCCTCCTCGTCAGCGCCCCGACGCCTCGTTATACCGGGTATTGTCTGACCGAGGGTGGCGTTGACGGGTCGTTGACAGGTCGCTGACGTCTTGATTGATCACCTCGGGCCTCTCCAGCCGTGGGAACCGGCCCTCAAGGTGTACTTCTTGTTCGGTCGAGCCGCCGAGACGTTTCATGTCGGTAACGAGGGCCGGTAAATCACATGATCGTGTTCTAGTTGAAGTCTCGTTTAAGACAAGTATTGCGTTTTTTTTCTTGGTGTGTTTTTCGTGTATATATACTGAGGTATAAGAATTAAGGGGAAACCACCCACAGTGTAATATTTTCAGTGTCGATGATGCATGTAAACGATCGCAGTGACTTCGGCAGTAATTCTTCTGAACATATTGTTAGATGAGAGTTAGCAAAGATTTCCATCCTACTCTTATGAGCTTTGTCTGTGTGTGTGTTTTTTTTTGTAAACACTGCACAGGTCGCAGGGTTTGACTGATCGATATGTAACTTATATTCGATTTTACATTTCACAGTCTATTGTTCAGTTAGAAATTATAGTTATTATAGTTAGAAACTTATATATCATTTTATATACCATTTTTGTATGTATTTTATATTTTATATACCATTTTATACCATTTTGTACTTTTATTATACCATTTACAATATCCTACGTATTCATGTTATTGATTCTATGTCGATTTTTTTGTATTCTACAACCACAGTTTTGTGATTATGTAAAGCGAGACTATTGGCAACAAACCAATTAGTTGCACTCGACAATGCTATACTAAAAGTGGCTCTGTTTGGTACCTAAACGTAGGAACTCTTGAGGAAATTTACATATCACAGTATATTGTTTAGTTAGAAATTATAGTAGAAAAATTGTGAATGGCTAGAAATCGACCTTTCAATATTATCCATTAGTGAGACTGAAGTAATAAGTCAGAGAACATCACTTCTCTGGGGCTGAATATGAATTAATAATGACACTATAATTTTCCCCTCACTTTCTCTTTCTTGCCAACATCCACAAACGTTGACAACTATGGCCAAGGGAACGTCCATAAATTATGTCACACTTTTTCAGGCCACTTTGAACCCCCCCTCCCTCCCATGTCACAGTTGGTCACAAAACCAATTACCCTCCCCCCTTTAAATACGTCACAAATTCTCATACCCCCCTTTCTAACAAAAAATTGAAATTAACAGGCAGCAAAGGTGCAATAAAATTATGAAATTAAAATATTCATTTCTTTATGTATACTTTTATTGAAATTATTGCTTGTTATGCAATTATGCATAGGTATTAAGTAATGATACATTTCCAAATTTATAAACCAGTTTTAGAGTTTACTCCCATGGCTCCCAAAAGCTCAAAATCTTTTTCTTCTTGGTTTTGGGTATTACCATATATCCCATCTGGCCAGTATGCAACTTTGATATACAACTGCTGTCTTTGGGGTGGGTATAATAATGTAAGAATCTATAAGAATGGCGCAAAATACATAGAACAAAAGAATGGTAAGTCACACAGTTGTCTCCCCCCCTCCCCCCCTTATAACACCTTGTCACAAATTATGACACCCCCCCTCCCCCCCCTAAGCTGTGACGTAATTTATGGACGTCCCCCAAGTACACGTACATGAACGTAGGCGCAGAATGAATTCGCTATCGACGTGCCTTCAAACTCGACCATGGGTCTACATTCATTCTTCTTCTTCTACTCCTTTCCGCTCTGTTTGTATATCGAAGCTAATTTAAAATCATTTGTTTATTTCCAATACATTTACAACCAATACATCACATTGCAATGATTGCATTATCGATTTTATCAGCATATTCCATGTTATTACGTTGGCAACTTGGCTAACTGCCTTAACGGATTCAGAAAATATCAATGAATTGTAAACGAATATATTCTCTCTCTTTCTAAACTCTTTGGCCTTGTTTTGTCTCCAAGCTCTTGAATATTGGTAACTCTCAGCTATGCGAGTGTTGACAGATCGACACGCCCGACCGTCAGTACTGATGCATAGAAGTAAACGGCTGTTCGGAACTTCACACGAAACAGTGGAACAGTTTTTTGGCTCAAGTTTCACTTAAGCAGTAGTTTTTATAGCCTATTTGCAGGACGATTAAACTGGAAATGAAACTATTATTGTCATCCAATGTTTACGAGCGAGCTACCGAGAACAAAAGATTCACCCAATTGTTGTTGAACGGTGATAAATTATAATGCTGGTTTATAGTGTATTTGAAGCGATCACGGCTTACTTGAGGCCATATGGACAGTATTGTCGACATTGTTGTGAGACATTGTTGTAAGACATCCATTGTCGGCAGGATATTCACTTGCTACACCTGGGATAAGCAACTCAAGTCTCGTGCCTGGGTTTCTGTAACTGTCATTTCACTTACTATCATTTCCCGCTCATTCGTAACCCCGTTCAACCCAGCAGTCGGTGGGGTTGTTAAGCAAACAATATTCAGAATCAGAAATCCTGATTCCACTTATAGTTATCTTCTTGCTTTATAATAAATAATAAAATATAATTTTTTTCACCAACCCTCGTACGTGTGATAAGTGTGCTTACGATTGTCCGTCTACCCTAGCATCTATCACCATCGGTCGGTCGTCTCGATCTGTCAACCCTTACCTGCTAACAGACTGAATCAATTGTTAAGCCCAGCTTGCAACAATCAATATACATAATTGAGTGAGCCCGTTTACCTCGCCTATCGCCTGCTCTCAATTAGTCCTGAGAGATTGCCAGGAAGTCTTGGTTAATCGCGTGTTGAATTGCCAGGTGAGATAATTGCCAGCGCTGGTCTCGCGTCTGCGGGGGGGACAGGAAAGTCGATAGCGATTGGGGGGGGGGGGGGGGGGATGAGGGGGGGGGGGGGGGACGGTTAATCCAACCAATAAGCTTGGATGGATGTTCGACTTGAAGTAGGAAATCGTTTTACGAAATCGTTTACTATAAATACCTTATTATCTATACACAGTTGTGGGAAGCGAGAGTGTCAAATGCTCTCAGAACATATAAACGATCGTAGTGACCTCCCTGGTGAACATTGTAGTGAAACTGCTTCACACCATTCAGAGAAGTATCTTATGAAATACTGTTGATCCATAATGAACATTCACAATATATTACGTGTTATTTATATGTATAACGGTACGCTGTGAAGTAAAAATCGAAGGCTAAAATATCGAGTGTTACTGTTACATACCAAAAAACTTTCCATTTTTGTTATTATACTAGGAAAATGCCATATATGCGTTGTTAGAGGAGCGGATAGTAATAGTATGGGTAAAAATGGGTAAAAACTGCTTCGATGCGAGTAGTACCAATTTAGCACATTTTATGTTTTTTCTGCAAAATGGCTGACCCGATCAAGCTGAAAATTTCCAGAAATGGGTATCAAAATGTAATTCAAATTCACGCAGAATTTCATTTTTTTGGAAAATAATGTTATTGGAAATAATGGAAAATAATATGTTATTCCAATGCGTATTTTTGAAAATTCGAAAATTCATAAGAAAAAAAAAACATAAAAACGAACACCAATTTTTTTCAGTATGTCAAATTGAATCCTCGCTAAAGCTCGTCTGAAAATTCGACTTATCAACATTTTTGACAAATATTATCTGCTTCTTGTGATGTATTCGTTGATTTCGCATCTCACATTATTCACGTTATATGATCATTTATATCTGAGAAGTCACCCTGGCGGCAACTTTCTGCTCTATGAAGACTGGGAACGCCCTTAAGATTATTAACTTAGTCAAATGAAGGGATAAGGTATATACGGAAAGACTCACGGCATTTCTTACACCTCTTTTCCAAACCAATAAATCAATTCGCCTCGTTCATTTAATTATCTGCTCAGCTTAGTCGAGTATCTAGAAGGCAGGTGTTTGCTAATGGCTGTCAGCGAGCGCTGATTGGCTGTATCGATCCACGGCCTATTGGCGACATTTACCGTTCAACTCGCTCAAGACATGGAGGGCGCGTGGCGTTAAAACACGGGTACCAACATCGGAAATACCAGACACCTCATTGCCTGGGCCGTTGGTATAAAGCAATCATATTTCAACTAATTTCATCTTTTCCATCTATTCTTTATTTAGAGAACCGGCACATGCAGCGCAGTGGTTAACGCGCTCGCTTCATGTGATCCGGGAGACGAGGGGAATTTCGAACCCAGTTCGATCCCCACCGCCGACCATCTTTACAGGGATTTTACATGGTTTCCCTCTGAAGTCTAGGCTAATGCCGGGATGGTTCCTACAATAAGTCTGCCACGACCGCTTCCTTCCCACTATACTTCCCATTACCCAAGAACCTTCATCTCATCATCCCATCATTTCATTAATAATCCATCCGACGCCATTAGATCTCAGTTATCAGAACAGTGCGTCGTTAAACACAATATATATATATATATATATATATATATATATATATATATATATATATATATATATATATATATATATATATATATATACCTTTATATATAATCATATGTTGGGTTTCGCTGGCGTCTGTCTGTGCATGCTCAACCGGTTCCGAACGGTCCAAGACATTCTGGGGGAGGACGGAAGGTCCGATCGGTGAATTCACGCGCAATTTGGTTAGTGCGTAGCGAGGCTGTGCGTTCAACTTATAACACTAGTAGTGAGAAGTATAGTAACAACAGAGAGAGAGAGAGAGAGAGAGAGAGAGAGAGAGAGAGAGAGAGAGAGAGAGAGAGAGAGAGAGAGAGAGAGAGAGAGAGAGAGACCGCGTTTTCAAACGCAAGGCTCAAGGCTAGTTAATTCAGAGGAACCTATACTCACGACCCAACATTTCCAGTGGCAACGTATTATATAAACGATCGCACTGACCTTCCGGACGAATATATTCTATCAGTGAAACTGCCTCCCTACAGAACTCGTATGAAATACTGTCGAACCATAATAAACACTCACATTATGTTACATGTTATTTGTATGTAGCGGTACGCTGTGAGGTGATAGTCGATGACACAAACACCAAGTGTTACTGTTACCATAGATAAGTATATGGTTACTTCTCTAAGCTGTTACATACAACTGATCTTTCCAACTTTGTTATCATAACATTTGACTCATTAGCAGTTTCGGCATATGTCTGCATCTTAATGATGTATTTGTCACATTTGTACCTGTTGATTCATCATTTGTGTTTGTAGCACTGTTGAAGTATTATGATCATTCATGTCTGTGAAATCCTGGCGGGAACGTACCACTTAATGGAGACTGGGGGCGCCTTAATAGCCGTTTCTTGTTCACCTGATACCTGTTAGAATCCATGAGGCTGACAAGGTCGACTGGTTTAGTCAGGAAGAATCAAGGCTTCCATTCGTGGTTCAAGCTGTACTTCAGATGTGAAGAAGTTCATCACGTGAATCATGGCACCTCCACCAAAAAGTTGAACGAAATATTGGATCGTATCCAAGAAGTTTAATGATCACATATATATATATATATATATATATATATATATATATATATATATATATATATATATATATATATATATATATATGTGTATATGTGTGTATATGTGTGCATGTGTGTGAATATGAAGAATCGCTCGATAGTTTGTTTTGAACGGCTGACGATTGCCATGTTCCACATCGCTATACGATCATAACGCTTTGAATGTCAATAACTGCTCCTCATGCTCCTTCAGTTTTCAAGTATAATTATACCAACAGTAGACTTGAACTACCCGCGCGCTAGTGTATTGGGATAGAGGGAACGGTCGCTCGGAACCTTCATCTCATGGTTCCAAGATACACACGAGACACGAAGACTTGAACCACCCGCGCGCTAGTGTATTGGGATAGGGGGAACGGTCGCTCGGAACCTCCTGTGGTTATCAAGCTCTCACAGTAATCCCGCCTGAGATCTAGGCCAAGCTTATACATGGTGTTGTGCAGTAATTCCTGTAATTCACGGGGCTGTGCTTGTATGATATTTGTTATGCTAAGCACGAGGGAGGTGTGATGTTTCATACCTGTTTGGCAAGGTTTATAATCTTTACATTGTCATTTCATCGTCTTTCAAATTTCTGTTCCATCATCTGGTCTTTATATACAATATTTCATTGCCTTATTGAATTCTGTGTAAACCTTTCGTAATATGCCGACAAAATATGAGTAGCGTCTATCCACTTTAGACGATCAATTTTTCCCTGAAATCAATTTCAGAAAAGTAGAATATACCCACGTTTCCTATGTTGCCTACACATGAGCAAGGAAATCTTGCACTTGCATGCAAGAATTTCACGAAGTTAAAATACGTTCAACTTTTACTGCAATCTTTCACCGGTGACCAATGAGCGAGGAGCCTTTGGTCACGTGCATTTCCGTTGACTCCGTAGGATCTACAAACTGTACATCGTCATTCACCATTGAACATACCAAAAAAAAAGAAGGAGAACATTCCCCAGGGAATATTCCCATACCGGCACATGCAGCGCAGTGGTTAACGTGCTCGCTTCATGTGATCCGGGAGGCGAGGGGAATTTCAAACCCAGTTCGATCCCCGCCGCCGACCATATTTACAGTTTTTTTCATGGTTTCCCTCTGTAGTCTAGGCTAATGCCGGGATAGTTCCTACAATAAGTCAGCCATGACCGCTTCCTTCCCACTATTCTTCCCATTACCCAAGAACCTTCATCTCATCATCCCATCATCTCATTAATCATCCATCCGACGCCAATAGATCTGCGCTATCCTAAAGTATACGAGATCTCCCGCCGAGCTTTCTCCTATGAGCAATATCAAAAAAATTGGCACTTCAAGGACAACACCAGTAATGACATTGTTCCATGACATTGACTGCGTACTCAAGGTCTGCTGCGCGTAAACATCCCGCACCTACACACTTTCAATACATTGGTTATTCTTACATCAACAACCAACATTCACTACAAATCACTTCGATGGCAGAACAACGTTTGCCTAGTATATATATATATATATATATATATATATATATATATATATATATATACATATATATATATATATATATATATATATATATATATATATATATATAAAATAGTGTTCCCATGCGCCCATCACTAATTGTACCAGCCAGCAACTTGTTTGCAGATAATATAACATTGTATCGAGCAAAGACCTGAGAACAGCTATGAGAAGCAACAAAGTCGTAGATAACACCCCGAACAAGTTAGTGTAGGTTAATGTTTCCTCCGTCGTCAGCTTCGCCAGCTCGACACGCCCGGTCGGTGATGTTGAGTGATACGAGCAGACCACCGATCGTCCTCTAGTCTTATGTAGAACGACAGTTTACTTATAAGTATTGGAAGAGCTTTGTACGTGGTCTGGTATTGTATGCGTCCGACCCAGTGGCGGGCACTTACCTCGTATCCAATATCCTGAGGGGGGAAGCTTTCTGGAGGAAATATTGTGTGGAAAAGAGCGTTATTGTACAGAAAGAGGGAAATATTGTGTGCAAAGAGAGAAATATTGTGTGGAGAGAGGGAATTATATTCGGAAGAAGAGAATATTGTGTCGATGAGGCGAATATTGTGTGAAAAGAGGTGATTATTTTGTGTAAAAAGGGAAATAATGTGTGGAAAGAGGGAAATATTGTTTGGAAAGAGGGAAATATTTTCCGGAAAGAGGTGAATATTGTGTGGAAAGAGGGAAATAATGTATGGAAAGAGAGAAATAACGTTTGGAAAGAGGGAAATAATGTTTGGAAAGAGGGAAATATGTTTGTAAAGAGGGAAATATTGTGCGCAAAGAGAAAATTAATGTGGGGAAAAAGGTAAACATTGTTTTTGTGTCATGTTTTGACATTGTTGTCCACGCATCACAACAATATGTGACGTCAATTGAAGGAGGCTGTATTTTCCTCCGCGCTTTTCGTTTTAGTCACTCCTTCTTAAAAGTAATACCATCCATATCTTGGCTCTATTGCAAGAGAAGTGTTCTGCCTCGCATGTAGACTACTGTATTATCGACCTCGATCTAGCCAGTCGATCGCACAAGAGTAGGTTGTTACCGACATCAAGTCGGAAATCACTTCACGTGTAATAAAGAACTTACGATTTGTGTATCTCTCTCTATCGCAACTAGGAATCCCTCTCCCTCTCTCGCTCGTAGCTTTCCTTTTCCTTCAGCTTTATCAATTTTGTTTTCCTTTCCCTTTTTTTCTCCTCCCCTTTTTTTCTTCCCCCTTTTTTTTTTTCATCGCTCTCGCTCTCCCCCCCCTTTTCTTTCCCTCCCTCCCTCCCTTCTCGCTCTTTTCTTTTTTAGTCTCGCTCTCCTTCCCCCCTTTTTTTTCCCCCTTTTTCCCCCCCCTTTCCTTCCTTTTTCCCCCCCTCCCTCCCCCTCCCTCTCCCCCCTCTCTCCCCCTCTCTTCTCTTCCCCCTTCTCCTCTCTCTTCTCTTCATTCTCTTCCCCCTCTCCCCTCTACCCCCTCTTCCCCCTCTCTCTCTTCTCTCCTCTCCCCCCCTTTCCCCCCCTCCTCTGGTTGCTTTTGGACTTTAATGTTCCATTACATTGCAGCCATCATTCAAAGCTAATGTTCCGCCTTGTTCTGCCTCTGAATGACTCCCTCTGATTCATTGCACTCTGACATTTATCCTCCATGCACACCATTGCACCGCCAACACTCGTCTCGCCAACACCGCCAACAATGTCGAGACTGACGGGGCAGAGTAATTATTTCAATTATATTGGCGTTTAACGACTCACTTTAGAGATGACTGAGATATATTGGCGTCATTGAATGATGGGGGAAAGATCAGTTGAAAGGTTATTTTATCATCCGTTTTGACATCTATAATAAAAGTGCTCTTTAACGGACCTTTCTAATATTCAATGACAGCTAGGGAAGCCACGGTACACCTCTGTTAGGATGGTCGACCATGACGGGAATCGAACCCCGGTCCCCTAAATGAAGGTTGTTCATTCTAGCCACTGGTACACCCGTCTCTTTATATATATATATATATCTATATCTATATCTATCTCTATATATATATATATGGTCAACGGCCATACCATGTTGAAAACACCGGTTCTCGTCCGATCACCGCAGTTAAGCAACATCGGGCGTGGTCAGTACTTGGATGGGTGACCGCTTGGGAACACCACGTGCCGTTGGCAAAAACTTTGAACAGATGATTCTTTTGATACATTTCGTAGACAACTCAGAACATTTTTACTTAATTAGATACTTTAAACTTTATATATTTCAAACTTTTGATACTTTAAACTTCATATATTTCAGATTAGGGATTATTTTAGGCATTTGTATTTCATATTTAGTTATTTTTATTCTCAATTCATTTTTTTCTCAATTCATTATAATTTGTTTAATTCATATTATTATGCAGGTAGTGAGGCACATGTTGTTACGGGGCTCCTGCTCTATTCTCACTACCTGTATACAGTGTAATATAATGTATTACACTGTATAGAAACACTAATAAATAAATAATAAATAAATAAATATATATATATATATATATGTATTTATGTATATTTTCACAAGGTTTTATATTTAAATAATTCAGGTTTTCGGTTCCTCTTGTGTGTATTTAAATTTTATTATAACTCACCAACGTTTCCCTTAAATTTCATTAAGCATTTTCACAGCAAATTCCATTAAGCATTTATATATATATATATATATATATATATATATATAAATTGGATTTAACGATGCGCTGTAATGATAGCAAAGATCTATTGGCGTCGGATGGATGATTAATGGGATGATCAGATGAAGTTTTTTCAGGTAGTGGGAAGGAAGCGGTCGTGGCACATATTATGGGAACCATAATCTAGACTACATTATCCATAAAAAAAAACGGCGGGGATCGAACTAAGTTCGAAATTCCCCTCGCCTCCCGGATCACATGAAGCGAGCGCGTTAACCACTGCGCTACGTGTGGCGGTACACCCGACTCTGTCAGGATAGAATACTCTCATAATTATCATCATTATTCGAAGAGATTTATATCAATTAGTGACGAAGCAATTTAATCAACATAAAAGCTTCATGCTTCTAAACACTCGATCTCCGAGTCAGGGCGTAGATAGACGGAGCGGCACATCTGATCGTGAGCGGTGGAGGATAGGAAAGACTGACGATCGTAACCTTCCTGTCTTTCTACACAAGAAGTCTGTGATTAAAAGTTGGAGAGACAAGGTTTTTTGCATTTTTTTTATATATATTTTAGCGCAGACGTTTCCATTTTGATGAAACTAAAAGAAGATTTGCGAGTTTAATCCAATTATAATCTGGAATGGATTCGAGTAATTTTTTTCTATTTGCATTTCTTTTTTGATTACGTACTTGTATACCGCATTACACATTACACACATTACCCGCTTGCTTGTAGCTGTGATCCACAAGAGAAGACCGTCGTTCACAAACTGAAGAACTTGAAGGGTATACAACTCCTGAAATCCGGTGTACACTTGCCATGAACTAATTGAACTAATTCTGAGTTCTTTAAAATAATTAGTGGATTATGTCTTGAAAAATTTGCTGGTATGAACGGCAAACCATGCTTCAATATGAAAAAGGTTGCTATGCCTGTGTCCTGTGTGTCATATGAAAATCTTTGCGAATCTTTGTGAATCCTGTGAATCCTTGCAAAAGGGTTGTTTTCCAACGAAAGTCAAGGTTGCTCAAAAAAAACCTATCTCGTCCTTGAAATCCGTGAAATCTCCTGAAATCCCTGAAATCTTTTGAAATCCCTTTAATCTCTAGAAATCCCTGAAATCCCATTGAAATCCCTGAAATCTCTTGAAATCCCTGAAATCCCCTTGAAATCCCTGAAATCTCTTGAAATCTTTTGAAATCGTTGAAATCTCTTGAAATCTCTGAAATCTCTAGAAATCCCAGAAATCCCCTTGAAATCCCTGAAATCTCTTGAAATCCCTGAAATCTCTTGAAATCTCTTGAAATCTGAAATCAGGTGTACACCAAATTTGCGAGTTGTAAACCCCTCGGGAGAACTTGAGAAATATCACATTCTGCTGCATCGTTAAAGGACATATTGCAACACTAGGATTAGGTTTGCATGAATAATGAAGCGATTTCTCCCTAATTTCAGTAGACTACATAAATGATCATCTCAATGTTATAAATCATGATTAATTTATTTTCCCTCCAGAGCCTCCTTTTCACCTCACGCTGTACCGTTACATACAAATATTGTTCAGTCTGGGATCCGCATGAAGTTGGACTAATAAAGGCTGTGGAGAACGTTCAAAGGGTTGCTGAAAGAAGGGTATTGGGGAGAGAGAAGCGCTGGAAGATTATCAGGAACGATAAGAATGTGGTTGAAAAAGTTATAGAAATACATAGCACAATGATTGAGGAAATGGGATGGGAAAATTTGGCGAAACGAAGACAAATAGAAAGAATGTGCAATTTTGTTAGAGTCAAGAATGAATATACATGATGGGATGAATTAAGCAATAGAATTGGAGAGGGATTACAAAGAAGTACAAGGGGAGGGGTAAGAATGGAAGTGGAAAAAAGTGGATAGAGAAGTAGGTGTATATAAATATGGATTCATACAAAGAACGACGCGGGAATGGAATGAATTGCAAAAAGATATCAACAACATAACGAAGATTGGTGATTTAAGAAGAGAGCTAAGAAAAAAATGAAGTATAATTATATCGAGTATGTTTGATTTGGATTTCATTAGGTATAGTAACCATTACCACCTGTTCTATGAACAATCTGTAAGGAATAAATAAAATATGTAAAATATGTAAATAACACGTAGGTAACGTTTATTATGGATCCACAGTATTTTGTAAGATACTTCTCTGAATGGTGTGAACCAGTTTCACTACAATGAGTTCAGACGGAAAGTCACTGCGATCGTTTATATGTTATGTTGCCACTGAAAATGTTACCTCTAGGTAGGATTCCCTCAAGGTGGTTGGTTTAATTTATATTTCACGGAACGACAACAACGGCATGGCCCAGTCATACCCAACTAGGCTTGGCATAGTTAGTTATATTTCGTTTTCAAATGTTAAATCTTTTTCTTTTCGATTCTACGTCTTTAGTAGGGTTAGGGGTGTGGTGGAACGGGGGGGGGAGGTGTTGATGGGTTAATTTCGATACTATCACAAAACCCCGTCTCGTACGTGACTCGAACCCAGTACCAACTTCAATCCGACCGAGCTTTATGGAATATAATTGAACGTAACTCATTCTTCGGCCGTTGAAAGTCGAAACAAAGTCAACAGCACAGCATTTATTCGCTAAACCTCTGTGAGCCAGCAACAGGCATCAGCGGCACGATCAGCTGTTTGATGGCTCCGAGCGTCCGTCTCCCCTATCCTCCAACACTGATGCACGGCTGTTCCGAGCCGTCCATCAGCGCCACGATCAGCATGTTGACGGCTCCGATCGCCCGTCTCACCTATCCTCCAACACTGATGTATGGCTGTTCCGAGCCGTCCATCAGCGCCACGATCAGCATGTTGACGGCTCCGAGCGTCCGTCTCCCCTATCCTCCAACACTGATGCACGGCTGTTCCCAGTCGAAGGGTTTCGTGACGGAATCTGTTATCTAGTAATTAAATCGTAGTTGTGTCGCCTTTATATAGCGTATATATACTCGATATCCGACGCCGTCGATACGTCATTGTCCCAGCGTCGCGACGCCTCGGCGGCGGGCTACGTGTGCGGTGCTCGTGCGGACAGTCGAGAAGAAAAACCTGACAGACCTTAGCTAGTTTCGTTCTTGCCAAACTTCGTAGCAAACTTCACACTCCAAGTTTGGTTAGAGCTTTGTTTGAGAAAGTTGAAATATAAAATCATCACATATATCATCATAAATAAACTTTATAACGTTCTCCCAACAAGTATCAAGATTCTAACTATAAAAACAGACAAAATGTATGTGCTATAAATCAATTCAAAAGACCTCACCAACAGTAAGGTTACACGGGGGTACGAATGGACAGGTGATAATGAGATTATGACGTGAAAATAGGTGAGAAGTTGCTCACAAAAACCCATGTATTATGCGGGAATCGAACCCACGTCAGACCTGATCATTATCCAAGTCGGTGTCTCAGTTGACTGAGCGACGGAGGGTGTCTCACTTGCTTCCGATATTCACATTTCCAACGGCAATCGTTAGCTCTTAGTTAGCCACGGTCAAAATGTTGTACAATCAAAATTTGGTTAATACTTCTTTCGTTTGAACTGAATAAATGTGAGGGTCTAGTTTCAAAAACTAAAAGCATTTTTTCCTGACTGAATAAAAGGGGTACTAACGAAACTTTTGACATTACTAACCGATACTAACGAAGTACTAACGCGTGCAGTTCTGTCTTCTTCGTGAATACTGGGGTGATTCTTTGATATCAGACAACACCGTCGCTTTCCCATCATTTCGAGTAGCCTTCGTTTATTTCGGTGTTCGTTTATTTCGGTGTTCGTTTATTTCGGTGTTCGTTTTTTTCGGTGTACCAGAGCAATCCCACCATTTCAACAGACCGCAGAGGACTGAACTGTTCTATAAACCACAACAATAAATCTTCTCTCAGAACCCGGCGCCTCCATCGATAACTAGTTTGTAACAAATTACTCTTGGAACAACTTATTACCAAGTTGTTCCACATTTCTGTTCGGGGACGGGAACTTACCGCCTTGCTCGTTATTTCATAACTTGAAAACGAATTCGGAGCTATCCATATTCGTGTTGTTCCGACGACTCCGTATACGTCAACATTGTGTAATTGCTTAATACTATTCAGCGGAGTCGTCTAGAATAATGCCCATCCATAATAAACATTCACATAAGGCTACTTGTTACTTGTATGTAACGGTACATGGTGAGGTAAATATCGAAGACAAAAATATCGAGTCTTAAGGCCCATTCACGATTAAACTTAACCGTAAACTTAGGAACTTAAAAATTGTTTGTCGTACGGTATTTCTCGTTACTGCTCACGACGACATTAAACTTACTACTTAACAGTAGCAGTAACGTAGAAGCTTGTAAACTCCAAACTTAGTTTCTTAAGTTTACGGAAAACGTAGGAATCGACCAATCAGCGCCTAGTTCAAACACACGGTCGACCGCCATTTTGGCATGATGTGTCTATAGCCTATTGTTTGTTGACAACTAATAACAACATGGAGAACAAGTCTCAATGATGTGTAAATGAATTACGACATTGTTAGATGAGCGTAGCGAAGATTTTCACTGAACTCTTACGGAACTTTGTCTGTGCGTTTTGTTTTTTTTGTTTGTAAACACGCAAGGGCGCGGG
>OU015466.1:4483639-4599718 GCA_907164805.1 Brachyptera putata | reverse complement strand
TAAAATATATATATATATATATATATATATATATATATATATATGTGGGTATGCATGTGTGTGTGAGTAAATATCGAGTCCCTATGGTCCGATGCATCTTACTTGTTCGCGGAGGGAAATGTTCATTTATTGTCCCAACAGCCTGATTCTGTCCTAGAGAATTTTGCCTCGTAGAAGTCCACGAGGTTTTAAATGAGTCGAGAATCATTCCTTTATTCTTGAGACTAGGTCCTATCTTGTCACGCGGAATCTTCACATGTGAATATGCATGTGAGTCGAGGTACTCGTGTGTGAGCGTCCAATTCGTGGTCAGATCGCCAGTCAAAAACAGGTGGTGCGAATTAAGTGACATTGTTGATATACTTTTAGACAGTTTCATTTGATAATTTGTTTCATATTTTTATTTTCTCTCCCCCTTGGTGATGTACTTCTAAATTCTGTCTAGTACTTATCGAGCAGTGGTAGGAAGAAGATATTTGTAATTACTTTCAAAAATATGTCATCAATATATGAATCCATCAATTCTCAAATTAACTTCAACCAAGTAGGGCAGAGTGTTCACAAAATTATTATTCAATCATATATATATGTATAGGCCTATATATATTTATATATATATATATATATATATATATATATATATATATATATATATATATATATATATGTGTGTGTGTATATGAATTCACCATTCAATTTTTTCTGGTATCAACGAATTTTCCCCACAGTTTGTACCTAACAACTTCCGTAATTTGAATTCCACTGACGTAATCCTAGATTCTCCCATTTGTTCAGCCTTGATACATAATTGTGATTAATAATGATTTCTCATTCGTCAACTTTGCTCTCTGGCCAGATCCAGACCTTGTCTCAGCACAGCTACCCAGGCGTGGTGCTGAAGATCATCTACGACTCGCTAGCCGAAGTCCCGTACGACAACCTCCTCGACTCACTGAGCCGCCGCGGCGGCAGCGCCGACCTTTACTCTGACGTCACCGGCATCGTCTCGCAGCTGATCAACGCGAACACGTCATCGGGTGTCGACCACGACGCCGTGGCGCGAGCGATCGTCAGCGCGATGGAAATGATCGATCACTCTTCTATCGACGTTGTCCTGAACGAAGCCGGTGTTGTCACGAACCCGAGTGACAACGGCGAGCTGTCGGAGAATATGCTCGATGTTCTGGAGCATGCCCTAGAAGCTGTTCAACTGGCGGGTAACAGTCAGAAGCATCTTGTAACACCTGTCCCTAGTAAATATTCGAGGTCAAAAAGACCGCCGATATGTGCCAAACCGGATGTGATACGTGTGGCACCACTGCCTGTATGTGCAACGCCACAAAACACAGATGTGGCGTCTGAAGGCATGCATTTTCAACCACCTTTGGTGTGTGTTATGCCAGAAAAAGTATATGCAACATCAGAGAAAAAATGTGTGGCACCTGAAATAGGAAGTATATTACCACTTCCAATGTGTGGAACACAAAATAAAGTATATATTACGTCTAGAGTCAGGATTTCACCACCACCTCCATTATGTGCCATCCCAGGAAAAACAGCTGCGATTAAATCAATCACAACTACAACATCACCTCCGTTATGTACCACGCCAAAAACGCCAGAAACGCCTGAAACAACACAAATGACCAAATCCTCAACATCTGTAACATACTCAACATCGCCAACTGCTTCAAAACCATCGTCGACAGTCATATTGGAACCTACAATAGCAACACAAATGACCCTACCCCGAACATCTTCAACATCTTCAACATCGACAACAACTGTCTTGAAAACGCCAACGACTGTTATTCCTGAAACCACACAAATGGCCACCTGTCCAACATCTTCAACATCGCCAACTTTCTCAACATCGCCCACAACAGTCAACACAGAAACAACACAAATGACCACTTCCCCAACACTTCCAACAGTCCCAACACCTCCAACGGAATCAACATCGCCAACAACAGTCATCCCAGAAACAACACAAATGACCACTACCCCAACGGACTCGACATTGCCAACAACAGTCATCACAGAAACAACACAAATGACCACTACCCCAACACTTTCAACAACCCCAACACCTCCAACGGACTCAACATCGCCCACAACGGTCATCCCAGAAACAACACAAATGACCACTACCCCAACACTTTCAACAGCCCCAACGGACTCAACATCGTCAACAACAATCAACACAGAAACAACACAAATGACCACTACCCCAACACTTTCAACAGCCCCAACGGACTCGACATTGCCAACAACAGTCATCACAGAAACAACACAAACGACCACTACCCCAACACCTTCAACAGCCCCAACGGACTCAACATCGCCCACAACGGTCATCCCAGAAACAACACAAATGACCACTACCCCAACACTTTCAACAGCCCCAACGGACTCAACATCGCCCACAACGGTCATCACAGAAACAACACAAATGACCACTACCCCAACACCTTCAACAGGCTCAACGGACTCAACATTGTCAACAACAATCGTCACAGAAACAACACAAATGACCACTACCCCAACACTTTCAACAGCCCCAACGGACTCAACATCGCCCACAACGGTCATCACAGAAACAACACAAATGACCACTACCCCAACACTTTCAACAGGCTCAACGGACTCAACATTGTCAACAACAATCGTCACAGAAACAACACAAATGACCACTTCCCCAACACTTTCAACAGCCCCAACGGACTCAACATCGTCAACAACAATCGTCACAGAAACAACACAAATGACCACTACCCCAACACTTTCAACAGCCCCAACGGACTCAACATCGCCCACAACGGTCATCACAGAAACAACACAAATGACCACTACCCCAACACTTTCAACAGGCTCAACGGACTCAACATTGTCAACAACAATCGTCACAGAAACAACACAAATGACCACTTCCCCAACACTTTCAACAGGCTCAACGGACTCAACATTGTCAACAACAATCGTCACAGAAACACACAAATGACCAACTACCCCAACACTTTCAACAGCCCTAACGACTCAACATCGTCAACAACAATCAACACAGAAAACAACACAAATGACCACTACCCCAACCACTTTCAACAGGCTCAACGGACTCAACATCGCCCACACGGTCATCCCAGAAACAACACAAATGACCAGAATCTCCAACACTTTCAACAGCCCCAACGGACTCACATCGCCAACAACGGTCACAGAAACAACACAAATGACCACTACCCCAAAACTTTCAACAGCCCCAACTGACTCGACATCGCCAACAACAATCGTCACAGAAACAACACAAATGACCACTACCCCAACACTTTCAACAGCCCCAACGGACTCGACATCGTCAACAACAATCGTCACAGAAACAACACAAATGACCACTACCCCAACACCTTCAACAGCCCCAACGGACTCGACATCGCCAACATCAATCGTCACAGAAACAACACAAATGACCACTACCCCAACACTTTCAACAGCCCCAACGGACTCGACATCGCCAACAACAATCATCCCAGAAACAACACAAATGACCACCTCCCCAACAGTTCCAACAACCCCAACACCTCCAACGGAATCCACATCGCCAACAACAGTCATCACAGAAACAACAGAAATGACCACTACCCCAACACCTTCAACACCTCCAACAGAATCCACATCGCCAACAACAGTCATCTCAGAAACAACAGAAATGACCACTCCCCCAACACTTTCAACAGCCCCAACGGACTCAACATCGCCAACAACAATCGTCACAGAAACAACACAAATGACCACTACCCCAACAATTTCAACAGCCCCAACGGACTCCACATCGCCAACAACAGTCATCACAGAAACAACAGAAATGACCACTCCCCCAACACTTTCAACAGCCCCAACGGACTCAACATCGCCAACAACAATCGTCACAGAAACAACACAAATGACCACTACCCCAACAATTTCAACAGCCCCAACGGACTCGACATCGCCAACAACAGTCATCACAGAAACAACACAAATGACCACTACCCCAACACCTCCAACGGAATCAACATCGCCAAAGACTACGAAACCAGAAAAAATGACAGACAAGCCTTTCACGACTGTTCGACCGAAAAACACTGAACCGACAGCCCCCGACACCGAATCAACATCAAAAACAGAAATATTCCGCGTACTGATTCCGGTAAGTGATACTGACTCACTAGAGAATCCTGTTCTTCCCTCAACACCGCCGCCTGTGAACGATCAAGCCACGACTGTGTTCCCGCCCAAAGTAGCCCACTTCGTTGTGTCACAGCCACCTAAACCTGGTAAACCGATCCATTCCGCACCCTCTGACGTCACGACACAGACACCTCGAGATCAACAAGTTTCTGATATCAACAAAGATAAAAACGACGTCAAAAAGTTTTTATTAATCCGTAGAGCGTGGGGTAGACGTGGGAAAAATAAAAATAAAGAGAATAAGAACAGAAGATTTAAAAATAGATTCGATTCTTCCGGAGAAGAACTTTCTCCGCGCGATCAAGATGAGGCGGTGAAAACTGAAGTGGACGTAATGACAGAACGAGCTCGATCCAAAGTTCCACGGTTACGTAATGGTGCTTCAGTACCTCAGCGAGCGAGCAATCTGCATGCTTCGACTAACTTCGGTGGTAAATCACCCATAGACGTCATATACTCGAAGTATATTGAGAGTAACAAACAAGGTGGGCATCGTATACGGCCATTATTTTGATCAAATCGTTACATAAACTCCAGACGAATTCTTGGAGTGTGGAGAAAAATCCTAGATTTGTGGAACCTTACCAAGAGAAATATCTTGCAATAATGGCCTAGGTCTCTTCAGTTTCTAGAAACTAGAGCTCTGATTAGCTAAATGGTAACTGAAAAAGCGTCTCACTGTTTAACTGGAAGATAATAACAATGTCACGGACTGTTGGGTTGTATTAATTCATCATATCCATGGCAACCTCTTACCCACAACCCTCTGTACCCTCTGTAAATACAAGAAAACGAGGCATGTTGCCATAGTAATCAGTTCTATAGTGAACATTACTCAATCAAAGACGTTAGAGGTAAAGAGGCTGAGGCCGTGGTGAGCCTAGAGATGTTGCTTTGGTAACTAGTCATTATCCAATCAGCGTCCAGGTCTAGGGCGTCATTATGCCGTAGAAGAAGACGGTAATCTGGGACAAGTGTCCGTGAAGCGCAGGGAAAGTATCGAACGTGGAGATGGTGAGATCATGGAGTTGTATATATGGAGGTCTATCTCAGCGAGGAGCCGTGTACCAGATCCCATACTTCCGGTACTTTCGAAACGGCGGGCATGTTTTTTTTTCAACTGCCAGCTGGAGCTACTCCCGCTCTGGTCATTCAGCAAGGCCTTCTTTATTATTCCATATTATATAACAATATACTGAAATCAAGGCCTTCTTTATTATTACATTATGTATTAATATAGAAGGTTTTGAATTCGGACACTAAATATAAACCAAGTGTCGGTAGGCCGCACCTGACAACAATCAGCTTGAGCAGTGAACATGGCCGCCATTACCCGCTAATTGATGTCAAGTGGGATGAGTTTTACACACGGAGTTATACCTCCAGTACAATACAACTCCATGATGAGATGTTCAACTTTCATCACTTCACACTGCATTTTCCTTCAAACATTATTTGTGATGTATATATTATATTTTCATGATGTTATAATTTAAAAATATCTTTATTATATATAAATGAAAAAATGTTATTCATAGGAGATTTAATATATAAAATATGAAACATCAACTGCTCTGTGATTTAACCCAACTTACGTCTTCTGCAGGCTATCAATCTTCCACAGTTTTTGCAGAATAAGGCCCAGAGGTTGAATCCGACCTGTTGTTATCACAACGGATTATCAGTGTGAATACATTTCTCAATGCTTCGTTTGACTTCGTTAGTTCGTTCGCTTTTCGCGCGCTTTCCACTGCCTTCTGGATGACAGTTCGAAGAGAAGTCACTCCCTCTTCTTTAAATCCAGAGATTGAGTGCACTATTGATTTCGATATATAATAACAACTCGATCTCTGTGTTTTATTTGCTTCTGCCTAACCTCAAAAACGAAGCCAGAAAGTGTAATCAATATGAACGAACTCGTCAAAAAAAAAACTCTAAAAACTGGGACAGAATAGTTTTAATAATTATAATATTTATTATCATAGAATCCATGTGACAATAGTGTAGTCCAAATCATACATATCTGTTAGGATGTGCAGACTAAAATAACTAAAATAACTTCAAATGCGTTCCAAACGACTGCCGTCTCGATCATTGTTGTGCCTATCCTGTAATAGTAACGATTGGGAGTTTTGCTCTGGAAGTGTCTAAACTGAGTTCACTGGAATTAATGCTGATGTGTCATACTTTTCTCCTTGTATTTACACAATGTATGTATGATTACAATTATAGTCACGAACAATAGTTCCGTTTCAATTATGTGTTCATAATAGTCTGATGATGAGGATTTAAAGTTTTAAAAATAAATTTCCAAGACATGTTTTTTGAGGAATCTTCCATATTTATAGTTTAATACAATTTGTTTTCTAATATACTTGTATTCAAGAAAGTAGAAGGTCGTCTACCAACATAACAAACACGAATATCACCGTCATGTTCGTATAGCTGTGTTTAAAGGACATCTCAATCCTGAAACAGATTTCGACGAATAATGAAGATATTCAAGTCCTCGTACGTTAACTAGTAGAAAACTGGAAATCAACTCGATTTCAGAAATTATAATTAATATTGCTCTCCTCCCGAGACCATGCGTCATGATATAGGCATTATCACTATCAATTTAGATCATATGGTAACATACATTTTGAAAGACTCATCCTTCACTCTTCCCAATCTTCTATGTATAATAACTCGTCATGAACATTACAAAACATTTAATTTATTTCAATTATTTAATCTTCAAACTTTTCTTATTTCCAATAACGTTCTTTTTTTATCGTCGACTTCTATATCTAGATATAGGTTAATAATTTCATATAGGTAATTTCTGTAATTGAATTATATTTTGTATAGATATAATTAAGCTGGATCCCAGTGGTCAATCACTATAAGTGAACAGCTGAAAATAAAGTTATTATTCTTCTCCTAATGTCTACGTCACGAAATGACCTGAAGGAAAAATAAATAAATTATAATTTCAGATATTTGAGATGATGATTTCCAGTTTTCTTCGAAATTGGGAAAGTAAATGTCGTCGCAACTCGTTGAAATTCAGACTCAGTATTTTAATGTCCTTTGATGGTATATAATTTTTCAGGACGAGATTCACATTGAAAAATTAAGCGTATTCTTGAAATCCTTCAAGAATCAATTCAGCGAGATTATCGAATTACCGAAGTATTCACAATAATTCGATGAGCGTTAGCGAAGATTTCCACCCAACTCTTACGGAGCTTTGTCTGTGTGTTTTTCTTTGTTCGTAAGAACTGCACAGGTCGCAGGGTTTGACCGATCGACATGAAACTTTCTCTGTATACGCAAACTTATCCAACTTAGAACTGTATAGTTTTTAGGTCAAATATGTTGGACCGTTTTTTAGAAACATCATCTCAAAGTTTCTAGAAACCCCATAAGATTAGACTGAGCGGAAAAAAATTGAAAAATAAAATCTCACCAATATAATTCAAATATTCCTCAAATGTAAAAACGGAAGTGATTGGCCTACACATAATTAAAAATTCGTATGCAATTCGAATCAGCCGTTTCGGAGAAAATGATGTAATATCTTTATTCATCGAATAGATAGAAATAATAGCAGGACAATGTTGCATTGATAGATTCACGGCTCCCTAGATTCGTTGGTATCGAATGAAATATGATATTTTATATGATCAAGGTGTGTAGAGTTTTAGATTTTACTTTATAGATATCTCGCTTATCTTACAACGTATATTCTGCGTTTGCCTAGTTCAGTTGGTACACAACATTCATCTTCCGTGAATATAAGTATATCTGAATTTTCCTGTACTTGTAATTTTATTCTCACTTTTCCTTCCGATCTGACGGTCGTTAGATGGCGACACGGTCGTAAAACATATGTCCCGAGTTATGCAACCAGCAAAGCAATTGACGTGCCGCTCTACGAATCACGTAGTGTAATGAGGGTAGTCTAGTTTTCAGGATCATTAGTCTATGCTATTGATCTAACACCAGTGCCTGTATGTGTGTGTGTGTGTGTGAGTTGGCTTCATTCCAGTGATAAGCGAGCGAGATAACAATATCTGCATTATTTGTGGCCACAGGTACGTTTGTGAGACACTAGACGGTATGGTGGGGGGGGGGGGGGGGGGGGGGGGGGGGGGGGGGGGGGGTATTAGACATTAGACAGACAGGAGCCTTTGGTCTAAGCTTGGTCTGTATAGCTATCTAGCGATGGATTCTAGCTATCGTAGCGATGGATAGACAACAGGCTTCTAGAGCTTTGTTACTATTCATATGATAGAAAAACAAAAATGTGCTGTTATCGCAGAACAAATTGCATTATACTCTCTCTCTATTGAACTAGGTTTTTAGTGTAAAGTTGCAATTAATTACTTTATAATAAAACTTATCAATGCAAGAAACAGAAAAGCAGAATAACATTTTCTTGTAATTTCTTCGCGCAACATTTCTTCTGTCTACGTTGAGGTCTTCTATTAATGTAGAGTATATCTCAGACAAATCTTGGACTTCATTCTCTACGCAAAAATGGTTAATGTAACAATATTGCATTATATACATTTTTTTATCTAAACTGCTGATCCAATTTAGGCGTACCTGGAACTTTAAGATAATGTGTATCATTATTGTAGAAAAATTCAGTGAGTATTTGAATTTGTCCAAAGGAGATATTTTTCCCGAATTTTCTCCTCTGGGTTATTCTTGAGCGGTTTTCAAAAAGTTAGAAATAATTTTTCTCATAGATAGTACAACCGATTGCGCCTCAAAACTTACCAATATCGAATCAAATGAGGACACTTGTGTATGTCTAGTTTCAACTAAATCTAAGCTTTCATTCGACGTGTGGAGCGAGAGGAAAAATACAAAAACATCTCGTTTTTCTTGGTACGGTGAAATGGAATCTTCACTTCGCTCATCCAATTATCTTGAGTTATACGATTATTCAATTGGCTGAGTACCTTCTTCTTCCTTGGCTACAAGTGTGCTTATTATTGTATGCTTAACGACCCCACCAACAGCTACATAATACGGGGGTACGAATGAGCAGGTGGTAAGGCACTATCTAGTGGTGATAGCCTACATTTTAGGACTTTCACATAAACCCGTGCCTTCAGGGGTGTCAGAACACGTTGAAAGTTTGGCGAGGGAGGGGGGGGGGGGCAGGCTCAACAATTGCGACCCGCGGGGGAAGGAAGTATTGTGTGCCACATATTCAATAACATTTAAGTATTGTCAATAGGAAAAAACAAATCTGTTCTTGCCCCCCCCCCCCCCCCCCGGTTCCCTCGCCAGTGCGTGCCTTATCCTGGTGCTCACGTCTGCGGTGCCTCAGCTGCCTTATAGGTGCGGAGGGGTTATGTCCCCCCTCCTCGTCAGCGCCCCGACGCCTCGTTATACCGGGTATTGTCTGACCGAGGGTGGCGTTGACGAGTCGTTGACAGGTCGCTGACGTCTTGATTGATCACCTCGGGCCTCTTCAGCCGTGGGAACCGGCCCTCAAGGTGTACTTCTTGTTCGGTCGAGCCGCCGAGACGTTTCATGTCGGTAACGAGGGCCGGTAAATCACATGATCGTGTTCTAGTTGAAGACTCTTTTAAGACAAGTATTGCGTTTTTTTCTTGGTGTGTTTTTCGTGTAGATATACTGAGGTATAAGAATTAAGGGGAAATCACCCACAGTGTAACATTTTCAGTATCGATGATACATGTAAACGATCGCAGTGACTTCGGCAGTAATTCTTCTGAACATATTGTTGGATGAGCGTTAGCGAAGATTTCCATCCTACTCTTATGAGCTTTGTCTGTGTTTTTTTTTTTGTAAACACTGCACAGGTCGCAGGGTTTGACTGATCGATATGTAACTTATATTTGATTTTACATTTCACAGTCTATTGTTCAGTTAGAAATTATAGTTATATACCATTTTATATACCATTTTTATATGTATTTTATATTTTATATACCATTTTATACCATTTTGTATACTGTTATTATACCATTTACAATATCCTGCGCATTTATGTTATTGATTCTATGTCGATTTTTTTGTATTCTAGGCCTACAACCACAGTTTTGTGATTATGTAAAGCGAGACTATTGGCAACAAACCAATTAGTTGCACTCGACAATGCTATACTAAAAGTGGCTCTGTTTGGTATCTAAACGTAGAAACTTTGAGGAAATTTACATATCACAGTATATTGTTTAGATGGAAATGATAGTAGGAAAATTGTGAATGGCTAGAAATCGCCCTTTCAATATTATCCAATGGTGAGACTTAACTAATAAGTCAGAGAACATCACTTCTCTGGGGCTGAAAATGAATTAATAATTACACAATAATTTTCCTCCCACTTTCTCTTTCTTGCCAACATCCACAAACGTTGACAACTATGGCCAAGTACACGTACATGAACGAAAGCACAGAATGAATTCGCTATCGACGAGCTTTCAAACTCAACCATGGGCCCACATTCATTCTTCTTCTTCTACTACTCCTTTCCGCTCTATTTGTATATCGACTAATTTAAAATCATTTGTTTATTTCCAATACATTCACAACCAATACAACGCATTGCAATGATTGCATTATCGATTTTATCAGCATATTCCATGTTATTACGTTGGCAACTTGGCTAACTGCCTTAACGGATTCAGAAAATATCATGAATTGTAAACGAATATATTCTCTTTCTTTCTAAACTCTTTGGCCTTGTTTTGTCTCCAAGCTCTTGAATATTGGTAACTCTCAGCTATGCGAGTGTTGACAGATCGACACGCCCGACCGTCGCTACTGATGCATACAAGTAAACGGCTGTTCGGAGCTTCACACGAAGCAGTGGAACAGTTTTTTGGCACAAGTTTCACTTAAGCAGTAGTTTTTATAGCCTATTTGCAGGACGATTAAACTGGAAATGAAACTATTATTGTCATCCAATGTTTACGAGCGAGCTACCGAGAACAAAAGATTCACCCAATTGTTGTTGAACGGTGATAAATTATAATGCTGGTTTATAGTCTATTTGAAGCGATCACGGCTTACTTGAGGCCATATGGACAGTATTGTCGACATTGTTGTAAGACATCCATTGTCGGCAGGATATTCACTTGTTATAGCTTGGATACGCAACTCAAGTCTCGTGCCTGGGTTTCTGTAGGCTAACTGTCATTTCACTTACTATCATTTCCCGCTCAATCGTACCCCCTTCAACCCAGCAGTCGGTGGGGTTGTTAAGCAAACAATAATCAGAATCAGAAATCCTGATTTCACTTATAGTTATCTTATTGCTTTATAATAAATATTAAAATAGAATTTTCTTCACCAACCCTCGTACGTGTGATAAGTGTGCTTACGATTGTCCATCTACCCTAGCATCTATTACTATCGGTCGGTCGTCTCGATCTGTCAACCCTTACCTGCTAACAGACTGAATCAATTGTTAAGCCCAGCTTGCAACAATCAATATACATAATTGATTGAGCCCGTTTACCTCGCCTATCGCCTGCTCTCAATTAGTCCTGAGAGATTGCCAGGAAGTCTTGGTTAATCGCGTGTTGAATTGCCAGGTGAGATAATTGCCAGCGCTGGTCTCGCGTCTGCGGGGGGGGGGGGGGGGGGGACAAGAAAGTCGATAGCGATTGGGGGTGGGGGGGGGGGGGGGGGACGGTTAATCCAACCAATAAGCTTGGATGGATGTTCGACTTGAAGTAGGAAATCGTTTTACGAAATCGTTTACTATAAATACCTTATTATCTATACACAGTTGTGGGAAGCGAGAGTGTCAAATGCTCTCAGAACATATAAACGATCGTAGTGACCTCCCTGGTGAAGATTGTAGTGAAACTGCTTCACACCATTCAGAGAAGTAACTTATGAAATGCTGTCGATCCATAATAAACATTCACAATATGTTACGTGTAATTTATATGTATAAAGGTACGCTGTGAGGTAAAAATCGATGTCTAAAATATCGAGTGTTACTGTTACTTACCAAAAAACTTTCCATCTTTGTTATTATACGAGGAAAACGCCATATATGCGTTGTTAGACGAGCGGATAGTAATATTCGAATAGTTTATATTTGTTATTTTGTTATTTTTTGTTATTCTGTGTCCAAGTGGCAACCGTATTGTCGGCAGTGTTTTTAATAAAAACTATTCTCTATGGGTAAAAATTGGTAAAAACTGCTTCGAGTGGTACCAATTTAGCACATTTTATGTTTTTTCTGCAAAATGGCTGACCCGATCAAGCTGAAAATTTCCAGAAATGTGTATCAAAATGTAATTCAACTTCACGCAAAATTTCATTTTTTTGGAAAATAAAAATATTTTCCTTTTTTTCCGCTGTGTTATTCTAATGGGTATTTTTGAAAATTCGAAAATTCATAAGAAAAAAAAAAAAAACATAAAAACGAACACCAATTTTTTTCAGTATGTCAAATTGAATCCTCGCTAAAGCTCGTCTGAAAATTCGACTTATCAACATTTTTGACAAATATTATCTGCTTCTTGTGATGTATTCGTTGATTTCGCATCTCACATTATTCACGTTATATGATCATTTATATCTGAGAAGTCACCCTGGCGGCAACTTTCTGCCCTATGAAGACTGGGAACGCCCTTAAGATTATTAACTTAGTCAAATGAAGGGATAAGGTATATAGGGAAAGACTCACGGCATTTCTTACACCTCTTTTCCAAACCAATAAATCAATTCACCTCGCTCATTTAATTATCTGCTCCGCTTTGTCGAGTATCTAGAAGGCAGGTGTTTGCTAATGGCTGTCAGCGAGCGCTGATTGGCTGTATCGATCCACGGCCTATTGGCGACATTTACCGTTCAACTCAAGACATGGAGGGCGCGTGGCGTTAATTCACGGGTACCAACATCGGAAACACCAGACACCTTATTACTTTATTGCTCATTGGTATAAAACACAATCATATTTCAACTCATTCCATCTTTTCCATCTATTCTTTATTTAGAGAACCGGCACATGCAGCGCAGTGATCCGGGAGACGAGGGGATTTTCGAACCCAGTTCGATCCCCACCGCCGTCCATCTTTACAGGGGTTTTTCATGGTTTCCGTATGTAGTCTAGGCTAATGCCGGGATGGTTCCTACAATAAGTCTGCCACGACCGCTTCCTTCCCACTATACTTCCCATTACCCAAGAACCTTCATCTCATCATCCCATCATTTCATTAATCATCCATCCGACGCCATTAGATCTCAGTTATCATAACAGTGCGTCGTTAAACACAATATATATATATATATATATATATATATATATATAAACATGGCACCTCCACCAAAAAGTTGAACGAAATATTGGATCGTATCGAAGAAGTTTAATGATCACATATATATATATATATATATATACATACATATATATATATATATATATATATATAAACAAACATGGCACCTCCACCAAAAAGTTGAACGAAATATTGGATCGTATCCAAGAAGGTTAATGATCACAAATATATATATATACATACATACATATATATATATATATATATATATATATATATATATATATATATATATATATATATATATGTATATATATATATATATATATATATATATATATATATATATGTATATATATATATAAACAAACATGGCACCTCCACCAAAAAGTTGAACGAAATATTGGATCGTATCCAAGAAGTGTAATGATCACAAATATATATATATATATATATACATACATATATATATATATATATATATATATATATATATATATATATAAACAAACATGGCACCTCCACCAAAAAGTTGAACGAAATATTGGATCGTATCCAAGAAGGTTAATGATCACAAATATATATATATATATACATACATACATATATATATATATATATATATATATATATATATATATATATATATATATATATATATATATATATATATATATATGTATATATATATATATATATGTGTGTATATGTGTGTATATGTGTGCATGTGTGTGAATATGAAGAATCGCTCGATAGTTTGTTTTGAACGGCTGACGATTGCCATGTTCAACATCGCTATATACGATCATAACGCTTTGAATGTCAATAACTACTCCTCATGCTCCTTCAGTTTACAAGTATAATTCTACCAACAGTAGACTTGAACTACCCGCGCGCTAGTGTATTGGGATAGGGGGAACGGTCGCTCGGAACCTCTATCTCATGGTTCCAAGATACACACGAGACACGAAGACTTGAACCACCCGTGCGCTAGTGTATTGGGATAGGGGGGACGGTCGCTCGGAACCTCTATCTCATGGTTCCAAGATACACATGAGACACGAAGACTTGAACCACCCGTGCGCTAGTGTATTGGGATAGGGGGAACGGTCGCTCGGAACCTCTATCTCATGGTTCCAAGATACACACGAGACACGAAGACTTGAACCACCCGCGCGCTAGTGTATTGGGATAGGGGGAACGGTCGCTCGGAACCTCAAGCTCTCACATGATGTCGCCCAGTAATCCCGCCTGAGATCTAGGCCAAGCTTAAACACGGTGTTGTGCAGTAATTCCTGTAATTCACGGGGCCGTGCTTGTATGATATTTGTTATGCTTAGTACGAGGGAGGTGTGATGTTTCATGCCTGTTTGGCAAGGTTCATAATCTTTTCTCACAGTCTCTCACGTTTACATTGTCATTTCATCGTCTTTCAAATTTCTGTTCCATCATCATATATATATATATATATATATATATATATATATATATATATATATATATATATATATATATATATATATATATATATATATATCTTTATATACAATATTTTATTACTTTTATTGAATTCTGTGTAAGCCTGTCGTTAATATGCCGACAAAATATGAGAAGCGTCTTTTAAAGCCACTTTAGACGGTCAATTTTTCCCTGAAATCAATTTCAGAAAAGTAGAATACCCACGTTTCCTACGTTGCCTACACATGAGCAAGGAAATCTTGCACTTGCATGCAAGAATTTCACGAAGTTGAAATACTTTCAACTTTTACTGCAATCTTTCACCGGTGACCAATGAGCGAGGAGCCTTTGGTCACGTGCATTTCCGTTGACTCCGTAGGATCTACAAACCGTACATCGTCATTCACCATTGAACATACAAATAAAGAAGGAGACTGTATACGTTCGGACAACGTGACTGTGTGTGTCGCTAATTTGACATCAGCGTTTTAGGTTATGTTATTGTTATTGTTCGAATGTCTAGACAAAAACCGAAGTCAAGTCTGGAATAATATGTCGGTAACAAGGATGGTATATAATAATAATAATAATAATAATAATAATAATAATAATAATATCTTTATTCAATTGAACACAGTGTCATACATAAATATAGTAGAAATGTACAATTGTGTTATAGAACTTGTCATAAAATAATAAAATATAAAATGATAAAATAGAAATATGATGTTGCACAAAAAAAACTTTAGAAAAATTAACAAACTGTACCATGTAGTATCAATTTGGTTGTTGATCAAAGTAGTAATAAATTAGAAGTATACAGTATATGTTTTTGCCAATATTGAAAAAAAAAAAAAAAAAAAAAAAGTAAGATGTGTTTAGAGTACATGTAAAGAGGGGATAATAATAATACTGGAAGAGAGCTAGGCACTAAGGTAGTCAGCAATAGTTTATGGGCAAATAGTAGTAAGATGTTGTTTAAGGTTAGTATGTAGGCCTAATCAAGCGAACCGTGTTTGTATAGTTGCTGAGTTATGTATACATTGCTAGTTGGGGTAAATTGACACTGGAAGCGCGCGATCCTAATTTTCAAATGTTGCCACCTTTTCGCTACTAGAATGAAAATTTCGCATCAGAAGTTGCAAGCGCCTTTACACCATTGAAATTTCATGCAACTAAAATTGATCGTGTAAGAGCACTTTTAGTTATATTGAGGATGTATTATTATAGTTATTTCATGGTTGCTGGTGTACTGGTTGTCACTTCTTCGTGTCAAACATTGTTATCTAAATTTGAGTTACAACCAGGTTCGTCCATTCGCACTTAGCTTCTGTTGGAGTAGTCTTTTGTCGGATATTGTTGTCAATGATGTTGTTGGGGGAGAAGCACTCAATTTAGGTCAAGTCCAGCCACCAATCAGTGAATAACCATCAGGGTGAAGTGTTTGTATAATATCCTGGCAAACTATGTATCAACGTTAAAAGACAACTTTGAGTGACCTACGGACATTCGTCTGGTAACCATCCACGGATGCTCTGCCTATACTACACTGTAATCTTTATATATATATATATATTGGGTTTAACGACGCACTGTTATGATAACTGAGATCTAATGGCGTCGGATGGATGATTAATGAGATGATGGGATGATGAGATGAAGGTTCTTGGATAATGGGAAGGATAGTGGGAAGGAAGCGGTCATGGCCGACTTATTGTAGGAACCATCCCGGCATTAGCCTGGACTACAGAGGGAAACCATGAAAAACCTTTGTAAAGATGGTCGGCGGCGAACTGGGTTCGGAATTCCCCTCGTCTCCCGGATCACATGAAGCGAGCGCGTTAACCACTACGCTGCATGTGCCGGTTGTAATCTTGCGAGCAAGGGGCTTACAACTCGCAAATTTGCTGTACACCTGATTTAAGGGGACTTCAAGGGGATTTCAATGGGATTTCAATGGGATTTCACGTGATTTCAGGGATTCCAAGGGGATTGAATGCAGTCACTATAGAATGAAAAACACGGACAAAAATGTATACAAAAGAACCATTATTCTTCCTTCATCATAAAAAATAATCTCAAATCATTACATAAAGACAAAAACGGTATTATGATTCTTCTCGCCTGAAGCCTGTCATGACGTCAACAGTACGGTCTTGATTCTGAAAACCCACCAGTCGAAAAACAAATACAATTAAATGAAAATGAAGTACACCTAGCAGGCAGATTGCTGAGTTATCTAATTCCTTGAAAATGAGAATTGATTTAAACATTAGCAATATTCCCACTAGCGGGAACATTCCCCAGGCAATATTCCCATACCGGCACATGTAGCGCAGTGGTTAACGCGCTCGCTTCGTGTGATCCGGGAGGCGAGGGGAACTTCAAACCCAGTTCGATCCCCGCCACCGACCATCTTTACAGGTTTTTTCACGGTTTCCCTCTGTAGTCTAGGCTAATGCCGGGATGGTTCCTACAATAAGTCGGCCATGACCGCTTCCTTCCCACTATCCTTCCCATTACCCAGGAACCTTCATCTCATCATCCCATCATCTCATTAATCATCCATCCGACGCCAATAGACCTCAGTTATCATAACAGTGCGTCGTTAAACCCAATCTTATATATAAAAAGCTTGTGTCACATGTTAGAGGATGAACTCCTCCGAAACGGCTCGACCGAGTGTCGTGAAATTCCTCACGCACATGCGATAGGGGTGGTAGAAGGTCCTAAAGTATACGAGATCTTCCGCCAAGCTTTCTCCTATGAGCAATTTCCAAATTTCGGCACTTCAAGGACAACACCAGTAATGACATTGTTCCATGACATTGACGGCGTACTCGAGGTCCGCTGCGCGTAGACATCCCGCACCTACACACTTACAATTCATTCGTTATTTTTACATCAACAACCAACATTCACTACAAATCACTTCGATGGCAGAACAACGTTTGCCGAGTCTGCTAGTATATATATAAAATAGTATTCCCATGCGCCCATCACTAATTGTACCAGCCAGCAACTTGTTTGCAGATAATATAACAGTGTATCGATCAAAGGCCTGAGAACAGCTATGAGAAGCAACAACGTCGTAGATAACACCCCGAACAAGTTAGTGGAGGCTAATGTTTCCTCCGTCGTCAGCTTCGCCGGCTCGACACGCCCGGTCGGTGATGTTGAGTGATGCGAGCAGACCACCGATCGTCCTGCCGTCTTATGTAGAACGACATGTTTGTTATAAGTATTGGAAGAGCTTGGTACACGGTCTGGTATTTTATACGTCCGACCCAGTGGCGGGCACTTACCTCGTATCCAATATCCTGAGGATGGGAAGCTTTGTGGAGGAAATATTGTGTGGAAAAGAGCGTCATTGTACAGAAAGAGGGAAATATTATGTGCTAAGAGAGAAATATTGTGTGGAAAAAGGAAAATATTGTGTGGAGAGAGGGAATTATTTGCGGAAGAAGAGAATATTGTGTCGATGAGGCGAATATTGTGTGTAAAAAGGGAAATATTGTGTGGAAAGAGGGAAATAATGTTTGAAAAGAGGGAAATAATGTTTGGAAAGAGAGAAATAACGTTTGGAAAGAGGGAAATAATGTTTGGAAAGAGGGAAATAACGTTTGGAAAGAGGGAAATATTCTGTACAAAGAGAAAATTAATGTGGGGAAGAAGTTAAACATTGTTTTTGTTCCATGTTTTGACATTGTTGTCCACGCATTACAACAATATGTGACGTCAATTGAAAGGAGGCTGTATTTTCCTCCGCGCTTTTCGTTTTAGTCACTCCTTCTTAAGAAGTAATACCATCCATATATTGGCTCTATTGCAGGAGAAGTGTTCTGCCTCGCATGTAGACTACTGTATTATCGACCTCGATCTAGCCAGTCGACCGCACAAGAGTAGGTTGTTACCGACATCAAGTCGAAAATCACTTCACTCGTAATAAAGAACTTACGATTTGTGTATCTCTCTCTATCGCAACTAGGAATCCCTCTCCCTCTCTCGCTCGTAGCTTCTCAAATAAATAATAATGAACTCAATTTCTAGACATTTGGGATACGTGAATTTATGTTATACCTCTCTCCCCTCTCTCTCTCTCTCTCTCTCTCTCTCTCTCTCTCTCTCTCTCTCTCTCTCTCTCTCTCTCTCTCTCTCCTCTGGTTCGAGTTTGAAACATTTAATGTTCCATTACATTGCAGCCATCATTCAAAGCTAATGTTCCGCCTTGTTCTGCCTCTGAATGGCTCCCTCTGATTCATTGCACTCTGACATTTATCCTCCATGCACACCATTGCACCGCCAACACTCGTCTCGCCAACACCGCCAACAATGTCGAGACTGACGGGGCAGAGTAATTATTTCAATTATATTGGCGTTTAACGACTCACTTTAGAGATGACTGAGATATATTGGCGTCATTGAATGATGGGGGAAAGATCAGTTGAAAGGTTATTTTATCATCCGTTTTGACATCGATGATAAAAGTGCTCTTTAACGGACCTTTCTAATATTCAATGACAGCTAGGGAAGCCACGGTACACCTCTGTTAGGATGGTCGACCATGACGGGAATCGAACCCCGGTCCCCTGAATGAAGGTTCTGCATCCTAGCCACTGGTACACCCGTCTGTTTATATATATATTGGGTTTAACGACGCACTGTTATGATAGCAAAGATCTATTGGCGTCGGATGGATGATTAATGGGATGATGAGATGAAGTTTTTTTAGGTAGTGGGAAGGAAGCGGTCGTGGCACATATTATGGAAACCGTAATCTAGACTACAGAAACCATAAAAAAAACGGCGGGGATCGAACTAGGTTCGAAATTCCCCTCGCCTCCCGGATCACATGAAGCGAGCGCGTTAACCAGTATGCTACTTGTGGCGGTACACTCGTCTCTGTCAGGATAGAATACTCTCATAATTATTATCATTATTCGAAGAGATTTATATCAATTAGTGACGAAGCAATTTAATCAACATAAAAGCTTCATGCTTCTAAACACTCGATCTCCGAGTCAGGGCGTAGATTGACAGATCGGCACATCTGATCGTGAGCGGTGGAGGATAGGAAAGACTGACGATCGTAGCCTTCCTGTCTTTCTACACAAGAAGTCTGTGATTAAAAGTTGGAGAGACAAGATTTTTTGTATTTATTTTCATATATTTTTTGTGCAGACGTTTCTTTTTTGATGAAACTAAAAGAAGATTTGCGAGTTTAATCCAATTATAATCTGGAATGGATTCGAGTATTTTTTTTCTATTTGCATTTCTTTTTTGATTACGTACTTGTATACCGCATCACACATTACACACATTACCCGCTTGCTTGTAGCTGTGATCCACAAGAGAAGACCGTCGTTCACAAACTGAAGAACGTGAAGGGTTAACAACTCCTGAAATCCGGTGTACACGTGCCATGAACTAATTGAACTAATTCTGAGTTCTATAAAATAATTAGTGGATTATGTGTTAAAAGTCTGCTGGTATGAACGGCATACCATGCTTCAATTTGAAAAATGTTGCTATGCCTGTGTCCTGTGTGTCATATGAAAATCTTTGCGAATCTTTGTGAATCCTGTGAATCTTTGCAAAAGGGTTGTTTTCCAACGAAAGTCAAGGTTGCATGCTCAAATAAAACCTCTCTCTTCCTTGAAATCCGTGAAATCTCTTGAAATCCCTGAAATCTTTTGAAATCCCTGAAATCTCTAGAAATCCCTGAAATCCCCTTGAAATCCCTGAAATCTCTTGAAATCCCTGAAATCCCCTTGAAATATCTGAAATCTCTTGAAATCGTTGAAATCTCTTGAAATCTCTGAAATCTCTGGAAATCCCTGAAATCCCCTTGAAATCCCTGAAATCTCTTGAAATCCCTGAAATCTCTTGAAATCCCCTTGAAATTCCTGAAATCTCTTGAAATCCCTGAAATCTCTTGAAATCCCTTCAATCCCTTTAATCTCTAGAAATCCCTTTAATCCCCTTGAAATCCCTGAAATCTATTTTCAGGGTGTTCTCAGGGCTTTTCACGTGTTCAGGAAATAACACGTAGGTAACATAATGTGAATGTTTATTTGAACTCTGAATGTTGTGAACCAGTTTCACTACAATGAGTTCAGACGGAGTCACTGCGATCGTTCATATGTTATGTTGCCACTGAAAATGTTACCTCTAGGTAGGATTCCCTCAAGGTGGTTAGTTTAATTTATATATCACGGAACGACAACTACGGCATGGCCCAGTCATACCCAACTAGGCTTGGCATAGTTAGTTATATTTCGTTTTCAAATTTTAAATCTTTTTCTATTCGATTCTACGTTAGGGGTGTGGTGGAACGGGGGAGAAGGTGTTGACGGGTTAATTTCGATACTTTCAGAAAACCCCGTCTCGTACGTGACTCGAACCCAGTACCAACTTTAATCCGACCGAGCTTTATGGAATATAATTGAACGTAACTCATTCTTCGGCCGTTGAAAGTCGAAACAAAGTCAACAGCACAGCATTTATTCGCTAAACCTCTGTGAGCCAGCAACAGGCATCAGCGGCACGATCAGCTGTTTGACGGCTCCGAGCGTCCGTCTCCCCTATCCTCCAACACTGATGCACGGCTGTTCCGAGCCGTCCATCAGCTCCACGATCAGCATGTTGACGGCTCCAAGCGCCCGTCTCCCCTATCCTCCAACACTGATGCACGGCTGTTCCGAGCCGTCCATCAGCGCCACGATCAGCATGTTGACGGCTCCGAGCGCCCGTCTCCCCTATCCTCCAACACTGATGCACGGCTGTTCCGAGCCGTCCATCAGCGCCACGATCAGCATGTTGACGGCTCCGAGCGTCCGTCTCCCCTATCCTCCAACACTGATGCACGGCTGTTCCGAGCCGTCCATCAGCTCCACGATCAGCATGTTGACGGCTCCGAGCGTCCGTCTCCCCTATCCTCCAACACTGATGCACGGCTGTTCCGAGCCGTCCATCAGCTCCACGATCAGCATGTTGACGGCTCCGAGCGCCCGTCTCCCCTATCCTCCAACACTGATGCACGGCTGTTCCGAGCCGTCCATCAGCTCCACGATCAGCATGTTGACGGCTCCGAGCGTTCGTCTCCCCTATCCTCCAACACTGATGCACGGCTGTTCCCAGTCGAAGGGTTTTGTGACGGAATCTGTTATCTAGTAATTAAATCGTAGTTGTGTCGCCTTTATATAGCGTATATACTCGATATCCGACGCCGTCGATACGTCATTGTCCCAGCGTCGCGACGCCTCGGCGGCGGGCTACGTGTGCGGTGCTCGTGCGGACAGCCGAGAGGAAAAACCTGACAGACCTCAGCTAGTTTCGTTCTCGCCAAACTTCACACTCCAAGTTTGGTTAGAGCTTTGTTTGAGAAAGTTGAAATATAAAATCATCATAAATAAACTTTATAACGTTCTCCCAACAAGTATCAAGATTCTAACTATGAAAAAAGACAAAATGTATGTGCTATAAATCAATTCAAAAGACCCCACTAACAACAAGGTTACACGGGGGGACGAATGGACAGTGTATGATATGGTAGAAGTATCAAATAAAGCTCATACCCGTTTGGAAAATTTTTTAAAAAATTTTTTGATTTTAAAAAAAATTTTAAAAAACCCTTTTTTCCTTTTCCCAAAAAGGTCCCGGTACTTTTTGGGGGGGGTTTTTTTTCCCCTTTTTAAAACCCCCGGTTTCGGCCTTGTGGGGGGGCTTCTTTCCCCTTTTCCACCCCCCTTTAAGCCTTAATTTCCCCCCAAACTTTTCCCCCCAAACCCCCCTTTCACTTTTCCCCCTTTTTTGGACTTTTAAATTTGGATTTTGTTGGGCGGGCCCCCCCCCTTTTCCAAACAAAAGTTTCCACCTTTCTTCCCCCCTTTACCTGGGTTTTTACCCAACTTAAAAGGCCAAATTTCCCCAAAAAAATTTTTTTTCCGGTTAAAGGGGGTTTAAAAAAATTTAAAATTTCCATTTTTCCCCACCAACTTTTAAAAAATTTTTGGGAATTTTTTTAAAATGATCCGGAAAAATTAAAAATTTATTTTTAAAAACAAATTTTTTAATAAAAAAGGTTTCCCAGTTTTCAAAACCATCAGCACCCCCCGGGGGTTGTTTTTCCCCCAAACACAAAAAAAAACCCAAATTTAATTTTTTGGGGTTAAAATTTAAGCTTTAAAACTTTGGGGGGTTTTTTTTTTTAAAAAAAACTTTTTTCCAAAATATCAAAACAAAAAAATTTTTCAAAAAAAAAAGGGCCCAACTTTTCCGGAAAAATTTTAAAATTTTAAAAAAAAAAAGGGGGGAAATTTTAAAAAAAAAATTTAATGTTAAACCCCCAAAAAAAATCGGTGAAAAATGGGTGGGTTTACCTTTTAAAATTTAAATTTAAATCTTATCAGTTTAAAAATTTGAAAAAAAAAATTTGGGGGTTTTTTTATGAAAATTGGGAAAGTTAAAAAAGCATTTTCCTTTTAAAAAATTTTAAAAACCCGAAAAACCCGGGGTTTAATATTTTTTTTTTTATCCCAAAAAATTTTTTGAAATTTTTTTTCCCCCTTTATACGGGGGGAAAATTTTTTTTTGGGGGGTTTTTTTTTTTTTCAACTTATTTAAAAACGCGACTTTTTTTTTTGGAAAAAAGGAAAAATTTGATTAACTGTTTTTTTTAAATTTTAAACTTTTTTTAAAAAAAATTTTTTTTTAAAAAATAAAAACATTTAAAAAATTTTTTTTTACTTTTTTGGGAAACTTTTCCCCTTTTTTTAATCCAATTTAAAGGGGTTTTTTCAATTTTAAAAACCCCCAAAAAATTCCCCCCCCCTTCCCAATCTTTTTCAAAATTTTAAAAAACCCCCCCAAGTTTTTTAAAATTTTTTTAAAGGGAATTAGGCCCTGTTTTAAAATTTTCCCTTGGAATTTTTTCAATTTTTTAAAAAATTTTTTTAATTTTTTTTTAAAAATTTTTCCAAATTTTGGGTTTAATTTTAAATTTTACTTTTTAAAATTTTTTTAAATAAGAAAAAAATTCGTTATTTTTTTTTTAAATTTTTTAAAAAACCCAAATTTTATCCCTCCCCCCAAAAAAAAAATTTTGAGCCGGGGGAAAAAAGGGGGAAAAAATTGGGGCATTTTTTTTTTTTGGGAAATGAAAAAAAGAAAATTTTTTCATTTTTCCCCTTTTTAAATTTTAAATTTGGTTTTTCGGGGCTTTTTAAATTTTTTTAAAAAAAACAAATTTTAAACGAAAAAAAAATTTTTTAAAAAATTTTTTTCCGGGTTTAAAACTTTTTTCTAAATTTTAAATTTTACTTTAAAAAAAAAAAACCCCTTTTTTTTTTTAAAAAATTTTCCCCCAACTTTTTTTTTCCCAAAATAATTGTTTTTTTTCCCCTTTTCTTTTTTTTGTTTTTTGGGTTAACCCGGGGGTTTCTTTTTTAAAGTAAAAAAAAATTTTAAATTTTAAAAAATTTTAATTACAAATTTTTTAAAAAATTTTTTTTTGGCTTTTTTCCCCGGGGGCCGGAAGTTTTCCCCTTAAAAATTTTTTTTTAAATTCTTTTAACCTTTTTGGTCTTGGTAAAAAATTTTCCGTTTTTTGGGGAAATTTGCCCCCCCCGGGTTTCCCGAAATAAAGGGGGAAATCTTTGGGGAAAATTTTTTGGGAAAAAAAAGGAAAAACCTTGAAAAATTTTAAAATTTTTTTAAAAATTTTCCGAAAAAAATTTTTTTAATTGTTGAAAAAAAAATTAAAATTTTTCAATTTTAATTGTTTTAATTTAAAAGGGGTTTTTTTTGGGAAAATTTTTTTTTTTAAAACATTATTTAAAAAACCCAAAAATGTTTTTCTTCTGGGTGTGTGTTTAATTAAAAACCCCTTTTTTAAATGTTTATTTATTTATGTTTTTTTAAAAAAAAGGGGGGTTTTTACTAAAAAGATTGTTTCCCCCCAAATTATTTTTATCTAAAAAGCCTTTTTTAAATTTTTAAAAAAAAACAAAAACCTTTAAACCAAAAAGGGCCCCGGTTTTTTCCCCATTATATTTTTTTTTAAAATAAATTTTTCCGGAATCTTTAAAAAAGAATTAGGGGGGGAAAAAATCAAAATTAAAGGAAAAACGGAAAATTTTAAATTTCCCCCGGGAAAAATTTTCCCAAAAAGGAAGGGGAATTTTATTTTAAATGTAAAAAATTTAAAATTTTAAAAAATTTTTTTAAAAATAATAATTTTTGAAAGTTTCCAAAAAAAAGGTTGGGGTTAAATTTTTTAATTTTTTTAAAAACCCCAAAAAACCAAAAAATTTTTAAAACATTTTCCTTTTTTAAAATTTAAAAAAAAAAAAAAACAAAAAAAAAAAATAAATTTTTTTCAAAAAAAACCCCAAAAAAAAACCCTTTTAAAGGGCCCCTTTTTACCCCAAACGGACATCAAAAAATTTAAAAAAAAAAAATTTTAAAAATTTTCTAAAAAATTTTAAAAAAGAAAAACTTGGTTACCCAAAACCAAAAACCCCCAAAAAAAGCAAAAATGCAAAAATTTTTCTTTTAAAAACCCATAAAAAAATTGATTTTAAATTTATTTTAATTTTAATTTTGCTTTTTTAATTTTTTTATCCCCTTTTTTTCCCAACGCAAAATAAAAAAATTAAAAAATTTATTTTTTTAAAATTTTTCGGTTTTTTACCCAAAATTTTTTCAAATTTTCCCGTTCTTAAAAATATTAAAAAATTTAGATAATTTTATTTTAATTTTTAAAATTTTTAAAAAATTTTTTTTTCTTTTAAAATAATATTTTAAAAAATTATAAAAAAATTTTAGAAAATTTAAAAAGAAATTGGGGGAAGTTTAAACCCAAAACCCCCGAAATTTTCCCCCCTTTTGATCTTTCCCCAAAAAACCGAAAATTTACTCAAGTAGGGGTTTTCAAAAGGAAAATAAGGCCGGGGTTTTTTTTTGGCTTTTTTAGAAGGAAAAAAAACCCAATATCTCATGGGGGAAAATTAGAAAAAAAATTTTTTCCCTTTTTTAAAACTTTTTACCCCCCTTTTTTCCCCCCCCCTTTTTTCCCTTTCGTCAAAATTTTTTTTAAAAAAGAAATTAACTTTTTAAATTTAAAATTTTTAAAAAAAAATTTTTTTTTTTAAAAAAAATTTTTATTCATTTTTTTAAAACCCTAATTTTTAAAAAATTGTTTCCAACCGCCCAAAAAATTTTTACTTTTTTAAAAACCTTTTCTTGAAAAAAAAAACAATGAAAAATTTTTTTTTAATGTTTTAAAATCAGCCCCAAAACGGTTTTTCCCCAAAAATTTCTTTAAAAAAACACAATTTAAAAAAATTTTTTAAAAATTTTAAAAAAAAAAAATTTTTTTTTTTTAAAAAATTTTTTAATTTTTTTCAATTTTTTTAAATTTTTAAAAAAACGGGCCAATTTTAAAAAAGGTAAAAAAAATTATTTTTTTAAAAAGGAAAAAGGGGGTTTTTTTTTTTTTCCCCGCACCCTTTTAAAAAAACTTTTTAAATTTTTAAACGAACCCTTTTTTTTTGGTTTAAAAAAAAAAGGGGTAACCCCGCCGTTTTAAAAAAACCCAAAAAAACCAATTGGGGTTTCTCGAAAACCCCTAAACACCAACCCCCAAACACCATCAACCCCCAATAAGGGGAAAACCAACCTTTTTTTTTGTTTTTTTTGTTTTCCTTTTTTGTGGTTCCCTTTTTTCCCCCCCCTCCTTTTCCCCCGACCAACTCGCTTCGACCAAAAACTGGCTCACGCGACTGCCCTTTCAAACCCCTAAACCCCCTACACCGGTACGGTCCCCCGGCGGCCGCGGAAAAAGGGTAAATTAAAAACCACCTGGTTTGGGGGGGGGGGGGGCACACCACGATGTAGTGGTCCACTATTAATAAAAAAAAGGGGGTTTTCCACCCTCAAAAAAAAGGGGGTTTTTGTTTCTTGCCGTCAATCAGGCCAAGGCCCCATTTCCCCGGGAAATTTCTTTGAACTAGAGGATGGTGGCACTTACCGGTGGCACTTTGGTGTTTTTGGGCCCTTTTAATTAAATAAAATAGTTTTCGAAAGGGGCCCCTTTTCGGGGGAAAACCCTCCAATTGGAACTGGGGGCCCCCCTTTTTATATTAGATAAGTATTTGGGTACACAATGGGGCCAAACTTAAATTGGTTGGGATGGGGGGGGGGGGGGGGTTTTTAAAAGCATTTTCCCTTTTTAACTTGCCCCAAAAGGATTGGGAAAACCCCAATTCAAATAAATGACCCCTTTTCCCCCATTTATCCCTTTTAATTTTCCGTAACAATTAACCATGCCACCAGGAAAAGGCTCGCCCCGGGGGCCGCCCTTTTAGGGGGCAAGGTTAATTTTTCGGCGAAAACGGAGGGGGGCCGGGATTTTTTCTGGTTATTTAAGTAAACCCCTTTTGGGTATATTTTTGTATACGTTTTCCCCAAACCCCCTTGAGAAATTTTTTTTTTAAGATTAAAAACTTCCTATCCAACGAAAATTTTGGGAACGGTACTGAACCCCCAAAAAAAAAGGGGGAAAAGTTTTCGCGCATCGTACCCCCTTAGTTTATCTGTACTAACGGTGAACTGGGGGGTACAGCGGGAAAAAGGGGTTGAAAGCCGGACCCCCAATGAAAAAATTTAAAAATGGGTTTTTTTTTGATGTTATTCACTAAAATTTTTTTCCAAATTAAAGGGGGCCCCTTTAAAAATTTTCCCCGGCGGGCCCTTTTAAAAATTTCCCCCAATATAAATAGGCCATCCCCCTCTAACCCTTTCTTTTTAAAAGGTTTTCGTTATTCAAATCTTTTATAGGGTGAATTAATTTTTTTTAAAAACGTTTAAGTTCCCTTTAATGGGCAAGTTTTTAAATTTTAAGGTTTGTTTTATTTAGCTGGAAGTACACCAATTTGAATGAATAAATAAGTACATGAACACGCGTGTCGTTTATTCCAGCCGTCGTTATAAGTGTTGCCAACCATCATTTTGTTCAAAACAAATCCAGACAAAAAACTTGACAAATAAACATTACTTTTTTTGGTTTTTTTTCCAATTTGGGGGTGTGATTGTTTGTTTTCTTTTTTTTAAAAAAAGAATTAAAAAACTTTGGTGGGAAGTTTTTTTTTTAGAAGGGAGGGGAATTTTTTTCGTTTTTGTTTTAAATTTTTTTTGTCTTTTTTTTTAAAGGTTGCAGAAAGTTTGGGGTTTCCCCCAAAAAAAAAAATTAAAAAAAAACGTCCTATTTTTTTTAATTAAAAACCCTCTAAAGTTTTTTGGTTTAATCTTAGTTTTCAAGTGCTTGGGTGAAAAAATTAAAATTAATTTTGGGGGGAAAAAAATATTTTAAAAATTTCCATTATTCCCCCCCAAAAAAAACTTTTTAAAACCTTTTTAACTATGGGGGCCCCCATTTTAACATGATTCAAAAATTGACCTCCCGGGAAACCCAAAAAAGGGGTTGTTGATTGCCTAGGGCCAAACTTGAAATATAAAGGTGTGTTTAAAGGGGAGGTGGCAAAAGGGTTTGTTAAACCCGCCGGGGCTTTTGTAACACAGGGCCCCAAAACGGCAAAAAGTTTAATAGGACTCAGGCCCCCAAAAAAAAAAAAAACTTTAAAAAACCCAAAAAAAAAAAATATTTTAAAATAAAAAAACAAAAAAAAAAAAAAATTTTAAAAATTTTTCCCCCAAAAAAAAAAGAAAAAAAAAAAAAAAAAAAAAAAAAAAAAAAAAAAAAAAAAAAAAAAGGGGCCTCCCAAAAACCCCCCAACACAAGCCCGCATTAAAAAAAAACAAAAATTTAAAACCCCGCAAAACAAAAGGCCCGAAGGGGAAAAATTTTTTTAAAAGGCAAAATTTTTTAAAAAAGAAAAACTTTTTTTAAAAAAAGGGAAGGGGGGGACAAACCAAAAAACCCCAAAAAAAAATAAAAGAAAAATGAAAATTTAAAACCCAAAAAAAATCCCCCCTTACCCTTTAATTTTTTTTAAAAATAAAAAAAAACCTTTTTTTTTAAAACCCCCCCTTCCCTCCCGGGGAAAGGTTATTTAATGGCTTTTTTCCCCTTTTTTTCCATAGGGGAAAAAATTTTTTTTCCCCAAAATTCCTAAAAAAGGATTTTTTTTTGTTTTATTGAACCAAATTTAAAAAAACCCTTTTTTTTTTTTGGGTTTTTTTTTTTTTTAAAAAGTTTTTATTTTTTGGGAAAATTAAAAATTAAATTTAAAAAATTTTTTTTATTTTTTTCCTTTTAAAATTAAAAGAAAAAAAAATTAAAAATAATTTCTAATTTTTTTCCCAATTTCTTTTTCAAAGGGCCTATAAAAAAAAACTATCGAAAAAAATTTTTACAAAAGGGTTTATTAAAAGGGGCCAAATTTTAAACTTTTTAAAAAAAATTTTTTTTGGGGGGGGGGGGCATTAAAGTTGAAAATTTACTTTAAAGGAAAGGGCCCAAAATTGGGAAAAAAATATTTTTAAAGGGTTTTAAAAATTATTAAAAATTTTTTAAAAAAATTTTTTTAAAAGGTTTAATTAAAAATTTCCTTTTTAAATTCAAAATAAAATATTTAAAAGTGAAAATTTTAAACCTTTTGGTTTGGAATTTCAATTTAAATTTAAAAAAACTTTCGTTTTCCCGGTTAAAAATTTTTTCCTCATGTTTTTAATAAAAACCAAATTTTCTTTAAGAAACCCCAAAAAAACCCCCTTTACAGGGTTTTGCTAAATTTTAATCGGGTTATGAGGGGCCCCCCGAAAGCCCTTGGGGTTAAAAGGGGAAACGGGTTCCGGGGTTTTCCCTGGAAAAAAAGTTTTTAAAAAATTTTTTTTTTAAATTTTTTTCGGTGGTTTTCGGAAAAGCTTTTGGAAAAAAAATTTTTAAGAAAAATTTTTGAACAAAATTTTTTTTAATTTTTTTATTTTTTTTTTGGTTTTTTTAAAAGAAGGGTTTTTAAACTTTAACCAATCAAAATTTTCCAAAATTTTCTGTTTTGTTGGGTGTTTATAGGTTTTTAAAAACCCCTTTTAAAAAAAATTGGGGTCCCCTTTTGGTTTTTGAAATTCTTTTAAAATCTTATAAAATTGAAAATGATTGATTAAAATTTTTTAAATTTTAAAATTAAAATTTAGAAAAAATTTTGGTTTAAAGAAAAAGAAAAAAGATTAAAAACCATTTTTGGGCAGAAGGGGGAAAAGGTCCCCCCCGCAGAAGTTTAATCCCTTTTTGTTTAATTTTAATTTTAAAACCCAAAACCTAAAACCCCCCCATAAAAAAAAATTTTAATAAAAATTATTTATTTTTTTTTTTAAAAAATTTTTTAATTTAAATTTAAAAAAAAAAATTTTAATTTTTTTTTTAAGTTTAAAAAATTGGCTGTCCCCGGGTTTTTTTTTCCTTTCCCCTTTTGGGCATTGTTCCCAAACAAAGAAATTTTCAGAAGAACCCCCCCCTTTTTTTTAAATGATTTTTTTTTGGCCCAAAAAAAAAAAACCCCCCCGGGAAAAAAGGGGAAACCAAAATTTTTCCCAAAAAATCCTTTTATTTTTGGGTTTTGTCGGTTTTTGCTGGGGCCCCCGGGGGCAAAAATTTTTGGTAAATAAAAAATCGGGCCAAAAAAAAATTTGGAAAAAAAAAGGGGGGGGGAATTTTCCCCCAAAATTAAACCCGTAAAAAAAAGAAGGGAAAAGGCGGGTTCATGCTTTTTTAAAAAAATCGAAAAAACCCTTTAAAATTTTTAAACTTTGGGAAAAAAATTCCCCGGGAAAAGAACAAAACGTGAAAACTGGAAGAACATTTTTTTTCAATTTTTTTTTTTTCCTTTAATTTTTCCCAAAATTTAAGATAATTTTTTTTTTTTTTTAAAAAAGGCTTTTTTAAAAAAAAAAAATTTTTAAAATTTTATTTTTAAAAAAAAATTTTTTTCAAAATTTGTTTGGGGAAAAAAAGGAAAATCCATTTTTTTTTGGAAAAAAATTTTTTTCCCCCCCCTTTTTTTTTCAAATTTTGGTTTTTTAAAACCCCAAAATTTTTTTAAAAAATTTAAACCCCCAAAAAAACCCCCCCCATTGAAGGGAAAAAAAAAAAAAAAGGGGGTTTCCCTTGCGATTTCAAACCCGGGCCCTTCTTGGAAACACCCCCAAAAAAAAAAAAAAAAAGCCTAAAGGTTGAAACCCCCTTTATAAAAAATTTTTCTAAAATTTTTTAAAAATTTGTTTCCCCAAATTAGGTCTTTTTAAAAAAGCCCCCCTTTTCCTTCTGTGAAACCCGGCCAAAACGTACTTTTTAAAAAGAAAATTCCCCAAAATTTCATTTCTCCCTTTTTGGGGTATTGTTTTTTTTTTAGCGGGGAATTTTTTTAAAAACCCCCTATGAAGTAGGTTTGGGGGGGTCCCCTGTTTTGCGCCCAAAATGGCAAAACCATTTAAAAGGTTAAAAAAATTGAAAAAATTTTTTTTTTCAAAATAAAAAAAAACGTTTTTGGGGCCCAAATAAATTGGAAAAACCCTTTTTTTATCAGGTAGTTGGGCCCGAAAAAAAAAAAAAAACCCTTTTTTTAAAAAAATTGTTTTTTTCCCAAAAAAACTTTTTTTGGGAAAAAAATTTTTTTGGGGGCCTTTTACCACCCTTTTTTGTTTTGAAAAAAATTTTAAAAAATTTTTTTTGGGTTCTCCCAAAAACTGGTTGGGTTTTCCCCCGGGGACCCTGTAAATTTTTAACCAAACTTTTAAAAATTTCAAAAATTAAATTTTTCCTTTTTTTCCCTTTTTTATTTACCCCCTTTTTTTTTTTCTTTTTAGGAAAAACTACATTTTGGGTTCCTCCCTTCACCAAATTTATCCACTAAAGGGCCCCCCTTTCCCAAATCCCAAAAATTTTTTTTTATTTTTTTTCCCAAATTTAAAAATAGATTTAAAAAATTTTTTTTTTTAAAAAATTGAATTATTTAAATTAAATATAAACCGTGTTTGAAAAAAACCCCAAACAAAAAGTTTTCCCGGTATCTTTTGCTTGGGGAAAGGGGTTAAAGGCCTAAAAATTTTTGGGAGCAAAAAAACCCTGGTTATTTGGGACCCGGTACCCCTTTCCCCCCCTTATTTGGGGGGTTTTTTGGGTTTAAAAAATTTTTAAAAACCCCCTTTAACCTTTTTGGGGTTAAAAAAAAAATCAATAGGCTAAATCATAGAGAAATGTATTGATGGACAATATTTCATCTGCGACTTGACGTAATAAATGAAAGCCCGCTCAGAAAACACGTGTGAGAGACGTGTCTCAAGCGCGCGGTTCAATTGTCATATGTGGCCTGAAATCCGAGCATGCTGACAACTCGATTACACGTATAACAGGGGCTCGGGAAGAGACGACTGTCCACAGCGTCTCACAAGCGAACAGCGAAAGCATAGGAGTCAGCCAGGGCACGGAAACATGCACACGCACCGCACACAGCGTGGCAAATATCGTCTCCTGGAGAAACTTGAAATCAATTTAGAAATGAAAATAGAGGTATACAATTTTTTCCTTTCCCTTTTATTCGTTGGGTAGACATTGTCTCAATGTTTACCCCGACGCTTCGCTACTGATATATATATATATATATATATATATATATATATATATATATATATATATATATATATATATATATATATATATATATATATATGTATATATATATATATATATATATATATATATATATATATATATATATATATATATATATATATATATATATATTTATATATATATATCCACAGGTTTGAGGAAACAAATAAGTACTTGTCAACCGTGTACTCCTTTTCGTGCGTCTGTTACTCCGCTTCGCTGTAAGATACGAGTCTGCATTACGGCCCAGCCGATAGAACAGTCTGCTGCTACCTTATCGACCTCGTACCACGCCTTCGGGCCGCCTTCACACGGTGCATTGTTTTCGTTATCACGGCCCACTGTTCGTGTAACCAGCGCCTCGTGGATAGCTGCAGGCTGTGCGCGAACAAGGGGGGGGGGGAGAGGAAATTATTAGTGCTCTCAGAACGATAGTGTCTAGATATTCTCATGATTCGTTTATAGTCGTTGTATCTGGTTAGCTCGGGCGGAGAGATGGCTGCATAGCGTGCTGGCGGGCCTGGTTCGAGAACCGTTCCTTGCTTCTTTTCGGTTAATTCAAAAATATTATATCCATATTAGGCAAATGCAGAATATGCGTTGTGAAATGAGCGAGATATCTATAGGCCCTATGAAGTAAAATCTAGAACTCTATACACCTTGATCATGTAAAATATACTTCATTCGATACTGACGAATCTAAGAAGCCGTGGATCTAGCACTGCAACATTGTCCTGCTAATATTTCTATCTATTCGATGAATAAAGAGCATGTTTTACATTATGTTCTTCCAAACGGCTGGTCCGAATTGCATACACATTTTTAATAATCGTTCCTCTTAGGCTCTTTGTTTATGAATCTTGTATTACTAATTTATATGTGTGCAATAATTGAATGTGATATCAATTCAATATATCATTCATTTGGATCAGAATATTCATTTTCGAATCATCCCAATGTGAATACGTGACTTATTATAGTGTTTAGAATAATACTGTAATACTTCAGGTGACCTGTGATTCAATATTACTAGGAAAACGCCATATATGCGTTGAGAGACGAGCTAATAGTAATAGTATGGGTGAAAATGGGTAAAAACTGCTTCGAGTGGTACCAATTTAGCACATTTTATGTTCTTTCTCCAAAATGGCTGACCCGATCAAGCTGAAATTTTTTAGAAATGTGTATCAAAATGTAATTCAACTTCATGCAAAATTTCATTTTTTTGGAATTTGTTTTTCGTCATGTTTTTCTAATGGGTGTTTTAGAAATTTCTAAAGTTCATTAAAAAAAAAGTTACCGCCCGATAATGCCACAAAACTATACAGATCTAAGTTAGATGAACCATACTGAAAAAAAGTTTGAAGCTGATAGCTGTAGCCGTTTGACCTGTGGAGAGTTGACAAAAAAACATAGAACCAAAAAAAAAAAAAAAAAACATTAAACGAACACCAATTATTTCCAGTATATCAAATTGAATCCTCGCTTAAGCTCGTCTAATCAAATATGCATACATTATCTGATGATAAACACATTTCATGTCGCGTTGTTTGTACGTTACAGCAGTAGTATAGCTAAGTGTTCCTTTCACTTCTCTTTATGTACGTTTACATAGAAACCTAATTGATGAACTGCTCATCTCAGCTTTGTTTGCTTACAACTATAATGTAGACTACATCTGAACTGTTTCCACCCACGCTGTGTTCTTCCATTGTTAAAACAGTGCTTCGATAAACGAGCTATAATAGTAAAGCAAAGAGTTTTGATGTGCGCTGCCAAACTGTGTGAGCAAGAAACTAACACGGTGTAGTGACTAGTGATACCAACTTACTTCATCATAATATAAAGAAGGTGTGCCGACTCAGCCTTCCAATTGGAGGACGTCCGCCGTCATAAGTTATGTTCGTCTGTCATGCACTGAAAAGAACTCGAGTACACTTTTAGGGGTCGGGGCACATCGAGTGCTACTCCGTGCAGGATGCGCTGTTGTTCAGTTCAACTCGGTGTAGGTGAACTGACAATTACAAACGAACAACCACAGCCCACCGCGTACCTCAAACTATTTGGCGCGAATTCCATTATTTATTTATTATTTTTTTGAGGTTAGGTCAGCTGCAGTCACACGGAAGAATGGAATGCTGATAGTTTAATCCATCTTCTGTGATGCTTAGTGGACGTTCTCCTGCGGCTTCCTATTCGTTCACTCTACATTCAATGTTGTATTCAATTCAGATACGTTTTTCATCACGTCTAGAGAAGCTGCCATACAACGCTATACACAGCTCATCGCTGAAGTGTTTGCGAGTAGAACATTAGATAATGGCCGATCACATGCAATGAAGTATCGAGATAATTAGGATTATTTCAATTGTAAAACTCAATGCCTAGGCCTAGGGCTAAAGAGGTTGAAATGGTAAGCCTACAAAGGTTATGTAAGACTAGGATCGAGTCCACTTTATAAACTCAATGGCCTGGCCTAATTTGTTTACAGCACCTAGGCCTAGGCCATAATCAACATTTGGCCTAGGCATTGAATTTGTAAGGCTAGGAGATTATAAAAGAGAATGGGAACGCACAGAGAAATTATGATTGAAATAACTACCAGGAATTATGTGAACATTTATTTGATCGTGTAAAAAACTAACCTTTCGATCTGAATAGCATTCCATTCTCATCAGTCCTCACGTAGAAAGTAACAACATTGACAGCTACCGCCATTTTATCTTCTTGCACTACCTTACACCAGTTAACACCACCTACACGAGCAGGGGTAACTTTTCTTGAACTTGTTTACACCAACTTACTCTAGGTCACCGTGCGTCGACAAACGAACATCCGAGTGCAAGTCGCACTTTTCTGCCCCAAGTCAGACGAACGGCCACCGACCGATCGGTGTAAGTCAGGTCAAGTTGGAGTAAGTGAGTGCAGACAGACGAACATAACTATAGAGGGCACATTTGCCTGTCGCGCAACTATCGCTTTTATATCGAACTATATTGAACAACAATGCTCAACAATGCTATACACGGCTCAGTAGAATTATTACGTTGTAGGTAGCATTTGTTTTTCACGACAATGATAGATTTTATAAGTTCAATAATGTCACCGGTACCGTAGCCACTCAATCTCATCTAGTTCACAAGAGAGTCCGCTAGGGTAAATGGGGGATTTGGGCTCTGATCTGACGGCAAGCAAACAATAATGCCCGCCATGTTATTAGTATGGGAGTCGGCACACCTTCTTTATATTATGATGAAGTAAGTTGGTATCACTACATCGTGAAAGTAACGTCTGCCATGACAGAGCAGGGGAAGAAGACATTGTAACACTATTAACAATGTCTAATAGTAATCATACAAAACGTCAGCCGAAAAAAACAACATGTCGGGTGGTTTGCCGCGGTTCACTATTATAGCTCGTTGGCTTTGATAAACTCCTCGCTCCATTTTCCAGCTGTTTAAATACTTCGTGCGATACGACAAAGTGTGCAGTGGAATATGTTCCGGTAATTCGGCACTACTGTCTACGGCAAATAAACAAAATGGCAGACAATCTTTTTGTAGGAATAATGAATTTAAAATTTTCAAGTCTCATTTCCTTCTTCATTCATTAAACCTTCTGCTGTGCTTGTGTCCATGATAGATGAAGGTTACGATCGCCCGTCTTCTCTAACCCACAGCACTAGCGCACGGGTGGTTCGCTCTCGTAGATAAAGCGATATTAGGAAGATTATATGTTGACGTGGTGTGGGGGTTTGATGACACAATGATCTCTAGAGCTGTCGTCGAGAGCAATTCACCCATAGCGATTAGGTCTGCGATCAAGATGCATTGAGGGTTGCGTTGGTTCGCCGTGTTCAGATGGTGTCTCAACTTGAACCGGAAGTACGTTCCATTTCCTGATCTCTTTCCTTAGCACACCCGATCGCTTCTCTACCTAGTGTTGTTTTGTAGAAGCTCGATGTCATGCCTTCTATATACCTCAAATATTTGCATCCAAGATGCAGTGTATATTGCCATCCAAGATGCGGTGGAAGTAAACAACTGCGATAGGCTTTTGAAAAAGAATACTGGTAATGCAATTAAATGTAATATGAATACTTATTTGTTTGTGACATGTGGATTTCTCACACGAATTCGATTACATCAACAAATTGTCCGGATGTAAGTTACTTGCAATATAGCTTGCGTTATCATGAATTGTTATTATGAATTACTTCACAATTTGAATATTGCACAATTTAACCTCACTATCTCCGTTTTACTTCACATAAGAAACTGTTTCAGACAACTGAGCGAACGAAAACGTCATTTTGTGTGTATTTGTAAACAAAGTTAGTTCGTTTTATTACTACTCACTACGCATAATCGGTTGTTCTAACAATTTGGATGTAAAAATGGTACATATTTTTAACATGGGAGGGATAGGAAGTTAATTCACCATATCAGGCCGGCAAACCAACGCAACCCTCAGTGCATCTTGGTCCAGACCAAGTTCGGACCGTCTCGCGGTCTCGGTCGAGTGGAAGCCTTTGGTGTCATGAGTATATGGAGGGCGTGGTGTATTTTTCATTTTATTTCGTTTTCTTGTCACTTTTCTCTTCATCTATCGTCTTCTTTTATTTTGTTTATTTCTATATCATCTCACGGTATCTTACTTATATCTAGCTCTTTCTATCCCGCTCTCTCCATATGCTTGAAACATTCACAAACGAATTGACAACCATGGCAAAGTAGGCGTACACGGACATGAATATAGGCGCTAAATGACCTCGCTGTCGACGCGCCTTTAAACCGTAACACTAACTAACTATTCAATTGTAATTTTTTGTTTCACAAAGAAGGTATTCTTGATTTTGATGTCATTGAAATTCTCATGATGAATTGAGAATCCAGCATGGCTTTGGTTCGTGACGTCACGAAGTAGCTAATAGTGGCTAACGAAATGTGATTTCGAAGTTCATTTTTCAACAAATATAAGTCAGAAATATGTTTTTCCGTAGCCCTGCTTGAGTTATGGTTGAAGTTGTGTAATAGAGTTGAAATGTAGATATGCTACGTGAATGATGGTTCACTTCTTCACGATGACAGATGAAATATGCCCGACTTGGTGATTTATTGCAAGGCATGGCTCAGGTATAATCTCGTCTCGCATGCAAACACCATGGGTGGAGGTGCCGGGTAGGATATTAATACAATTCCATGTATAAATATATAGTATATATAGGCATATACATACATATATATATATATATATATTTAAATATATATATATATATATATATATATATATATATATATATATATATATATATATATATATATATATATATTGATTTATGTAGAGTTTCACAAGTATTTTGTTCCAAGATATTCTCACTGGTATCCGATTACAGAACTAACATAAATTATACGATTGATCCCTGCATAAGATTCATCTAGGCCACTGCGTCACAGGCACCAATAAGAACTATGACAGGAATCCTCGCAGGATCACCACGCTCACTGGTGAAAGCGAACTTATCACGGTAATCGTTCGAGAAAATACTGCAAAGATGCAACAAATTAGCGGACAACATGGTTGAGATTCGACGTCATTTCAATTTTGTGATCATTAGGTCGAAATAATCTAGTAATATTTGTGGATTACTTGAATGGGATACATGAGGCACAATCAAATTCACAACAGAGTTCCAAGTTGAAGGTAGGAAACCGTTCCTAGAACTATCAATCATCCATGAGATAGAAGTGAATTGAGACAAACAGTTCATAGAGAAACAACGAACACTAACCGGTATTTAAAACCATTGTTACATCATTACCCGAAACAATTCACATCTGCACTAAACACTTTGACACACAGATCACAATGTTGGGTTGTTGCAGACCATCAAATAGAGAACTTGAATTCCTAGACTAACTCATGCGAATTCCTTGAATTCCTACGTTTAAGATGAATGGTTTATGAACAATCAGAGATTACGAGAGAGAGTGAGAGCATGCGAATGAATAGAAGATGATTACGAGAAGCCTCGGGTGCAGCGTACCTCCCTCACATGAAATATACTACTGACAAGATCAGCAGGATCTTAGCGGAGAGAAATGTCGACGCGGACTTTTCTCTCCATTGTATTGTCTCACCTGGATCTCTAACTCAGCTTGACTTTTATGTCGGTTTCCACTCCGATAACAAACGATGTCCATGTATTGTGTTTCACTCTCTCACCACTTAACACTCACATCTGGTCCTCGGGGCGACCTTTGACCTCTGGCACGACACGGGTGACCTAGTAGTGACCGGCGGGGATAGAACCCTGATGAACGAGGATCCCTTCGTGGCTCATTCAGCCGAATGAAGCTTTCAATAATGAAATTAATTCGGTTGAAGGTTCTTAGTACCCTCGTACGGTATGTTCTTTTTCCTTTTATGACTTCATCGTTCCATTGTCATCTGCTCATTCGTGAACTCACATAGAGATACATAGAGAGAAACCCAGAGAGAGAGGGAGAAAGAGAGAGAGAGAGAGAGAGAGAGAGAGAGAGAGCGAGAGAGAGATAGAGCAAATAATCGAACAGAGTAGAATTGCATTGGTCTATAATACTCGACATAGCTAACAATCAGGTACCAACATATTGTATTCACTGTTGGGCTAATTATGGTGCATGTTGTAATTATAGAATAAAGTCTACCAACATGAACTTCCATCATTCTATTCACGTTTGAACTAATGTACATTTTGGTGGAAGGGCCATGATTTTCAAAATGAATAATCATGTTCATACCGTTAATTCACTTAATTTTATCTCTTGTCGATTCAATACTATACCCGATAACATACCGTATATATGTATACATTCATACACACATATATATATATATATATATATATATATATATATATATATATATATATATATATATATACACATATATTTATACATATTAGACGACTTCTCTACCAAAGTCGCGAGTGTTTGTAGCCAACTTGTGGCTGTGACTATGTTTGTCGTGGACGTGAAAAGAGCAGAAGCAAAGAAAGTCCACTGTGTTCGTTTCACTCGTGTTTTTCTTACATGTTCATATTGTGTATTACCCCCCACCCCCACCCTCACCCCCATCCCCACCCCTCCCCTTCATACACGAACATGTATAACAGACTTGAGCGGTGAAATACAATCCATCAAACAAACTCGCGTACACCACAGCGCATGCTCTGTGCGAGACGAGATAATGGAAAATGTGGTTTGAAAAAAGTATATATATATATATATATATATACATATATATATATATATATATATATATATATATATATATATATATATATATATATGTGTGTGTGTGTGTGTGTGTGGGTATGTATAGCGTAATTGCGAAGTGTCTGAGTAAAGGGCGGACGCCTGCTCCATGTTGATAATAAATAGAAACAGAGCATGAAGGATCTTGTGTAATGGGGAGGATAGTGGGAAGGAAGCGGTCATAGCCGACTTATTGTAGGAATCATCCCGGCATCAGCCCAGACTACAGAGGGATACCATGAAAAACCCCTGTAAAGATGGTCGGTGGCGGGGATCGAACTGGGTTCGAAATTCCCCTCGCCTCCCGGATCACATGAAGCGAGCGCGTTAACCACTGCGCTACATGTGCCGGTCTAAATATATTATTTCTGCGTTTTTCATCATCGATTCTCGGAACTTCGTATTCTTCCGTTCAAAATCATCCTCTCTCATTTACGTCTGTGTTGATTCTCTCAATCATTTCAATAGTTTGAATTGAATAAACTCAAAATTCATTTAATATGTCTCAGCCCGATTCTACAAACCATAACCATTGAAATCATTTAAACCATCTCCGAATATAATAATAATTCGCCTCATCCACGCTGTTCTATATTCATGAGCTAGCAGCACCGTCTAGTAGACACGGGGGTTACATAAGTGACTCCACGGCGCGCTGTCTTATCCAATTAATTATACCTACTAAACGTAGCGTAATCTCTCTGTTTTCTTTTGTTGACATAAGGTACGTTGCCTAGTTACATTGTAAGTACGCCGGAGCTTGCAAATAATTAGCAATTACGAAAAGACGAACGGGCGTCAATGTCACAAGGGTGTTATTATGTGCGGAGGAAACAGTCTCTTAGAGGGGGATTAATCTCTATTAACGGGAACCTACCCGCAGGATAACATCTTCAGTGACTTTCTGGATGAACATGGATTGTAGAAAAACTGCTTCACAACATTCAGGGGAGTATAGGCCTATCTCATATTGATTGATTTGATTGATTATTGTTTGCTCAAAGCCCCCACCAACAGCTAGGTTATATGGGGTACGAATGAGCAGGCGATAATGAAGCAATGAAGTGATGTTGAGCGAAAGGACATTTACAAGAATCCATGCCTTGTTCAGTTTTCGAAGTGGTGCCTCAGCTGACTGAGCTACCGAGGGCGGTAGTATCTTATAAAATAATTCTAATACACCCTACATAATGAACATTGAATATTCATTGAAATTGATTCAAATATGAATTTGATTCTATTTATATATATATATATTGAACATAATCAACATTTACTATGTGGTACGTGTTATTTGTTTTCAGCTGTGAGGACACAATTAATGACGAACATATCAAGTGTTACTGTTACATACAATTAAGTGATCTCTCCATCTTTGCTATCATAAAATTTAAGTCGTTATCATTTTCGACAAATATTGTCGGCATATTAGATGCATTTTTCTGTATCTTGCACTGTTGACGCTCTATAATAATTTATCCGCGAAATAAATGTGACAATTTTTAAACCCCTCTGGCGTGAACTGTTGGCCCTATGGAGACTGCATGGGATTGTCTTGAATGTTGTTGCTTAACGACCCCACCAACAGCTAGGTTATACGGGGAATGTCTCGAAGAGTGTAGTCATAGTCTGCGTTGTTTCCTAGATTGTGTGCTGCTATAGAAGATCGTCCTCGTAGTGTCCAATCCGGACGATCCTACATTGTCGTCCTCAGCCTCAATAACACTTTCCCCCTCCCACACCTCCGTGACTCATTCAGCTGAGACACCGCTGTAAAGAATGAGTTCAACCTGGGTGTGGGTTTTTGTTCCCTATTTCTTCACGTCATCGAATACATCAAACAGTGGCACATTCGTACCCCCATTCAACACATCAGTTGGTGGGGTCGGTGAGCACTCTCATTAATAGATTGTTCTACATTGCACTTGTTGATAAAAACGCACTTTGATATAATTCATTGTAAGTTGCATGTATTAACGAGAGATAGTATTCTTCAAATGGCTAGTTCAAAACCGAGATTGGAACCAACAGTGGAGAACTATTTATTCCATTTATTTATTTATTTATTTATTGACCATTGATTATTTACAATAATATAAGTCAGTGTCATAATCCTGAGGAAAAAACATTACAAGTAATTACAGAATAAAATGAAACATTTTACAGAGTGAAAACATTCTTCTAACAAATATTGGTGTAGACCTCTCTTAAAAACTGATACACCTCTTTGTATTAGGTCCTCGATACCATTTGGTAGATGATTATACAAGAAGCGCCCAGAAAAGAAATGGTATTACAGTTAGATTTGAACTGTCCTCCGTTCTTATTCTTTTCGCCAAGAATGTGAGAGATAATATCAGTTACAATCTAAACTTCGACGCCTTCTTCGTAGTGTTTTCATAAGAAGAGCGGCTCACATGAGATTTGCAAAGAGCACGAGTCGTTATTGTGACCGTGAAAGATGGGGGACAATTCTGCGACAATTTCCTCTCGAGAAAGATGTCACCCCTCCCGTCGTGTTTATCACCGTGGCTAGAGCAACGTCAGGCCGTGGTTAGAGCAACGGCAGGCGTGTTTATCACCGTGGCTAGAGTAACGTGTTATCGCCGTGGCTAGAGTAACGGCAAGCCGTGTGTAGAGCAACGGCAGGCGTGTTTATCACCGTGGCTAGAGTAACGTGTTATCGCCGTGTCTAGAGTAACGGCAAGTCGTGTCTAGAGCAACGGCAGGCGTGTTATCACCGTGGCTAGAGTAACGTGTTATCTCCGTGGCTAGAGCAACGGCAAGCGTGTTATCACCGTGGCTAGAGTAACGTGTTATCACTGTGGCTAGAGTAACATGTTATCACCGTGGCTAGAGTAACGCCAGGCGTGTTATCACCGTGGCTAGAGGAACGGCAGGCCGTGGCTAGAGCAACGTGTTATCGCACTGCTTGGAGATAGAAACAAGAAGCTGAAGAAAGCCCGAGTGACAATCCATTGACTTGCCAATGTTTATCGATGAAAGGGTTGTGGGTGGGATTGAGGGAGGGGGGAGGGGGGGGAAGGGTCCAAATCCGAGGTTTTCACACACGATTTATCGGGGAAATCGATTTTCACATTTTCAACCCGCTTCTATTTTTATCAGTACGTTTCCAACAAGGAGGACCAAGCATGTTGTAATGCTTTTGTAGAACACGTTTCTTGCTTTATCTCTTTCTCTAGCTGGCAGTTTATAGTTGCTGTCACCATGGTTACCCATTTGTTTTCACTAACTCTCAGAATAAGACCAACTGGTCTTTATAATACCGGTACTCATTGGAAGTTAGCACCGTTACTGGAACTTGGTTTTTCAACAGAATGTTAAAGGACGCATTACTACTCTTGACTAGATTTCGATGAATATTCATATGGGCCTAATGGCAATATTCATTTGCTCAATTGTAAAGAAAAATAGAAACCATCACCTCCATTTCATAAATTTTAATCCATTTATTTGTCTTCTAGAACCAGGCCCTTTCTACGAGGCTTGACGAGTTCACGTAGACATTAGTCGATCCTGTGTATATTTCTATGTTTCTACACAGAATCGGTAATGCCTACGTCATGACTCATGGTCACTGGAGGACAAGATAGTCAATTAAAATTCCCGACATTGAGATGTTGATTTCTAGTTTTCTCTAAAATTGGGAAAGAAAATATCGTCATTATTCGTTAAAATCCAGTTTCACAGTTGTGATGTCGTTTAAAGATGGACGACAATTCCAATTGAAGTTTCTCCAATAATTCGTGCCCCATTCATCGACAACTTTCCGTCGGCCAATTAGCAACTCGTCCTGAATTATTGTAGCCACGCCGGCCGTTGGTGACCCCTGACCTCTTGGCTTGCGTCTTCGCGCGCTTTCTCCTCAGGGAAATCCCGCTGATGTTTGTGGTCAGTGTCACGCGGTGCCGGCTCGACACCATCGCGCGATACCACTAGAGATAGTCAGAGACGGACGGTCGTAACGTCGTATACTCATGAAGGTTCGAAACATCCGATAGTCAATTGTTAAGAATGTAGGAGACGGTCGCTCGAATGTTGTAGTGTTTTGTTTGTTGTAAGTTCTTGTTTCTATTTATTAGAGATCAAACTTGGCTGCTTTTATCGTTCTGGTGTGGATGGTGTCTTGAGTGGGAAGGGTTGAAGGGGGGGACAAAGGGTGGACGTTGACAGGGACTTACAGGGGGAGGGGAAGGTGGAGAAGGGTGTATATCAACTTGGTGGACCAATCTTATGACTTCTGTGGGGTCTTCTCGTAGGCCTATAGTTGTTTGTGAGGTCGGTGTTCCGTTAGAGGACTCGAGAGGCAGAGAGGGAGAGAGGGATAGAGAGAGAGAGAGAGAGAGAGAGAGAGAGAGAGAGAGAGAGAGAGAGAGAGAGAGAGAGAGAGAGAGAGAGAGAGAGAGAGAGAGAGAGAGAGAGAGAGAGAGAGAGGGGGAGAGGGGGAGAGAGAGAGGTGTACTCCGTACAGTACATAGTTCAAGCAAATGAAATGAAGAACGAAACGGCTGTGAATGTATCTATTTTCCTTGCCTTATTTTCTCGGCTTGTCAAATTATTCTCCATTCGCGTTCGCGTCGACGAATCAACCAGGTGAGGCCTGATTCGTCTCCTCTCGCTCTCTCTCTCTCTCTCTCTCTCTCTCTCTCTCTCTCTCTCTCTCTCTCTCTCTCTCTCTATCAGCTTTTACTTTCAGCCAAACACAAAACAATGTCGCCTGAATAACGCGAAGCTTCCACACGACTAATCTGCATTCAGTGGTTTCCATGGTTTCCACGTGTCACCGTATGTGGTGGTTCGAGCGGTCGTCTCCTCCGTACATCAACACTGGCTACCGGTAGTTCCGAGACGGAGGATGACGTAATCTTGACAGTAAAGAGATGTGTATGTCTGAGTAGACACATCTTGTATGCACATACTTGATGGTAGAGTGACTCATCTACGTGTTCCGAGACACGTAGCACGTAGATACGAGAGACAAAAGAAGTGATACGCGGGTTTATTCGAGCTTAAAAGCTTTCTTGTTAGGATGATTGAATATAGTACACACTTGCGGTTACATGAGATCGAGGGGTTAACAACTCCTGAAATCAGGTGTACACTTGCCATGAAATCCCGTGAAATCCCCTTGAAATCCCTGAAATCCCCTTGAAATCCCTGAAATCACCTGAAATCCCTGAAATCACCTGAAATCCCTGAAATCACCTGAAATCACCTGAAATCACCTGAAATCACTTGAAATCCCTGAAATCACTAGAGATCATCTGAATCCCTGAAATCACATGAAATCCCTGAAATCACATGAAATCCTTGAAATCACCTGAAATCCCTGAAATCACCTGAAATCTTGGAATCTGAAATCAGGTGTACACCAAATTTTCGAGTTGTAAACCCCTCGCATGAGATGTGCTTTTCCGAAATTTATTTTTCGAAATAAACGCATTGTTACCGCTAGTGTATCTCATAGCCTGTCCGTATACATTGTCTGCTGATTTTTTTTTATTACTAGCTGACTCGGTAAACGTTGTTCTGCCATCGAAGTGATTTGTAGTGAATGTTGGTTGTTAATGTGAAAATAAGGTGATGGCGGATTAGGCGATATCTAGCGTGTACCCCCGCAAATGTGTTGCCGAGTGCGGCGGACCTTGAGGAAGGCCGTCAATGTCATTGTACAACGCCATTACTGGTGTCCTCCTTGAAGTGCCAATTCTTTGGATATTGCTCACAGGAGAAAGGTTGGCGGAAGATCTCGTATACTTTAGGACCTTCTACCAGCCCTATCGAATGTGAGTGAGGAATTTCACGGCACTCGGTCGAGCCGTTTCGGAGGAGTTCATCCTCTATCATGTGACACGAGCTTTTTATATATAAGATTATTTGGTTCAACGACGCACTGTTATGATAGCGCAGATCTAATAGCGTCGGATGGATGATTAATGAGATGATGGGATGATGAGATGAAGGTTCTTGGGTATGGGAAGGATAGTGGGAAGAAAGCGGTCGTGGCCTATATTGTGGGAACCATCCCTGTATTAGCCTAGACTACAGAGGGAAACCATGAAAAATCCCTGTAAAGGTGATCGTCGGCGGGGATCGAAATTCCCCTCGCCTCCCGGATCACATGAAGCGAGTGGATGGCTGCTGATTTTAGTGCTTATAATATCGAGATATTTCATTCAGGATGTGTTTTTATCTGGCCAGTTCACGTGAACACAAGTGTACTTCAATAGTGTATTCATGTATTACTATGTCCAGGTGAAGGGGCTCTTTATGAACTCGAAAAATAAATCACCACGTTTTTTTTGGAGTGTGCTCGAGATATAAATGAAAGCAGAACATTGAATGAGAATGATTGTGAATATTTGAGTTCAGGTGATCGATGAATGGAGAGTGACGAATTCCATGACGTTTAAGTTCGAAAACATTGGAATTCTCATTAGTTTTCCGTATTCACTGCTCTTCAGAGTTTCAAAAGGATTGAGGAAGGGATGTATTTTTCTGATATTATGGTATAAGTGAGAGTATCAGTATGAAAAGGCACAAGAAAATAATATAAGCATGGCGAGTAATGATGCTATTTTATCTTTTGATGCCAAGGATTTTAGCTTTTAGTATCAGAAAAGCATATTGTCATTTCGAGAAAACATTTATGTGTAAGGTGTGAAGTATCATTGTTCATAATTATTTTTCATATTTTCCATAGTTTTTTGTTATTTCTGTTTACCTGATACTTCATCATTATTTTCAACCATCATTATCAGTATAAAATAACTCACCGTTCATGTTCTAATTATTATAATTATTCGATTTTTTTTACTCAATTTATTTTTATAGTATGTCTCTTTGGCAATTATTTATATGACCTTTTCTTTTTGATAAAGATTTATATATAGGCCTATACATATATATATAAATGTTTGTATAAATGATTTCTTAAATTATACAAGTTCGAATCTATTTTTAATTCAGTAAGTTTGTCCGTATTGCATTGAAGTTCAGTGTCCACAGATCTATCTGTTGAACCGTGCTAAGTAAATACTCATGGCAGACTCCGTACCGCCGAGGTTCAACTTTCTCCCGAGCAGAGTGCGACTGTTGGTTCAAGCCATGTTCACGTTTATTTAACGCTACCGTTCACCTTTTCTCGTGTGCTCTATTGACATAGCTGGGGGAGAATAATTCGCTGAAATCACAAGCGTGAGGTAGCGCCGTTGTTCGGAGTTATTGGAGGCAGAACATTCAGTCCGACCTCGCGGTAATTCTTCTTGTTTTACCTGTAGGCCTATAGCATCTCGTATTTACGATATTTGAATATATTTTTCTCTAGTTTTACATTATTCATACCTCTTTCTCTAATATTTGTTGACTTTTCAGTTTTATTTATATTTGTTTTACCTGTATAGCATCTCGTATTAACGATTTTTTAAAAATATTTCGAACGTATCTTCTCTAGTTACACATTATGCATTTCCTTTAATCTGATATTTGTTGACTTTTCAGGTTCAATTCTTCTTGTTTTACCTGTATAGCATCTCGTATTTACGATTTTTTAAAAATATTTCGAATAGATTTTCCCCTAGTTTTACATTTTTCATCCCCTTTTATCTAATATTTGTTGACTTTTCAGATTTCTATTTTTTTACATTTTATCAGAGCTACGATTTCTTATTTTTGTGAACTTTTTCACGTTTATTTTTCGATTTTGTTTAACGTATGGTTTCAGATGTGTTTTGAATAATTTGTATGTGATAACGATATGGTTAGGGCCTATACGTAATCATACGTTGTACGTGAAGCGCTGATGAAACGTAGTCAACGTGGATTGGCTCATCTTATGATCAAGGTGTGTAGAGTTTTCGATTGTACTTCATATAGATATCACGCTCTTACAACGCATATTCTGCGTTTGCCTAGTTTTTGTGATGTTTTCCAAAATTAAATTTCCTCTTTTCGAGTCCTGAAAGATTTATATTATTCATTATTAATATCCATTTTGCTATTGGCTTAGCTTATAGTGTGATTTTTTCCGTACATTCCAGTAAAGGAACCAGAAATGTAAAAGAGAATCTTCATCTCGAATAACACGGCACCTCCACCGATAACTAGAATCCTCAACTTGTTCTTCAACTGCTAAACATGACGAGGTCTACATCTCACAGCCCTCTAATCACCAGGATTTCATTGTTGCTAAAGTACATTCTAGTGTAGAAAAATAGGAAAAGTTTATTACATAAAAAGATATAAAAACGAAGAGGGTAAGGATCTCGATGGATTGTTGGTACATGGATTTGCATGCCGTTGTCATCAGATTATGCCCAGCTATTAAAAGTGAAACATTTCTCAGTCGTGTGAAAGAGAAGAGAAAACGGAAGAAAAAAGCGATAATTGGAGGTCGTAAAGTCGTCGGAAGAACAGTTTAATAATGCAGTTTTACGAGTTACCGACTTGTAAAACAGCACAACGTGTAAAACGCAGCTAATTGCACGATCACCCAAACAGGGTGAAGTTCCGGACACGATAGAAAACTCTCGAACCCCTCCCACCCCTAACGTACCCCCTAAAAGACTGTTAATATTCACATATTTCCATAATATTGCTTTACTCCGATTCAGTTACCCGTGAGGTGAAGGTTCCGAGCGACCGTCTCCTCTATCACATACCACTAGCACACGGATGGTTCGCGCCTTTCTTCGTCTATACAAAAGTGTATATTTTTAAAGAAGCGATTTCATGTTCCAAGCGAATTGTCCCACATTATCATGCAGAATTTTTAAAAAGCAAACTACATCTTTTTATACGTTTATGAAATCCACACCAAAACAAGCATAAAGAATATCCACCCCTTTTCCTTCCTCCCTCCTTCCCAACCCTTTCAACCCTCACATGCATTATCTAAATGTGTCCTTGACTCTTTGTATATTTAAAAGTAATTTACAAAATACCCATTTCAGCGATCGTTTTACCTCTATATTGTAATACGATACACGATAAAGGGTTTCGCTTCTATCACGTCACAGTGTACTCTACATAATAACATTCCTATCCAGTGATGAAGTCTTGAACGAGCGAGGGTTCCGCCACAAATATGCTCGTAGAATATGTGTGCATATTTAACCGTCAAGTGCACGACTTGATACAGCTCCGGAATACATGCCTGTGAGGCTTGTAGTATAAATAGAAGGGGTATATAAAGAGGTTTTTGTAAGGCTTGTAGTATAAATACAGGGAGAATGGAGAGGTTTGAGAAAACAAAAGGGGAGGGAAGCATATATTGTTTGTTGTAAGTATTGCCGGAGGCAGTGTCTTATATCGACAATGATGCCGGCAAAGCAGTTAACTACTTGTAAAGTATCCGCCCCTCTACGTGATAGACCACGCGACTGGACAATATGGAGGACAACTGAGGGAACTTGGAACCTATCAGAACACTAGTTGCACTGAGATAACAGTGTTCTAATATTACATTAAGGCGTCCCCAGTCTCCATGAGACAAGAAGTTCCCGACACGGGGATTTCACATAGGCCTGTATCATTGATAGGCCTAATAGATTTTGAATCGTGCAAGATACAAAATCAACAAATGTATCATAAGATGCAGACAGTATTTGTCGATAATGCTAATGAGTCAAATTTCATAAAACAAAGGTGGAAACGTTGACTGAAGATGGTGGAAAGATCATTTGTATATTATAGTTACACTCGATGTGTTTGTCATCGATTTTTACCTCACAGTGTAGCTCACTACATACAAATAACACGTAACATGTTGTGAATGTTTATTATGGATCGACAGTATTTCAGAATATACTTCTCTCAAAGGTGTGAAGCAGTTTCCCAACAACATGTGTAGGCGGAAAGTCACTGCGATTGTTCATACGTCATGTTGACACTGAAAATGTTGAGCTGTGGGTGGGTCCTTTCAACTTGATGAAGTAGTGATCAATAGTTATATTATAATGTGGTGGTTCATCAAATCGTTTTAGTATATTACTACGAGTGAATTCATACTCTACTTTCCTCTGTAACAACTTAAGCCTCTATGTCACCAAAAATAATAATCGTATATCAAGATGTCGATGTAAATAAGAATTGAAGCACTCTGCGTCAAGTTGTACGTGAATGAGCCCGTGACCAACTCGGTTTCCCTCAGGCCGTCGATACGCGGCAGAACGTGCTGCCATGACTACACACAACAATGGTGACAGCAACACGAGGAAACACTCATCAGGAGCGAACTGGGCAATTGTAAACTCTCGGTCGAGTTAGTCAACTTGGATTGAAAACCGTTCGAATATTTGAATGAGCTTGTTTCAAATAGGTACTCAGTGTGTGTGTCTGATATCTGGAGCGAAACCAAAGTAAAACTAAACGTGAAAGAGATAGAGCGCGAGGAGAGAGAGGAGAGAGAGAGAGAGAGAGACTGACTTGAATACGATGCATTCATTTCTAGTTTTACATTTTAATAATTCAAGAAAAGTGTACTATAAATGACCTGTTGACAGTTCAGTTGTGTAGAGTGTTCGTGCAGTTCTAATGTTGTCCGTGTAAATCTCGCCAGCGCCACAAGCGCGCGTGATGCGTGCTGTGGTCACATGACCCAGCCTAGTCGAGCGGCAGTCTTCTCGTGTCAGTTCATCTGGACGGTCGGTGGGTTCGAGCGTGTTGTCATGACAGTTGAGTTGTACTATTTGGTTTCTCATGCAACCCCCTCCCCCCTCCCCTTGCCTGTTCGCCACCACAACTACATCTGCTGAAAGCTTGTTGCTTTTGCCCCCCCCCCCTCTCTCTCTCTCTCTCCTCAAAGCTCACAATAACCTCATGAGTCTTGATTCTTCGGAGTAGTGTTTTGTTATCTCTATTCTTTTGTCTGGGTTCTCTCTCTCTCTCTCTCTCTCTCTCACTCACTCTCTCTCTCTCACATACACATCACTCACAGCCGTAACTTGATGTGCTATTCTTTTGCTGCTCGTCATTCTATTTCACTACTTTCCTCAAAACAATTTCCAAGTTGATAATGTGACGTGCAATTGTTCAAAGCACGGTTCACAGGGACAACTCTAGTTGTCCCAATCGCCAATTGACTTGGCCAACTAGGACAGGTCGTGTGAACGTGTCGAGTTGAACTCTGTTGCTGGTGGACGGAGTTGGGTCGGTGAGGATGGAGAGATATTGTAAAACGCCAACTCAATCGGCCGACTAGCGGCAGACAACCAATGAGGATGCAGTAAATGTGTGACGTCGCCTCTGTCGTCTCACTCGTCTGCTAGTAACTTCGACTTTCGACATTTGACCTTATAGATACTCCAAATCCACCAAATCAAATTAATGGAAATGTTATCAAATATGTATTCGTTCCTGATTGGGTGTTCCATTTATACCGCGCGAAATTGACATTTCACCGACTTGTCGTCGGTTGCCGTTGGATTGCCATACGTGTGAATAACTGAATATACACAAGTAGACAATCCATTTTCAGGTGGTCGTAGCGGTTGGCGATTGTGACGACTGGAATCGTCCGTATTGCCGTGCTAAATATATTATCATGCTTGTCTGAGTGCAGGAATTACCACCGTGGGAGTAGCTCTATAACTGACAGTTAGGTACAGTCATCATCATCACGGTTACCCGTGCTATTTTGTTCCACTATATCTCAGAAGACTAACTGGACTCATGATTCTGGGCCTTGGTCAAAACCTTTTCTTATTCTCAAATATCAAGTTTCCAAAATCTTCCTATACTTTTATCATTTCTTTTCTGGACCCCTATTCCTGAGATAAATGAGATGTGAGAAAAATCAGTGAGAAAACTATCTCATATTATAATAATGTCATATTTCATCTCATATTTCATACGAGATACTCGTTTTCTCACTCATTTTTATTTTTCTCACATCTCATTTATCTCAGGAATAGGGGTCTTGGTGTCGAAGAAATATTCTTCGAAGAAATAGGCGTGATCAATTAAAATCTTTTTCATAATTAGAGGAACATGTTTAACCGGCAGAGGTGATTGTTTCCTAATCAGTGTCAAGTACAGCTAGGTAGGATCGTTCGGACAGGGTACTACAAGGGCCATCTCACCACTCCAAACAAAATAATACATTCCAACTCACTGTAAATTCTCATCCAACCGACAGTAAATAGAACACTAAAAGCAGACCAACCATATGACAGGTTATTTCGTCCCTCTTTAATTTTTCACATCTTCGCGGGTAAATATGATTCAATTAGTTTATTCGAGGTTCGTTAGGCTTATATTGCTGGTTAAATGGCAATCAGGTATTAATCTCTTGTTAATAGACACCTCGCTCCGGCGTAGCCAACCTAATGGCCCATCAACCTGACGGAAATTACTGCCCGTTGATTGCATACTGCAGGCTATTTGTGTTTTCTGTGTTGGTACCATGTAGATTACGTTACACGAGTGAACCCGAATGTAAAGTGCATGTCTTCACTCCTGAGGGATTTACAGGAACACCGGATATTTCGGAGGAAATGAATCCAGGGACTTCTTTCAGAAATCTGAATAATTCAAATTTCGTACGGATATTTGTTTGGATATTGTATACGTCATGTTCGATCAAGTCCATGCAATAGATTTAAAAATCGAATCAGTCGCTACTGAACGTTTTTCTATTACGAATATCATTAAATAAATGGCGTGAAGTTTTGTGAATGTCAATCATGTCGAAGAGTGTCAAATGAATTGTGAAAAAATATAGGTATATACATTTTACGCACTAAAACTAGAAGGCAATGTGCATATATACTTACTTCACGGATATACTGTGAAAATATTAGTGGTTGAGAGTGGATAGATTTCATTTAAATAGAAATTCCAACTCCGGAAATAACCATTTTGTATAAAACACACTCTGATTGGTTGAATCTGGATTAAATACGTCATGATTCAACAATGCCATTTCTTTCATTTGTTGAAAATGATTTGTCGATTTCCTGACGGTTTAGCGACGAATTGACGAGTATATTTATTCCTATCAGTTTTCGATATCCAACGCCATCAAGTGAATAGAGCAACCCCATCATTTCCTAAACCCCCGAGCGTCTAGTGGGGCCTCCGAATATACTCACTTCTGTCGTCGTATAATGGAAATGACGGAAGGAAGGAGACTATTTCCTCCATTTTCAATCTGAACCGAGATGGAGGAAGAGCGAGCGAGAGAGAGAGAGAGAGAGAGAGAGAGAGAGAGAGAGAGAGAGAGAGAGAGAGAGAGAGAGAGAGAGAGAGAGAGAGAGAGAGAGAGAGAGAGAGAGAAAGTGTTATTGGACTTCAAGTTCGACACTTCAGCTTTCTATCGAGTGTGTTGAAGGGTCCAGAAGACGAATCAAGGAAGCAGATCTCCGAGTGAACGGACATTGAGAGTCCCCTGAATACCTGCCGCCAGAATCATCATCCTCTCTCTCTCTCTCTCTCTCTCTCTCTCTCTCTCTCTCTCTCTCTCTCTCTCCATCGCTTCGTCTCATTGAACTCGACTGCGTCCACATTTCTCTTACATCGTCCACACATGAACATAGTAGTAGGCCTATATGATACTCTTGGAAAACGTCTTATTTGCGTTGTGAGATGAGCTTAGAAGTATGGAAATGTAGAATTAAGAACATTTGGTCAGCTCAATGTACATATACAGGCCATGAATCACTTCAAAGGTTTAAAAACCGCGGCTGTCTGTTGGTATATGGACCTTGGTTTCCCAACAATGGTACCAGTGCCTTCTTGATATCCATCACAGATTTTAAAGGTTTTAATTTATTGGTGACACTTGTTGCTCACATTTAATAGTTCCTTAATTGCTTTCTTAATTGCTTTCATTGTTGTGTAAAAAATCAAGCTAAAATCATAAAAGGACTTGAAGAGGTGCCGCTACTAAACTACTGATTCATCATTAGTCTTAATTAGATAACAACAATTGTGTATCAAAATTTTATTGTTGATTAAAAAAAGAAGAAAGAACTGGAGGTTGTATCATTTCTTTCCAATTTGAATCCCCTCTCTCCTCTTGTATCAAATGATGATACATTTTATTCTTCAAATCCCGCAATTATCCACTGTCGTTCAATTTGTTCCCACCCCTTCCATATCTGATGTGTAATAGAACATTTCTCTGCATGTTTCCCTGCACTGTCATGTGATGACGTCATCGTGGCGAGGGACGCGACTTGCACTGTCTTTATTGTCACTACTCGTGTAACCAAGTGGCCCATAAAGACAGGCCTTGAATATATATTCACACTTGGAGTTCGAACACATCTCTACGAAACTTTTCTAGAGAAAAGCTTTTTCATACTTATTTCTTGTTTATATAAGGGTTTATCTGTGATGTATTGGCGTCGGTGAATGATGAATGGGGTGGTGGATTATTATTATGGATTATTGTTTACTCAACGACCCCACCAACAGCTAGGTTATACGGGGGTACGAATCAGCAGGTGAATATGAAACTATGAAGTAATGGAAAGTTAAAGGACGATTACAAAAACCAATGCTTTATGCAGGACTCGAACCCACGCCCAACGGTGACTTTGGTTTCTGAAGCGGTGCCTCGGCTGACTGAGCTACCAAGGGCGGCTGGTGGAAAAATGAGACGATCGATTGTTTTATTAGGTTCTAGGGCAGTATATATGTAAGCGATGGAGACTATTTTTGATCCATTCACTGTACAACCCTCACTTTGACGTCATGGGGAAACCACAGGAAGAACCTGAAAAAATGTTCGACTTTGTTGTGAATCGAAACTGTACAAGATGAGCTCAGTATTCAGGAAATCTTCTCACAGCGTCACATTTTCAGTGCAGTGTAACATATAAACGATCGCAGTGACTTTCTGTTGCCACATATTGTAGTGATACTGCTTCACACCTTTCAGAGAAGTATCTTACAAAATATGTCGATCCATAGTAAACATTCACAATGTTATGTGTTATTTGTATGTAACGGTACACCGTAAGGTTGAAATCGATGGCAAAATATCAAGTGTTACTTTTACATAGGTCTACAACTGATCTTTCCACCTTTGTTATTATAAAATTTGAGTCATTATTGCATTTTCGACAAATATTTTCTGGATCTAGTTATGTATCTGTTCATTTCGTATCTTGCACGTTTCAAGTTTTATTATCATTCATATCTGTGTAATCCCCTGGCGGAAACTTTTTCCCTTACGGATAATGGGGACGCCTTAATCTTGCTTAACGTGTATTGAAAAACCAGAAGCTACCCACTAGAACCGCACTAAATCATACATAAATCCACCCTCTGGTATCTTGAATGACGGTTCAGCGTGCTAGCAACTGATCCACCTACCTCATTAACTGGTTCCCATTCCATACTCTCAGTTATCAATTCAGTTTTTCCTTTTTCAAAAAATGAACTTTCAGAATCGCGAGCGTCAAGTCTCGACAGCGTAATCAAAAAGTTTCAATTCCACTTTTCTTGTAAGAATCTAGAATGAAAGAGATGTTTTTTGTTGTTAGGTTGGCTTGTCAAATGGAATACAGATAGAGGAAGATTAATGCTCGAGTGCATAGAGCGCAGCAGCGTCGTCACTGGCACGGGCACGGTGTATAGAAATATGAAGATCTAGATAGCAGTGAACAGGTGCAAATGAGACGAAAGCTGAAAGGAATACAATCAAATATAATTGTCGACTGTCAAAGTACCCTAAAACCTTAGCCCGACTGCCACTTGAATGAAATAAACGCTAAGTATTGCGATTCATCGTCGATATGTCGCAAACAGGATAACCAACGTAAATATCTCCAATCAAACCTCGGTACGTTTCACACAGCGTTTACGTCACGACGTACACTGAAGGTTGGTTAAACTTGCCCTCATGTAACCAATGCGTCGTGAGACCTCCTCAGTCTGACAGCTCGGCAGACCTGATCACTCGGTGACAGAGCTGTGAGCCTTGGCCTCACTCGTGTCCAGCGTCGGAGACTTGCCTCACTCTCACAGCGTCTAAACCTTGCCTCACTCGTGACAGGTTGAGACCTTGCCTCACTGTGCAGCGTCTTCAGACCTTGCCTCACCGTACAGCGTCGTGAGACTGTGCCTCACTCTTTGCAACATGCTCATTTGACCTTGCCCTACCGTGGACAGCGTCGTGAACCTTGCCTCACTCTGGACAGCGTCTGCAACTTGCCTCACTCGTGGACAGCGTCGTGAGACCTTGCCTCACTCGTGCACAGCGTCATGGCACCTTGCCTCACTCGTGCACAGCGTCGTGAGACCTTGCCTCACTCGTGGACAGCGTCATGGCACCTTGCCTCACTCGTGTACAGCGTCGTGAGACCTTGCCTCACTCGTGCACAGCGTCGTGAGACCTTGCCTGACTCGTGGACAGCGTCGTGAGACCTTGCCTCACTCGCGTACAGCGTCGTGAGACCTTGCCTGACTCGTGCACAGCGTCGTGAGACCTTGCCTCACTCGTGTACAGCGTCGTGAGACCTTGCCTCACTCGGGTACAGCGTCGTGAGACCTTGCCTCACTCGGGTACAGCGTCGTGAGACCTTGCCTCACTCGGGTACAGCGTCGTGAGACCTTGCCTCACTCGTGTACAGCGTCGTGAGACCTTGCCTCACTCGTGCACAGCGTCGTGAGACCTTGCCTCACTCGGGTACAATACGGAGCAGCCGGTCTTACCTCGAGGTCAAGTCGTCTCCTGGCGGGATTATAATAGTTCTATCGGACAATAATCTTAACCTGCGCGCGCATCGATACCACGTCACGTTATTGACAATAGGCGTCGAAAATGAACGCACAAAAAAATGAAGGAATCGTCCTAAATTCGTATTTTTTTCATATTGGGTCTAACGACGCACTGTAATGATAGCGACGATCTATTGGCGTCGGATGGATGATTAATGTGATGATTGGATGATAAGATGAAGGTTTCCTGGGTAATGAGAAGGGTGATAGGAAGGAAGTGGTCGTGACCTATACTGTAGGAACCATCCCGGCATCAACCTAGACTACAGAGGGAAACCACGAAAATCCCCCGTAAAGATGGTCGGCGCCGGGAATCGAACCGGCTCCGAAAACCCCTCGCCTCCCGGATCACATCAAGCGAGTGCGTTAACCATTGCGCTGTATGTGCCGGTCGTAAATTCGTAAACAGAAACTGCGTGAAAATACACGGCCCTTCCACCAAAATGTAATACATGGATTGAAACTGATGCAGATGGAATGAATATGTTCACTTCTGTATGAAGTTGTCGCGTATAAACTTTGAATGAGATTTCAATCAACTCGCTATGAGAAAATGGCGTGATCGACCATGGTTGGTGACTATGGTTGACAAGATGCATGCTAGAAAGAGATACAACAGTTTATAGATAGTTCTGTCTTCCTTTTACCCATCGTAATATTCCAGCTGCCCTTGCTTTAAATCTTCATTAAAGCTAACAAATGTAAATTACTCACTTAGAATATGATATTCTTCTCTATACGTTTAGGTTGGCTTGCTTTAACCGACTAGCAAAGCTTTCAAAGCCATTATACATACAAGATTAAAAAAAGAGTTTCATTACTCGAGCTTTTTTGTTCAAACTAATGGATTTTGAAATGTCGTAAATTGAAGTTATAGGATGACGTAACATCATTTATTACGTCGTTCGACTCGATCCGAAACGGATCTCCAGTTTTAATCATTATACATCATTTCTAAAGCTATTACTTATGAAACTCGATCTCGTTGATTGCCGGCATTAATTCGAGTTGATTATCCACGATGATCAAAGAAGGAGTTCAGCTGATAGAATAGACATGGATACCTGTGTTCTTTAAGCAGGACACTCAAATGGCACTTTGAGGACATTTCAGTGAAACTCGAGCGGCACTTTGAGGCACTACAAGGACACTTTGATGAAACTCAAATGACACTTGAAGGCACTACGAGGGCACTTCAGTGAGACTCAAATAGCACTTTGAGGCACTTTAATGACACTCCAGAACACTTTGATGGCACTTTGAGTACGCTTCAATAAAACTCAAATGGCACTTCGAGGCAGTACAACGACAATTTGATTAAACTCGAATGACGCTTTGAGGACACCGTAAGGGCACTTTGAAGGCACTCCAAAGACACTTTGGTGGCACTCTGAGGATTCTTCAAGAACACTTCAATGAGACTCGAATGACACTTTGAGGCACTTTGAGGACACTTTGATGACACTTACATGGCACTCTTAGGATTCTTCAAGAACACTTCACTGAGACTCGAATTTCACTTTGAGGCACTTTGAGGACACTTCAATAAAACTCGAATGACACTCAAAAGCACTACAGTGACACTTTGGTGAGACTCAAATGATGCTTTGAGGACACTACAAGGACACTTCAATGAAACTCAAATAGCACTTCAAAGTACTGCAAGGACACTTTAATAAGACTCGAATGACACTTAAGGACTTTTTGAGGCCACTCTGAGGAAAATTGAACGACAATTCGCGAGCTCTCAAAGAAACTTTGATTCTTTCGGGATACTTTGAGGATAGTTCGAGGACACATCAAAGAAACTTTTACTGCAATTATTTTGGTTCTGAATACAAATATGTACTATCTAGTTGTCTCAATCTGCCCTGAATACACTAGCTCACTGTTTACATTGTTTTCAAATTCATTCACATTAAAATTAATTATTTTCTTCCGAGTGGTTAGATCTTACTTGTGATGCCCTGTCTGAACGATCCTGCCTTTTAGGAAACGGTTACTTTTTCTCAAGTCTGTCATGTTGATGAAATAATCGGTTCGTACAAAGAACAAAAAAAAGAATAGAATAAATAATCAACAGCCGGTTCAACGAGATTTCATTCAAGAATTGATCAGGTAACTTTTATCAAAGTATTAAACCAACATATAGGCGTACGTGAACAAGGGTGATAACAAGTCAATCCTCTGATTATCGATCCTCTGATTATCAATCACTAATAAACCACTAACAGACAGACAATTACCTAACAAAATATTGTAATATTATGTAAAATTGATCTAAATGACAAATAAACGATATTATTATCATTATTATAATAATAATAATAATAATTATTATTATTATTATTGTTAAGACCTAGAAGCTGACATGAGGCCTGACAGTGACCAGTCTGCATAAAACTTTCTTGGATGGAAAATTGAAAAAACAACTCGTTTGACAAGTTTTCTCATTTATATTTGTCAATGTTCTCTTACAATGAATATACAAGGCGAAGTTTTTATCAAAATACATAGTCTATATATATATATATTAGTCTATATTTTCCAAAGAAATGATTAGAGTTTTCGTATCGAGTAGATACACATTTTCATCAGAGACTTTCTAGAAGTTTTTCATTACTCTCAGTGTTCGCAATTGGGCTCCCGTGAATTCCCCCCCTCCCCCCCCCCTCACCCTGTTAGTGTCTGCGGACGCGATTCGAGCAGATTGTGACGTAAAACATCGTCTCTTCGAAAACGCGACGGTAAAATGAAACACGTTCTCGTGGGTGACGTCACCCAGATCTCGTAAAACCCGAGATTAACGGATCACATCGCACAATGCAACAACCACTTTACACTTTTACAACCTGCAGCGTTGCCATTTTACATCATCACGACGGTGTATTGGATGTTTTAGCATCGGAAAATGGTAGTATCTTTTGGAAATTGTCTATACTTAAGAGTCCATGGGAGTCGATTTAGAGGAATATCAGTTGTTTATTGATAACCTTTGAACGGTATGAGATATCAAAATTTTGAAAACAAGAAAACACAGATATTTTCAATACCTTCAAGACGGTGTAGGTAATAACTATGTATTTAAAATCGCCTAATTGTCACGCGTATTCGCTCAAAATTACACATTTTTTAACCGTATGCGCCTGACAATCAGGCGATATGAGGTACACAGTTATTATATGCACCATCTTGAAGGTATTGAAAATATCTATGTTTCTTCATTCTCAGAATTTTGATATCTCATACCGTTCAGAAGTCATCACCATAAAACTGAAATTCCGCTAAATCGACTCCCATGGACTCTTGATTGTACTATTTTCTGCGGTAGGTCGGACTATAGGTCTGTGTCACCACATGCGGACGTTGTTGTCGTTGTTGTTGTTGTTGTTGTTGTTGTTGCAAGCAACCTGAATAATTGAGCTCAATCAACCCAATCTAACTGACTTGCCTAACACAAACTAAGCTATAAAAACCTGTATTGGTCCCTGACTCCATAGCGAACAGGATAGCAATCAATATAAAAAAATACATAGAAAAATATAATAAAACATAATTATATAACAGATACTGAAATGATATAAAATTGAAATAATTAACGATAACATACAAAAATGAGGATACTAATGATAATTGAAAATAATAACAGAATAATATATTAATTGAATGTAAACGTTGATGGTAGCTAGTTAGATGTATAAATGGTTCCTGAATATTCTAATGGAATCCTTCAGACCTGACAATTTTAAAGCATTGTCTATCAATGTTACTAACATTAGTAACTAACATTTGTAATTTACTAATTTACTACTTCACTAATCTACTACTAATTTACTGATTTACTAATTTAGGCCTACTAATTTACTAATTTACGAATTTGATAATTTACTAATTCAATTACTAATTCAATCTAAACTCAAACCAATCTGGAACCTGCTTCCGGTCCGACGGATAGTAACGTTATTTTCTTGTAACCAGAGGCTATTGTTGACCTCTGCTCGCAACTTATTGCTATATTATTTTAACTGGTTGAACACAAGCTATATTGAGTCCAACTATTTCTTCAGGTTGGTAAGATCGCCCTTGTGGTGCCCCGTTCAAACGATTGTAAATCTTCAATACGCACTCTAAACGACGCCGTAGCACTATCAACATGTCTTTGACGGAAAAGTTTACTCGTTTACGGGTTTTGAAACTTTTTATGGCAACATCTTTACGTAAGATCCGAGGTTGATGGAAAGACGGTATTAGTTTACGACTCTTCTCGGGATCAACTACTGCGAAGCGGCAACACCGCGTCATTCTACAATATTCATGTCCGAAGTGGCAGCTTCTCGCCGAGCGTTAACGACTGCTCGCTAACCGGCTCGTTAACAGGACGCGAGTTAGCGGCTCGTTAACCGGAAGTGAGCTGTTGTTATCGGTGCGGTGAACCACGCGAGGGCTGAGCCGGTAGTCTCGTTAGAAGTCCGGAGGAGCTGAATTAAACATCGCTACTTGATCCACTGTTTCTTCGGCTGTGTGTGTGAGAGAGGGGGGAAGAGAGAGAGAGAGAGAGAGAGAGAGAGAGAGAGGTGAAGAGAGAAGGAGAGAGAGAGAGAGAGACGGAGAGAGAGAGAGAGGGGAGAGGGAGAGAGAGGGGGAGGGAGAGGGAGAGGGAGAGGGAGAGGGAGAGGGAGAGAGAGAGAGAGATAGAGGTTGAGAGGGAGAGAGGGAGAGAGGGAGAGAGAGAGAGAGAGATAGAGGTAGAGAGGGAGAGAGGGAGAGAGGGAGAGAGGGAGAGAGAGAGATAGAGATAGAGGTAGAGAGGGAGAGAGATAGAGAGGGAGAGAGAGAGAGAGAGAAGAGAGAGGAGGAGGAGAGAGAGAGAGAGAGAGAGAGAGGGAGGGAGAGGGAGAGAGAGCAAGAGCAAGAGAGGGAGAGAGAGAGAGAGAGAGAGAGTAGAGAGGGAGAGAGATAGAGAGGGAGAGAGAGAGAGAGGGGGGGAGAGACTTGCCCCCATGGTATCATACATTTTCTCTCAACTATATCTCCAATGAAATCTGCGAAACATTTACTGCTAATTCAGGGCGTATTTTACCAATAAAACTTCTTCAGCATGCATACAATAATGCGGTTCTATCGAACACTTTCCATGACGAAGTGTATACATTGCAAATTAATAATAAAATAATATAACAATAAAATCGAGATAATATATTTCAATTTCCGATCCTTTTGTTCCTTACTACGTACAATGAAGGCAGAACCTTTTCTCCGTGAAGTACTCATTCAAGTAACGGATAAAAACCCCTGCAAATCAATGCTGTTGCATCGGGGGGACGGTCGATCGCAACCACCACAAACATTCCTGCTCTCGAGTATCATCACGGCAAGCAGACTGCTCGAGGCTATCGCTCGTTAATGCTGCTTCAACCGAGAAGACTGCCGATCGTCCCGGCATAACGATATGCTAATATCAGCGTGCAACGAGATATGAAGGTTCGAATCACCCGCGCGTCAGTGGTGTAGAGTAGCGGGAACCCTCTATTGGAACCTTCTCTTGATATAACAAGTTTCTTTAATTTCTTCATTACTTTGTTACGTGTAAAGGAAATGAAATGATAACATTTTGATGACGTTGTATTGATGGCCACGATCGACCGTCTTCCCTATGCTACAGTGTTATAGTCTTGTGTGTCGGTCCGTCATCACCCTGAAGTGTTTGATTAGTTGAGATTCAGTATTTCATTTAATGACGTTTCTAGCGGCGTGTTTCCTATCAGTGGCATGTAATGTCGTATCGTCAAAACCTGGCGCTTGATTCCAGTGAAGACGTGGTTTGTAATCGAGTCACACAGTTTGTTGATTTCAGAGCAAATTGTGTTCTGTATTGTCGACAATTTCTCTTCGTGATGAATTATCCGAGATGTTTTACATTCTGGTGGAGGTGCCGGGTTCAATGAAGGATAATTTAAGATGTCTTCAGATTCGGTGGAGGTGCCAGGTAAACTGTTTTTACAACAATAAGTGAATAGAAATGTGTTACTCGACTATTTTCCATATTCGAATATTTTGTTTATTGCTATACTTGTATTCACAAAAGAATAAAAGTCGTCTACAAACACAACAAACAGAAATATACCCCCGTATAACCCAGATGTTTCTGGGGTCAATGAGCAGCATAGGGAAATAAAATATCACTGCCATACATTTGTGAGGCTGTGGTATCTTTTGTATGGTATTGAGAATTTTCAGGGCGAGATTTACGACACTTAATACAGCTACATCTCATACGAATGAAATGTATATGAAATATAAATACAAATGATATATATATATATATACATATATATATATATATATATATATATATATATATATATATATATATATATATATATATATATATATACTAGCTGACTCGGCAAACGTTGTTCTGCCATCGAAGTGATTTGTAGTGAATGTTGGTTGTTAATGTAAAAATTCAAGGCGGATGGTGCGCTATCTAGCGTGTAGCCCCACAAATGTTGCCGAGCGCGGCGGACATTGAGGAACGCCGTCAATGTCATTGAACAACGCCATTACTGTTGTGTTCCTTGAAGTGCCAATTTTTGGTATATTGCTCATAGGAAAAAGCTCGGCGGAAGATCTTGTATACTTTAGGACCTTCTACCAGCCCTATCGAATGTGCGTGAGGAATTTCACGACACTCGGTCGAGCCGTTTCGGAGGAGTTCATTCTCTAACATGTGAATGTGACACAAGCTTTTTAAATATATTTGTTTGGCAAAGGATGCACGAGCTACCATGCAGGAATTGATACGAATGAAATCGACGCAACTAGAAATGACTTCTCACGTCGGATGCTAATATACGTATGTCCCCCTATTGGGATCTGTAGTCTGCTACCTTACCGACCGACAGACAGGTAGACAGACAGACAGACAGACAGACAGGGTTGTCTCAGGGGAACACGCGTCTCGAAGCGTTGCCAGACCGAGACGGGGATTGCTGGAGTATTAACATAATACGTCGATACAGACGACACGTAGACTATTAGGACGAGCGAAGATAGAACAATTCTTCAACATGTTACACGCGGAGATATCGACGTCAGAACTACAGCTACTGAATATATCAAATATTATGTGTGTATATTTATATTCATATTCATATATATATATATATATATATATATGTATATATTTTTTTTTATCGAGTTTAACGACGCACTGTTATGATAATTGAGATCTAATGGCGTCGGATGGATGATTAATGAGATGATGGGATGATGAGATGGAGGTTCTTGGGTAATGGGAAGGATAGTGGGAAGGAAGCGGTCATGGCCGCCTTATTGTAGGAACCATCCCGGCATTAGCCTAGACTACAGAGGGAAACCATGAAAAACCCCTATAAAGATGGTCGGCGGCGGGGATCGAACTGGGTTCGGAATTCCCCTCGTCTCCCGGATCACATGAAGCGAGCGCGCTAACCACTACGCTGCATGTGGCGGTATATATATATATATATATATATATATATATATATATATATATACATAGTAAATTTATTATTTAGGTGAAAATGCCACGATATGTATACATTATGAAATCTTAGTAAAAAAACTCATAATGCGACGTTTATCATTAAGATTTCATAATGTATAAATATCGTGGCATTTTCACCGAAAAAGTAAATTTATCATCAACCATTGGCCGCGAAAATCTCCGTGCTCACATATATTATATATATATATATATATATATATATATATATATATATATATTTATATATATATATATATATATATATATATATATATATATATATATATATATATATATATATATATATATATAATTATATTTTTCATTAAAGCCAGCTACCAAACTACCACCTTTCACATTAGGTTCGAGTGAAATCAGTGTTATAGGCCTATACATAATTGATTCACATTTTCACTTTTTTTTACATTCTTCTTTTTTTTTATTGGTCACAAATTGAATAATAAATCGTTACACGAAACATTCCTCATGAAATCCTACAAAGCCAAAAAAGCTGGCTTGACTGTAGGAGTAAGACAACATATGTTGAGAGCATCGTGTTTCACTCCTAACGGAATACAGATCAAAGATTAACAAATGCACAAACAACAAATAACATGGCATAACTTCAAAGCAATACTTCACTATTTTCATTCCAAGAGTAAGTCAAAGAGAGAGAAGAAAAGAAAGAAACAAAGCATTGATTTTACATGTGCAAAGTTGTAATAAAAAACTATTTAGTATAACAATTTTTCTTGTTGTAATACTTTGATGTAAACAATAAATTCAAGAGCTGAGCAACAGATTTTTTAACAAGGGTTTTATATCGGAGTATTTGTCAAGGTTTTTTATACGTGAGGAATAGAATTGAATATAGTGGGAACTGCGACACTCAGCTGTCTACTGCCATATTTATTAATGAATTGAGGAACTGTATAGACATTCTGGAGCTGAAGGCGAGTGTTCACATTGTGTGGTGGTAATATTTTAAAATTTTGATTGAAGTATTCTAAAATAAATCTATATTTGAATAACTTAACTAAGGGCAGAAGGTTACAGAAACGGTATGAACAATCCACAGAATTAGTAATGCAGATACAATATTCAGGCCCAAATGTTGACAATTATTGAACATGTGAAAATTGACACAGAGTTAATGTCGCCCAATGTAGTCTGAGGGTAAGAATGTAGAATGTAGAATCGTTCGAAGTTAGCACCATAAATGTGATCTGACTACCCCGAAGAAAATGAATATCAATATAATATTAAATTCATCGAACTTTATAAATATTATACTGATAATAAGTTGAGAGATTTGTGACTCATTCATTCATTTAAGTTTCAGGACAGATACTACGATCATTTCATCTCATTTTCTGTCATTATATTCACCCTCTCGACTGTATTCATTGTATTCATCATTGTATTCACTAATTTTTATTCATTTCGATTCTGTTTGTAGCCGCAGGAAAAATAATCAGTGAACTCAAATTAACGAGTCAGCGAATATATAATAATTCTATATATATTCATCCTTTCATTTTTCTCGAAATCGAACGAGTAATCATTGATAATATCTCTCCTTCTGATTTTTTTGTAGAATTTTTCAGAATACAGAAATAATTTTAATAATCGACTGATTTTTTCCGATTGAGCGCAGAAATCCAACATTCACATACGAATTTGAATTTTGTTTGAGTTTGTTAAATCACCCCGGGCCTGCGTTATATAATCAAACAACTCCAGTCCTCTCCTCGGGCCAGTATTGGATAATTTGACTGAATTGTGTGTGTTAGCGAATCAAGTCATGAGGGTGGTGGGTGAGGGGGGGGGGGAGGGGGCAGAGGGAGGGTTGAGGGAGGGGTGGGGAGGGGCGCAGAGGGCCGAGTGCCTGCAGTGTTCATGCCAGATCCGTGCATAGGCCTATAATCATTGCAATTAACCGACAAGTATAGCACGTATTCATATAAGTCTATATATATATATATATATATATATATATATATATATATATATATATATATATATATATATATATACAATACATATACATATATTTCATTTATATATGTATACATATAATATATATATATATATATATATATATATATATATATATATATATATATATCTTCAGGATACAGTTGTATGAATGAATCAGGACATAGGCCTACTATATTTCAATGTTATAATCAAAGAAGAATATTCATTTCTGGCTCCACCTACGTACCATTACTATCATCTGTTACGTCGGGCAATGGCAAAACATTCTCAGAAGAAAATGTCTCAATTCTGTTCCTCATAGATCATGTATAGCCCGGTTCTTTCCGGTCCTGTACCAGTCCGGAACTCCCCGTAACGTTTCTGTCCGGTATTTACCGTTACGGTAAATACCGTGCTAGTTTGAATCAGGCTCTAGATCATGACCATGTCCACACTCTCTCTAGCCATATGACACAATGTTACTCCTCGCATACTATAGCTCTTAACGCGTATTACCCCTCCCACCCTGCAACCCGCATTACCTATTCCAGAGCTAATGAGAAGCTGGTAGTATATATGAGGCCGTGAATAGTGGAGCAGTTTAAGGAAGCCGCCGTGTTTATGAGCCCCCGGAGGATGATCCGGTGCTCGGTAGGACAGACGGACGGGATCCGGTGCCCGGAGGAAGGATCGTCGTGATCCGCGCCCGGGGGGGAGGGGGGGGATCTTCATTTGCTCCGAGGCGGTAATTGTTGATTGGGGCTTTTGGTTTAGAGGCGACGTTATGGCCGGGTGGGGCGGGGGTGGGGGGGGGGATTAGTATACAAAACAGGATTTACAACAGGAGTGGAAGATTACCGAAATTAGTAATGCATATCTTCCAGTTGGAAGATGCAGCAACGCTCCAAGTGTTGAACTGGAGAACTCCTATGATTGTAGTATAGTAGAAAAAGAGCGCGCAAATTAATGTCATATTGTTGACAGCTGGTTGTCAAATTTCTCCGACTATTTTGTACTTAGGTGCACAGCTTGAATAGTGCGTGGGAATCGATGTAGTGGAATTTCATTTTTTTTGTATATTTATATCACGAAGCCTAATTGTCAGGCGTATATGATTAAAAATGTGTTACAAGTACGTTGAACATGCTCAAGATCTTAGCATCTCAGCGGACAAGAAGTAAATAGTGCAACCTAAGATACGAAAATGGCAAATAACAACTTTGTTTTGCAGCTCTCCCATCAATGCATGTATCATACATATTATATATATACATATGTATGCATATATAATATCATATTACATTATACGTAAATAAACCTCGCATATTGGTTTAGTTTCGAAATATCCAATTACTACTTGCAATCAAAGTGACAGCCGCCATTTTGTTCTGTTTCACACACCACTACTCTACATGAAATGGTTGTTTGTGATTTGAGTTCAGGACGGAAATATGAATCAGTTTTAATTGGGAAGCTTCGTTGAAACGAGTGCTCTGCGTGCTGATTGGCTGTGTGTAGGCCTATAAACCAATGAGCGGATCATATCCTGCAGGCTGGAGGCACAACGAGATTATTCCATGTCGCAGTATTGACCAGTAGTTTGAATTTCGAACGGTACTCATTTCTGTTTAACTTATTTCAGGCAGTCTGATAAATCAGACACTATCAGTTCAGTATCTTATTGAAAGTGTTTGAAAAATAATACCATTTATTCTCCTTAGATTAATCATCTAAAAATATAATAAGCCGCCCCGGTGGCTAAGTCAATTATCGCTAGCGGTAGTAACTGAAGACACCGTCGGGCGTGGGTTCGAGTCCCGCATAAGGTATGGGTTTTGTAAACGTCCTTTCACCTAGCATCACTTCATCGTTTCATTATCATCTGCCCATTCGTACCCCCGTACAACCTAGCTGTTGGTGGGGTCGTTATACAACATTGAAATATATATATATATATATATATATATATATATATATATATATATATATATATATATATATATATATATATATATATTCAACTATAATTACAGAATAGAGTATCATTGATTCATTATTATAGTTGCTGATTTCATTCAGAAACTTGATTCAATTCGATATCAAACACCAGATCAATATGTTGATGTCAGTATCTTTTTTGGCGAATTTTGATATCACTACTTTTATAAATGTTTTACCACGGGAAGTGTATGTATAATTCGTATTTCCGTGTGATCAATTGAATCATTCGTAATCCCAACTGATGTGGCCTAAATATAAAAACACATGAATACCTCATCAGACGTGTTTTCTCCTTGTTATTCTCGCGTTTCTACATCACTTACCATAGCACTTAACAGAAAAGACAGCGGAAAACTAAAATGAATCACTATAGTAGATGAGAGATTGATGCAACTCTAATATAGTTTAGACAAGAAAAAATTGAAAAAATACTGAAATTGATTAGTAAAAGAGTCTTATTTCAGGCGTGTATAAGTTCCAAGTTTCCAGACGAAAGTCGCCGGGTTTCTTGAAACTTTTGGCGTCAGTGTTGGTCTGAGCTTCCCATCCGATCTGGGGAAACTGGAGGGTGAAATTGTATCACGTCAAAGGATAAATGATCGAAACGCTCTCCGTGAAACGACTGGGGTGCTATCTATGTGTCGGGGATTGTAATTAAATTGAGAACGTATACAGATTGTGTAGTTAATTATAATAGTGTATAATCGGATTAAAGGCAGCATGCTTGCTGGAAACTTCACCTCGTACAAAACGTGATACATCATCTGTGGTTGCTTTTGTCAGGTTTTCATTCTCAGTATCAACAAACTGTGCACTCGGTTGTAAGTCATCCTGAAATACTCTTGATATACTTGTATCCACGAAAGAGAAAGGCTAACCACCAACATTTCAGACACAAGTATCTCTCTTATATTTGTACTTACTAGGCAAACGCAGAATATGTGTTGTGTGATGAGCGAGATATCTAGAAAGTAAATTCTAAAACACCACACACCTTGATGCAACATTTTTCTGCTATTATTTCTATATGTACGATGAATACAGAACATTTATTACATTATTTTCTTCGAACCGCCTGGTTCGAATTGCCTACACAATTTTAATAATTTGTGTCATTGTCGTGTTTACATTTGTGGGAAATTTGAATTATTTTTTAAGAACATTAAAATTGATTCATTTGTATTTAAAAATGTATGGTTTTTGGTGCTGATTTCCAAAATTTTTATATTCAACAAATTTTCAAAATATATTTTTTTGCGCTGCATTTGTCCAAAACAGTCACACCAATCACAGCAACAAATATTATTGAGCTATCATTGCCTGTTCTTCTAAAAAGGTACATCAAAGTTGTCCAATTAAACATGGCTAGTATATGCGAGTCCGAGTGCCCTTAATGTTCATCACCATTTTATAAACACTCCAAAATGTACATACCTCATAACAGAATACATTCTCACCAGCTTCCATGTCCAATATGCAATATGTTATCATTTATATTCAATATCATTGAAACTAACGACATATCAGTGCTAACCCAGCATGCGCCGACGACCAGTGCGCACGTAATCACCGCACGGTGACGTCATTCACCGGGAGATAATGTCGCGCTGACCGTGCGTTAATGTTGCATTGCGTTTAGATTGCGTTTTACCGCCGCATCATTGATTCGACCAATCAGAGCGTGGCTGGCGGCGAGACTACCACATTACCATGGCAACTGTTTGGTAATGTCGCGGGCTATTGTCATTTACATATAGAGCCGTTATTATAGGATATAGGTTATTACTGTGCGCTGTCATATATTATATATATATATATATATATATATATATATATATATATATATATATATCTACATATATATATATATTTATATATATATAAATATATATATATATATATATATATATATATATATATATATATATATATATATATATATATATATATATATATATATATATATATACAGGGGCGTTGGAACACTTTGAAAGTTGTGGGGGGGAGGGGCAAGCTCAACAATTGCGACCCACGGGGGAAGGAAGTATGGGGTGCCACATATTCAATAACATTCAAGTATTATTACTAGGAAACGGAGACAAATTGAGTCTTGCAAGACCTTTTTCTTGCCCCCCTTGCCCCCCCTTGGCCAAAAGTTGGGGGACAATGCCCCCCCCCCCCGGTTCCGACACCAGTATATATGTATATATATGTATATAACGTTCATTGCGTTTATTGCTCTGTTGCTTGTTGCCTGTTGCTCATTCGTGCAACAAATCACTGCAATAAAAATCTCACTGAAATGGGACGTAGCCAAATAGAGAATTAATAAGTTTCGTTCAGAATGTTTTTCCTGTATTTATTCATTCTAAATTGATATTTGGATTCAACAATCCAGTGTTATAATAAATAAGATCTATTTGCGTCGGATGGATGAGTAATGAGATTATGAATGAGATGATCAGATTGAGGTTGCGTAGATAGTGGGAAGGAAGCGGTTGTGAACAGTATTGTAGGAACCATCCTGGCATTTACGTGGACTACAGAGGGAAACCACGAAAATCCTCTGTTGAAATAAAGGCTTACAGTGGCGGGGATCGAAACAAGGGAGAGGGAGATGCGATCCGCAAAAAATAACACGTAACATATTGTTAATGTTCATTATCGGTTGGTAATGTTTCGGAAGATACTTCTCTGAATGTTGTGAAGCAATTTCACTACAATATGTTCAAACAGAACATCACTACGATCGTTTAAATGTTATATTGACACTGAAACAGTGACGCTGAGGTTGGATATTTCTCAAACCTAGTTGAATCTAGCCGTTTCTGCCGAGAATCGACTTGGATATCAGCTGACCAAACCGTTCCAGACCAAATCGGTTCGACCAAACCGATTGCCGTCGCAATATTGCTTCGAACATAATCAGATTCATATTCCAAGTTGTTTTTAAATGTTCTAACTAACAGACTTAACACGTTCGATAAAGTAGTCTTCCTGTTTTATCGACTCCGTGTTCGTCTTTTACATCAGACCGAGTAGTGTACCTCTATACAGTTCTTATCATCGTATAAAAAAGCTAACCGGAAATTAACATCTCTCCAATATCCGGTTCACAGGAGAAAAACGATTGATTTCAATTCCAAACGATTGCTCGTTATTTGAATATAGAATGTGTCAAGAAAGTGACGTTTTTGTCGTTTAGTCGATATAACATGATATTTACCTCTCTGTGCCCCGTTCCAACGCCCCCTCCCCCCCCCCCCCCCCCCCCCCCGCCTTCATTGGGAAACAATGGCTTTATGTCAAGTTGTCGATGTGTTGATGACGAGTATATATAGCGTGACGTCACTCATTATAGATAACCAGCGACATGAAATCTGTGTTGAGGTCTGTGTTTCAGTTTTCTCTTGAATTGGGGGGGGGGAATAGCGTCACTATTCATTCAGATTGCGCTCTAGGTTTGTGACGTCCTTTAACCACTTACATGATGGTACAATATGTAACCATACAGGCCTACCATTCAACAAGAGAAGGAAAGTAAATACAGATTGTGCTCCTAATCCTAATCTTAGCCTTAAGAGTGACTGAATCACGAACTTCCCAACTTAATTAATATGACCCCAATAAATCCCAAATTTCACGGCCGCAAGCCGCATTACTGGAACTTTCTGAGTAACAAGATTAATTAGATTTTTCAATTAAAATTCGATTAAAAATCACTTAAATGAACGATATGACGAAGCTTTGATATCGATTAAAAGTAGGACTTACGACAGAACCAAAAACATGAACCTCACCCCAAGTTGTAACTTTCAATCAAGTAGATCTGTCGATTAGTAAGACAGTTGTAAGACGCGCGAGATAGTAAGTTGTTGTAAACGCAGCTCGCACGCTGATTGGTCGATTAGTAAGACAGTTGTAAGACGCGCGAGATAGTAAGTTGTTGTAAACGCAGCTCGCACGCTGATTGGTCGATTAGTAAGACAGTTGTAAGACGCGTGAGATAGTAAGTTGTTGTAAGCGCAGCTCGCACGTTGATTGGTCGATTAGTAAGACAGTTGTAAGACGCGCGAGATAGTAAGTTGTTGTAAACGCAGCTCGCACGCTGATTGGTCGATTCACCGGACCTGTTGAGCGCGTGCAAGGAACACCGCAGTCCGGCATGTCCGGTATGCCCGATATGTCCGGTATGCCCGGTATGACGGGTGGTATGCCCGGAAAGTCCGGTATGTCGGGTATGCCCGGTATGACCGGTGGTATGCCCGGAAAGTCCGGTATGTCAGTTAGCCTTGTTAAGAGTCAGAGAAATCGAACAACATGCACTGTAACCAAGGAGATAACAACACTTGGACTAGACTGCAATGAATAATGACGAGAGCGTAAATATGTGCAACCACTATACCACTATTTGCATTTTGAAAGTAATTTGACAGCTGAAAGTTTGTCACAGAAACCAACTCAAATCGTATTTATGCCAAAACAAGTTCTTGCCCGTCAAACAATGAGAATCCACCGGTTGCCGTGGTAGTCTGAACGGTACGAATGTTTGACGTCGTGCTGAGCCGGTCAAGATTGCCGGCCGGTAGAAATGCCGTGTCTCTATGAACGTAGCTTTAGTGACTTTTTCACAATTTGTTATTATAACATTTTAGACATAAGAATTTTCGACAAATATTTAGTCTGCAATCTTGTGATGTATTTGTTAATAAGTACTGTTCAAGTTTCATGATCATTTATATCTGCGACATTATCCTAGCGGGAACTTTTTGCATTAGACAGGGGACTGTTTTCACAGAATCTCTGCTTCATTAATGCAGTAAACATGACCGTGTCAAGGCCCCACAAGATGCGACAGTATAACTAAAAGCCGGTAAAAACTGACATATTATGTAATAAAAAACGAGGTTTTTACGACGTGCTACAGTTTTGTTATTGCACTCTGCCAAGTACTCGAGTACTTGACTTACAGGGCAAGTCCCGCAACATGTACTTCATGTGTTGCAGTTGCAGGCTGCGCGAAGACAACTGCGCGGGAAAACTGGCACATTCTTAACGGTAGAAACGGTAAAATAAGGAACAAAGCGTCGTCCATAGCATTTTACATGCAATCTCATGTAGAAATATTAATATATATATATATATATATATATATATATATGTGTGTATGTGTGATCATTAAACTTCTTGGATACGATCCAATGTCGAGATATGTTGGATGTTTTAGTCATATCATAAAAGGTACGTCATAAGAGATACCTAGAGTGATTCTAAGCCCTCGATAGGGTTAGCCCCAGGAAGTGTCGTCACTAAAAGTATAGCCATTGAATAAGAGTAATATCTCGGTAGCTCAGTGGGAGATCTAGCCTCAGACCGGCAATCTGAAGGTAACGGCCAACGGATTCGAGTCCCAGTCGAGACGTATCTTTTAAGGCATGGCCAAAAAATCCCATATATATATATTTTTTTAATAACATCGAATCTTGATTAAAAAAATCATTGTTTCCAAATTATATGGATAGTATATTAATTATAATTAGGGCTATATAATAAATTAAGGCTAGGCCCTATATATGTAATATAGATCTTGTATAGAGTAGGCCTACTGTATATAGAGAGAGGAATCTGATCGTTGGGTCATGATGAAAGCTCACAAGTGCCAGCCTCGTGCATGATACGGCGTTGTCCTACATGCACCAACACTAGCCAACCTATTGTGGGCGCTCTCCATACAAATCGAGAAGTGTATCTTTACTATTTTTTCTATGTTCAAAAACCAGTGTAATTGAATGAAAAGTTCACATCTTCAAGATAATTTAATGCTCTCCAATTAATATGCCATTTTGTTTGTGTGAATTCAATCAGTTTTGAGATAATACGTCAATGAATAACATCCCATTCTTTATATTCGTTAACGTATTATCTTAAAAGTGATCAAGTTCATTGAAATAGAAATTAAAGAGCATAACATTATCTTGGAGATGTGAGCTTTCATTCAATTACACTTGCTTTTTAACATAGAAAAAAATTAGTGAATGTGAATTTCTCTATTTTTATGAGCACCGTGCACGTACCCCCTTAAGCACTGTTCACTCCTCTCCATTAACAGCAGATGTGAAGTTCATCGTTATGTCATGGAAGAAACATGAGTGACAGGCCCAAGTTGCTATAATTTGACCCATCAGTGTACTAATTGGAGGTCATGGCCAATTCATACTTCATCCGAGCATTTATCTGCAGACTGTGGGAAACCACGGAATAACATGTCAGAATGGGTGATATAGGGTGTGGATATCTCATACCGTTCGAAAATTATCGCCAAAAAAAGTAAAAAATGATATTTCGCTAAATCAACTCCCCTGAGCTCTTTACTCTGAAACCATATTATCATGTAATTTAGACGATGCCATAATGATTCTCTCTCTCTCTCTCTCTCTTTCTCTCTCTCTCTCTCTCTCTCTCTCTCTCTCTCTCTCTCTCTCTCTCTCTCTCTCTCTCCTTCTCTCTCTCTCCCTCTCCTTCTCTCTTCTCTCTCTCTCTCTCTCTCTCTCTATCTCTATCTCTCTCCCTCTCTCTCTCTCTCTCTCTCTCTCTCTCTCTCTCTCCAAGGCACACACACATGGTGTCGATGTTGTGCATGTGTATTGACACGTCGAACGAGGACGGGAATTGAGACGCTGGTTGGCCAGGCGTCGCTGGCGTCGTTTATCGATTGGACGCCTGGTGACGTCAGTAGGTAGTGTACACGCGACCACCATTCACTGCCATGCCGGGGCCGGTTGACCCTTTCGATACACTCTGCTCTCGATGGTGCCGAGTTCGAGCCCAGAACAGTCGTCACATCTGTATTTATGATGACGACTCCTTGCTTAATGACCCCACCAACAGCTAGGTTATTTGGGAATACGAGTAAGTCGGTGATAATGAAACTATGAAATGATGATCAGTGAATTGACGTTTTTACAAAATACCATGCTTCATGCGAGATTCTAACTGTCGCCCAACGAGGACTTCCGTTTCTAAAGCTGTGGCTTAGTTGACTGAGAGCCACGGAGGGCGGCTTCCTTATCCTGATATCTAACGGCCAGCACTCATGTTTGTAATAATTATTTTAAACTTCAATCAGCATTCTGATGTTCATAATTACGTATGTTTATATCTTTTTTGATCGTTGTCACGTACTGATATTAAAAGCGATACTCAATTAAGGTGTACATATTCATCTGATAGAACATAGTTCCCGCCAGGGAAATGTCACACTTACGTGAATGTTCATAAAACGTGAACATTGCAAGATGAATATTTGATACAGATGTATTTAGTTATTTCATTTATTCATTACAGATTGTTCTTAAAACAGGTGGTAATGATTACTATCATGAAATTACAATCAAACATACTTAATAAAGTCACACATTGTTGTTTTTTGTTATCTCTCTTCTTAAATCACCGATCTTCGTTATAGTCTTTATATCTTCTTCCAATTCATTCCATTCCCTCATCGTTCTTTTGAACGAATCCATATTTACCTACTTCTCTATCCACTTTTTCCACTTCCATTCTTACCTCTCCTCTTTTACTTCTTTGCAATCCCTTTCCAATTCTATTGCTTAATTCATAAGATGCGAGTAATGATATCCAAAGGGCTAATACATCAAATGTAGGCCTATAGAACATGATATGGAGGGATAACAGATATTGCTATCTGCCATTTCTTCTCCTCACGGATCGTAATCTACATGTGACACGTGTCATATTGTGAATGTTTATTGAGGATCGACAGTATTTCATGGCACACTTCCCTGATTGATGTGAAGAAGTTTCACTACAATGGGTTGAACGGAAAGTCGCTGTGATCGTTTATACGTAATGTTGACAGTGAAAATGTTACGCTGTGGCCAGAGTCGATTTAGCGATCAGTTTTTCAGTGGTAATTCATCATTCATCAACAATTTGAGGTATTAAAATTCTAATCCGGTGGAAACACAGATATTGTTGATACCTTCAAAACGGTATGAGTAAAAACAATCCAACTCGCCGCCCTCGGTAGCTCGGTCAGCTGAGGCACCGCTTCAGGATATGAAGTCACCATTGGGCGTGGGTTCGAGTCTCGCATAAGGCATGGGTTTTTGTAAACGTCCTTTCACCTATCATCACTTCATAGTTCATTATCACTCGCTCATACGTACCCCCGTATAACCTAGTTGTTGGTGGGGTCAAGCAAACAATGAGAAAACAATAATCATCATAATCATCAATCCACTCATATCGTAGATCTGTGAAATGTTAGAATCCAACTCTCTCAGAATTTCGATATATCGTACACAGTCCAAAGTCATCACCAAAAGTCTGTTTTTAAATCCTCACACACCAATTCCAGCGTGTGTATTCTGTAATTCGAGTTGAATGTGTATTTTCTGTTCAAACACATTACACAACGTATGCCCCTCTAACATTTCAGTCAATTAGTTTGACATTCCATTGATAAATGAACAATTTATTGATTTACGATCATTTCTGTTTGAAAGGTTATACATTCTAACATAATAAACGTTTATTCTTATCGAGCTAACATTTTGTATGTGAAAGTTGGCAATGCGCCCATCCTCTACGTATATACGCAGCTTGAGCTGCTTACATCCAGCCAATGGGGTTGCGACAAAATGCTGGCTAATACCAACCTATGAACACCACGCTCTGGAATAATACGTTGCAAGAAATAAGCTTGAAACTGTTCGAGCGCCACGAGCAATTTGGGCAATTCATATTCTACTTGATATATGTATAACAGTCTTTATCAACAGATTCTGCCATCTCATTCCGAGGTTGCCAGAACGATATGGAATAATCAACAAATGATACAATAAAAGGAATAACAGTAATAAATCAAGAAAATGAAACTGAAAATTTAACCAATTAGTGTATGAAATAACAAACACAAACCTGAAGCTATGAGGAAGTAAAAAAAAAACTGTCAAGAACTTTGATAGGCCATGTAGAGGTGTAAATAGAAATGTAAAAAAATATATATAAAGGGGGGGGGGAACAAAAATTAATCAATTGAATATAAATGTGATTTTTCAAAATGTTCACTGATCGTTTCAATATGTCTAAAACATTGGAATCTATTCATTTTTTGAGCAAATTGAATTTCTTGAGAAAAATTCTTGAGAAAAAGCGGAATGGCTCCTCTTGATCCCAACATTACACCTATTATTTCAATAGAGTGTAGGTCGTAATGTTTTTTGTTTTCCGAAATAGTCGATGATAGTATACAAGCTATCCATGTAATCCATGAAAATACTATGTGAAAGTGTACAAGTAATTTACGTATGTGGATAGGCGTGGCTTATTAATCGGTCGCTCAGATCTAAATCATTTGTGATCATTTAGAGGAACCATGACTGAAAATTTCAAATTGACTTCAAATCCACAGCCCACTTGATTCGATCTTATATACTTTGTGACGACAAGTAAGAAGAGGAAACGAAAGTGATTAAAATTGTAATTCAATTTAGTCTTCAAAATAACCTCTTTTGTTCTGCGATTGCGCAGTGAGATTGAATATAAGTAGAATGTATATTCAAGGAATTGTTGTTAAGAAAATGTGGAAACAAAGCGCTTTGATTAGATTTATAAAAGATACAGATATATTATAATGCTGCGGAGGCTTGATTTATTCCCAGTTGTGCTCAGCTCTGCTAAATGGACTCCTTTCTTCAACAGTAGAGGCTATTCACAAGGGGATACCAGAAAACACAGACGCATCGAGATCGCAACTTTGCACTCTAAACTTTTAACAAATTCACATCAAGAAGCGATAAAATAATTAACAAACTAGAAGTTGAATAAGTTTCACTTCGTTATGACTTTTGTTGTCACAATATATTTTAGATGAGTTGAATTCCACGGCCCTGTCGATGATGACCATGCAGCTAAAATGAGTAGTAGGCCCTATATGAACTGTCACAAGAAGTGTATTGTCCACCGTAGACTCTCTCTACTCACAACAATGATCGCCCGTTATTAAATGCCATTGTTGTCGACAAATCAGTTACCTACTTTATAGTAGGCATAATGCAATAAAGCGAGGAGAGTAACCGAAACAGAATATTCAATTTTGTAATACAAGAACATAGAAAGAGAAAGAATTGAAACAAGATTTCGAGAAGAAGAAAAAAGAAGAAGATCAAGATAATGAGAAGATTCGAGATTTTTTTCTCTCCACTGTGAATCTTTGAATTGTTTCTAACACTGAAATTACTACCTAAAATTAAGATTTATTTTTTGTTAAATGACTTCAATTATATTGGGGGGTTTTGAGAGACCTCCCTTGTGGTGCCCCGTCCAAACGATCCTATCTTTATTCATAGCCTTAATTGGGGAACAATGATTTTGCATCAATTTTCGATGTTATTCAACAAAATAATGATGATAATAATAATGCCATTTCGATATTAGAGCGACCGGACTAGACATTGTAAGCTGTTTCGGACAAATGTGAATTCTGGTAGCCAATTAGAGCATTTCAGTTGATAATACATGTCTACTATTGGTTGCTTTATGATGGTCATCATGGTCACCGATCTTACCATCACCCAAACTTTTTGATTCACTGCCATCTAGATATTTAGTTGCGCTTATCATTAGTGGGCTCTTATAAAATAATGGTCAGTAAAGTTGTAAATATACCAATAATTATTGTATACGATATTCCAATTATAATACACTCACAAATTAAACCCCATTCATAATACATATTATGCCATTATCATCTAACCTCTACGGATATTATTACCACTGGCCATAGAAGCCTGTTGGCAAATATCCTCCCAGCCAATCCTGTTGTCCCAACGTGAACAATAACCCGAAGTAACTGTGTACACTCCAGTATTGACAATGCCAATAACAGCATTACGTGCTCGCCGCGCGATAGCAGCGCCCCACGCGGTGCCAGACCGAGGCGCGAGACAATCGGAAAACCCTGCCAGTAATTAATTCGATAAGCAATCGGAGAATGGTAATTAGTTTCGCAGATGTATCTTCTCGTGCCGTAACGACGCGGGTTTAATTGTTATTGAGGAGGAAGGTATGCTGTGTCTTATACATGACCAATAATGGCATGCCATTAGAGTATGTCTAGTTGTATGCTCGTGTAAAAGTCGTCCACCAATGTAACGAACACAAATATCACTGTTATTTATTTATTTTATACTCATTACAGATTGTTCTTAAAACAGGTGGTAATGATTACTCTCATGAAATTACAGTCAAACATACTCAATAAAATTATACTTTGTTATTTTTTCTTAGCTCTCTTCTTACATCACCGATCTTCGTTATATTCTTTATATCTTCTTCCAATTCATTCCATTCCCGCGTCGTTCTTCGAATGAATCCATATTTACCAACTTCTCTATCTACTTTTTCTACTTCCATTCTTACCCCTCCCCTTATTGATTTATATTGATGGGTAAATTTGAGGTTATTATAAAAATAAAAAAATGTGCCATCGCTGTTGAAAAGGTTGCTATGGTTTACTGAAAAATTTGAATTTCCAGTGGAATTTCAGAACGGACTTTTTAAATAACCATAATAATTGTACATTTCATGTTTGTATATTCTGATAGAAGAATCATTTCTAAGGGAGATTATTTTTTTATTTTCAAATTTTGAAACCGTAATTGAATGGATAAAAATTGGAAATAGGAAAAAAAAGTTAAAATCGTAATTCTGTATTCGGCTATAATTTTGTGGGGTGACAAAAGGACATTTAAAAAACCCAATTCCTTTCCAAAAATTGAGATTTTTCTCCCTAGCACGTACTACTTCTTTCAATAACGGTCAAGTTGCTATAAGCCATAAACTCGGTCTCAGCTTCTATACTGAACAGTTGTGAATGAACAGGCCTAAAGAGGGCCGAGCATGCATGACGCGTGGACACGTATAGTAGCTGGCATGCAAATCTGTTAATAGCTTCCCAGTACTGCTGTTTCGTGTCAACTATAGCACGTACGTGAGTGTCACTATAGCAGTAGGCCAGTCATAATTATACCGGCTGAAGGTCGGTAGAATAATGCGTGAGAATTATCAGTAATTATTATCACGCGTGGAAATGTCACCATGTGTTGTGACGTCAGGTACTGGAGATGAACGGAAATCGCTTTTATAGCATGTTTTATTCATTCATTTATCTGTGTATGGGTATTATTTATTCAGCCAGATTTGGTAATGGATGACTGCTTTTCCAATTGACGTATTTCAAACACACAAAACTAACTGAAAAGCCACCCTCGGTAGCTCAGTCAGCTGAGGCACCGCTTCAGAAATACTGAAGTCACCGTTGGGCGTGGGTTCGAGTCCGACATGAGTTTTTGTAAACGTCCGTTCACTTATCATCACTTCATAGTTCATAATCATCTGCTCATTATTACCCCCGTATAACCTAGCTGTTGGTGGGGTCGTTAAGCAAACAATAATCATATCATCTAACTGAATACAATGAATGGAACATGTTAGCAAATAAGTATTAGACAAAAGTCAACTATTAATTATTATATTAATTGAAAATAGATGATATATGAAATATATGAATATATAGGCCTATATATATATATATATATATATGAAAACCTGCGACCTGTGCAGTGCTGAACAAACAAACAAACAAAAGCAGACAGACAAAGCTCCGTAAGAGTAGGATGGTAATCTTCGCTAACGCTTATCTAATTATTCGCTTTTTGATTGTAAGATCGCCCTTGTTGTCCGAACGATCCTACCCTGCCATCCTCAGCCTTGATCGGCAACAATGTGACTCTAGTGTCAAGTCTCCATGTTAGTGAATAATAAGTATAATTATATATCGATCTTTGGTCCGAATATATAAACTCGATATTTTTTTCGTCAGCGTTGAATAAAACATATTTAGCTCGGAACGGTGAAGTTATATATAAAAGGTCAAATATGCACATAAATTGTTTGATCGTGAAAGGAGGTTAAATCTATTTTGACTTGAGAACGACATGGAGAATAGCTGAGCAGGTTGCATATATCGCATATAGAGCTCGTACAGAGCTAAAAAAACATCTTTTCTGGGTTTACATGCTCGACAATTAGGCCCATGCGATATGAGTGAAGGGGGTGAGTGCAGGGTCCTTCTATAAATTGAGAAATTTATCTATACTATTATTTTCCTTTTCCAAAAACCAGTGTTATTGAATGAAAAGTTCACATCTCCAAGATAATTCTAGCTCTTTGATAATATTACATTTTATTTTTGTGAATTCAATTAGTTTTGAGATGATACGTCAAAAAATTCCATCTCCTTTTTGCATTCATTGACGTATTATCTTATAACTGATTGAATTCACTGAAATGGAATGTCATATTAACTAAAGATCATAAAATTATCTTGGATATATGAACTTATCATTCAATTACACTGGTTTTTGAAGATAGAGAAAAACTAGTCTAAAGGAATTACACTATTTTTATAACCATACCACCTTGAAGGTATTATTTTGAATTCCTTCAGAATGGTATAAAAGCAAAGACCTGATTATCTAACGTAGTTAGATAATATAAGTTAATGAGTTGAAACTTATATAATCTTGAAGGTGCCACCCTCGGTAGCTCAGTCAGCTGAGGCACCGCTTCGGAAACTGAAGTAACAGTTGGACGTGGGTTCGAGTCCCGCATAAGGCATGGGTTTTTGTGTACGTCCTCTCACCTATCATCACTTCATCCTTTCATCATCACCTGCTCATTCGTACCCCCGTATAACCTAGCTGTTGGTGGGGTCGTTAAGCAAAACAATAATCAATCAATAATAATCTTATAGGTATACTAAACGTATATGTATTTCCTTGGTACTAGAATGTTGAAATATCAGATCGCTCAATCGTTTCTCTGAACCGTCTCTCATGCACACTTAATACAATACTAGTACATAACGTTAATACAGTAATACCTCTCGGAAACAATCCTAGTTTTTATCTTTATAGAATTTCTTCAACTTTTCTGATTCGTTTTATTAAATTTCCGTGTCCGCCAATGTAGCCCTGTATTCCGGTCACGTCGCCGCCATAAGACGACACTAGCGCCCTGCTCAGACTTGGTGGGTGACTGCATCGTCCTGATTCTCTTCTCAGCGAAACCAACAACAGTATGCTTTTATTATGCTCAATCGACTATTGTGGTCCGACTAGGCATTAATTGGGGATAAGCTACTTCTCGGCAAGTCTTGATATGGTACAATAATAATTAATATATATATATATATATATATATATATATATATATATATATATATATATATATATATATATATATATATATATATATATATATATATATATATATATATATATATATATATCGAGATATGTGGGATGATTTAGCCATGTCATAAAAGATACGTCTCTTATGAATATATTATGTAGATATTTAATACGTAAAATAACAACAAAATATTATGTGAATCAATAGAACCAAGAGAAACAAATAGATATAAATGTGATTTTGAATGAAGAGCACCGAAAACCAAATATACCAGCCATGCAGTTGAATGCTGCTGATGAACCCGACCGTTAGCCGGCATTGACTTGTACAGGTTTGTTTGATCTGAGCTGTCATTTGAAGAGCTCGACTGAGCCAATAAACTGAGCCTTTGACTGGAGTACGTGCATGCATAACTAGACTCGGTCCAGTACATTAGCCGGCATGAAGGGCGCGATACGGGGGGGGGGGGGGGGGGGTATAACATGCTGTAGGACGTGTGTTCGACTGAGCTGCGAGAAGAGTTGGCCAGTTCAAGGACATAACTAGGAAAACGCCATATATGCGCTGTTAGACGAGCGGATAGTAATAGTAGGGGTAAAAATGGGTAAAAACTGCTTCGAGTGATACCAATTTAGCACATTTTATGTTTTTTCTTCAAAATGGCTGACCCGATCAAGCTGAAAATTTCCAGAAATGTGAATCGAAATGTAATTCAACTTCACGCAAAATTGCATTCTTTTGGGAAATAAAAAAAAAAACTTTTTTTTCCGCTGTGTTGTTCAAATGGTATTTTTGAAATTTCTAAAATTCATACAAATGAAAGTTACCACCCGATACTGCCACAAAACTATACAGAACTAAGTTAGATGAGGAACCATATTGAAAAAAAGTTTGAAGTTGATAGCTGTAGCCGTTTGACCTGTGGAGAACCGACAAAAAAACATAATAAAAAAATAAAAATAAAAACGAACACCAATTTTTTCCAGTATGTCAAATTGAATCCTCGCTAAAGCTCGTCTAACAATCCTGAAACTGGATTTGAACGAATAATGAAGATATTTAATTTCGACAATTTTAGGGAAAACTAAAACTATCATCTCGATTTCAGAAATTATGATCGATTTGCTTGAATCTTTTTCTGTGTAGTGACGAATACATTACTCAATTCTGTGCATGTTCCTGAACAGAATCGGTAATGATACGTCATGACTCATGGTCCCTAGAAGACAAAAGACTTAATTATAATTTCTTAAGTTGACATGATGATTTCTAGTTTCCTCCAGAATCAGGGAAATGAATATTCTCATTTTTAGACGAGCTTTAGCGAGGATTCAATTTGACATACTGAAAAAAATTGGTGTTCGTTTTGTTTGTTTGTTTGTTTGTTTGTTTTTATGTTTTTTTGTCGGTTCTCCACATGTCAAACGGCTACAGCTATCAACTTCAAACTTTTTTTCAATATGGTTCCTCATCTAACTTAGTTCTGTATAGTTTTGTGGCTTTATCGGGGGGTAACTTTTTGTTTTATGAATTTTAGAAATTTCAAAAATACCCATTAGAATGACATGGCGGAAAAAAGTAAATAATTTCATTTTCTAAAAAAATGAAATTTTGCGTCAAGTTGAATTACATTTTGATACACATTTCTAAAAAATTTCAACTTGATCGGGTCAGCCATTTTGAAAAAAAGACATAAAATGTGCTAAATCGGTACCACTCGAAGCAGTTTTTACCCATTTTCACCCATACTATTACTATTCGCTCGTCTAACAACGCATATATGGCGTTTTTTATTGTTAATTGAAATCTAGTTTCAGGGTAGAAAAACCCCTTTGGAAACACCCCTTTGTGTTGCCCTTCAAACGTGGTGGTAAAGCTGACTTATTTATTCTCCTAATTGCTACGGCGTACCTCACTCACTTTCATCACTAAACATAACCAACTTCTCTATTCAATCTTTTATATAAAATATTCAGAATGTACACCCTATAAATCTTTTCAACAACTTCAACTGAAAAATAAGCGGTTGAAAATTGAAAATGAATTAAAAATTCCCTTTTGATCTGCTTGCAAACGTTGCGACTACGTATATTCTGAAAATGGTTATATTTGACGAAATATCTCCTCAGAAAAAGTAAACTAATTGGTTATTTGCGTCAGAACTGGATAAGCGTTGTACGAAGGAAGAAATAAGCTTTCACGCAGGATATTACGTTTTGGCCACTGTAAACAAATTATGTTTGTTTAATATTCGAAATTGTTCATTCAATATGAACGACCGCGTGAAAAAATACTTGTTTACATTATTCTACATTAAAGGGAACCTACAAACAGCTAAACATTTTCACTTTCAAAGTAACATATACACGATCTTACAGTCTGAACATATTGTAGTGCAACTGCTTCACACCATTCAGAGAAGTGTCTTATAAAATGCTGTCGATCCATAATAAACATTCACAATATGTTACTTGTTATTTGTATGTTTAAAGGTACGCTGTGAGGTAGAAAACGATGACAAAATATGGAGTGTTTAATGTTACTTATATGAGTGGTCTTTCCGCCTTTGTAACTAAGAGCCGGTTGTACCAAGTGATGATTAGTGAATTAAGCAAAAATTAGCAAATTAACCTGTTATCACCGTTGGTTACCTATGTTATTTTTGTACCTTAAGTAATGATTAACTAATTAATATTTAATCAGCAGTTGGTACAATCGGCTCTTATTATAATAATTAAGGGGGTGCATGCACGGTGATTACACAAATCGAGAGATTTATCTGTACAATTTTTTTCCGTTTTCAAAAACCAGTGTAATTGAATGAAAATCTCACATCTCCAAGATAATTATATGCTCTTTAATTGATATGACATTTCATTTTTGTGGATTCGTTAAGTTTTGAGATTATATGTCAATGAATTTTATCACATTCTTGTTATTCATTGACGTATTAACTCAAAACTGATTGAATTTGCTGAAATAGAATGTCATTTTGTTTCTGTCAAAATGTCAAAAAGCATACAATTATCTTGGAGATGTGAGCTTTCCATTCTGTTACACTGGTTTTTGAACATAGAAAAAGATTAGTGAAGTCGAATTTCCCTATTTTTATAAGCATCGTGCATGAACCCCCTCAAGTCATTAACATTTTCGACAAATATTTTCTATCTGCATGTTGTGTTGTATATTTGTTGATTTTGTATTTTACACTGTTCAAGTATTATGATCATGTATATTAGGAAATAATCCTGGCGGGAACATTTTTGCCACATACACCATTGACGCCTTAATATTTAAAATTGTTCATTAACATTACCGACTGCATGAAAAAATCCTGTTCACATTAATCTCCATCAGAACCAAATTACCCGACTTTTATCCATTCGTATTTACTCACAGTGGAAAAGCTTTCGTTATAAATGATGTATGTTCGATTCCACCACCTGTTTGCTTCATTACGCAAAGTGATGTACAAGATGTAATCATCATTATTACCAACCGCTCTCGAATTTATGAGCGACATTTTACTGTTGGTTCGATTACAACTGTTCGGGGGATAGGTTGGTACTCATGAGCTGGTCTCTGGAGAGATGCTTGTTCTGATTCATAACTGACAGCTACGAGAGCTCTTTTCCCCGCTTACGATTGGTTCAAATCATATTCATGTGTAGCGAGTTGATTGGACGATAGAATGGAGCTGGCGATCATCACAAGTAGAATGTTCTGTTTTATATATAGCTCTGTTACGAGGGGTTAACGACTAAAAAATCAGGTGTACATTTTGCAAAAAATATAAAAAAATCAAGGAAAATCGAAAAAATAAAGAAAAATAAAATGAAAATTGAAAAAATATTTTTCCTGAGTAATCATGGAAAGTTTGAAAGATCAGAGAAAATCAAGAATAAAACGAAAAAAAAAAGTCGAGAAAAATCCTAAATATTACTGAAAATCAGAAAAATCACGAAAAAGTAAAAAGAATAGAAAAATCACGAAAAAGAAAAAAGAAAACGAAAAATAAATTTAAAAAAAATCAGGTGTAGGCCTGCACTAAAATGTAAAGTTGTTGACCACCCGCTCTGTTTATAGACTGTGGTTTTATGGATCTGTCGATGACGGGGGAGGAAGGGGGAGAAAGAAATTATTGGAGAAAAGTGGAGACAAGTTTGTGGGATTTATGTAAATTTCATAAAGTTTGATGAAAATCGGGTTAGCTGTTTTAAAACCAAGTTGTGTAGATTTATATGTCGTTCCATATAAATATCTCGCACACATTTTCTTTTTCGGTAATATCGGAACTAGATTCATTGTTTCTGAATTGAATCTATGTATAAAAGGTAGGATCGTTCGGACGGGGCACCACAAGGGCGATCGTATCACCATAGAGAATAATTGAAATAAGACAACTCATATAACAAACAATAAATCTCAAGATAATAATTCTAGGTTAAAAATATATATTTATAAACATATTAAAACCGCATATACTGCGTTTTCCTAGTCAGCAAGCCCTATACAACCATATTTTGCCCATAGGCAGTGAGAGCAGTATAGCTCCATTACTTGACTGCTATTATATTACAGCGATCACGGATACAGAGAATTAAGGGGGCTCAGGCACGGTGCTTATAAAAATAGAGAAATTCACCTTCACTCATTTGTTTCTGTGTTCAAAAACCAGTGTAATTGGATGAAAAGTTCACATCTCCAAGATAACTATATGCTCTCTGATTAATGTGACATTCTATTTCAGTGAATTCAATCAGTTTCAAGATAATACGTCAATGAATAAAAAGAAAGTGATGAAATTCGTTGACGTATTATCTCAAAACTGATTGAACTCAAAAAAATAAAATGTCATATTAATTAAAGAGCATAAAATTATTTTGGAGATGTGAACTTTCCATTCAATTACACTGGTTTTTGAAAATGGAAACAAATAGTGAAGATAAATTTCTCGATTTGTCTAAGCACCGTGCACCCCCTTAAACACATTTCGTAAGCGATATATTCATCATAAACTGTAATAAAACAAAGTGAACATTCTATTTGAATCACGGCACGTAACTTATCGGCCGTGCCGTTGCTCTGGTGAGCGTATAACGTGATCCATGACATGTGATACTTGTGCAACTAATCCACGCCACAGTCGTGTGCTAATCCGCCGTGTGATCCGCGCGGAGCCGCGTGTGACGCGAGCACGCTGCGGAGCGCGGAGCGCTAAGTTTAGACGGCTCCACGGTTTGTATTTAGATACGCGATACATGAAGGAGCGAAACCTCCGTGCGCTAGTGATGTGGGGTAGAAGGAACGGTCGGTCGGAATTGTACTTTTTTCGTGGAAATAAGTCATGGCAATTGAACCATATTTATTCCCTAGAACTAGGCAAACGCAGAATATGCGTTGTACGATGATCGAGTTATCTATATAAAGTCAAATCTAAAACTCTACACACCTGGATCATATAAAATGAACTTCATTCGATACCAACGAATCTAAGAAGCCGTGAATCTAACATTTTTCTGCTATTGTTTCTATATATTCAATGAATAAAGAACATGTATCACCTTATTTTCTTAGAAAAGTCTGGTCGGAATTGGATACACATTTTTAATTAGGTGTATCACGTCTGTTTTTACATTTGAGGAAAATTTGAATTATATTGGCGTCATTTTATTTTTCAATTTTTTCCGCTCAGCCATATCTTATGGGGTTTTTAGAAACTTTGAGATGATGTTTCTAAAAAAATGGTCCAACAGATTTGACCCAAAAACTATACAGTTCTAATTTGGGTAAGTTTGCGTATAGGCCTATAGAAAAAGTTTCATGTCGATCGATCAAACCCTGCGACCTGTGCAGGCTTACAAAAAAAAAAGACAAAGTTACATAAGACTTAGAACGCTCATCCCATGATCACCCAATCTCCATATTTCAACTTGATGCCCCATATTTTCACATTGTACCATCTTCTAGTTCCAGGGCACTTGTAAATAAATCAAAAGACATCCGTTACCATAGTTACCAGAAGACAAAAGACAAAAGATTCGCCATACTCCCATTGTCTCTTGCATGCAAGTGAACAGTAGAAACCATGACCTCAATACCAACTGATATGAATGTAACCTGATTTCATAGAATTCCATTCAGTTCGAGAGTTCTATGAATTGTGTTTGTAAAAAACAGTTTGTGACGCGAGATTTCGTATGAAACACAGTTGCACTCGATCCTATTCTTCGCTGATGTTTCCCGTGCAGCAAAAAGTTCCGCTTGAGCTCTTGCATTAAGAATGCATCATTATTATGAATATTGCACGGTTTTTGTCCCTCTTCGTTCAGCATGTCATGTAATATGCAGCGCAGCTCATCAGCTGGTTTCATTTCTAGTGATTTAATTTGTGTGTTGGTAACGGAGAATCATAGCTGAAGATGTGAACGGTTTCCAGTAATACCAATACAACACTGAGAATGTTTTCTCTCGACGAACGGTCGGGGGTTTCGCTGGAAACAGACGCAAAAGATTATCTGTGGGGATTTAAAGGCATACTTGTTTCCACAAAAGTCGTCTGTCAACACAATGAACACAAATATTTTATTTTATATTGGGTTTAATGACCCTCACGGTTATGATATCGAAGGTGTATTGGCGTCGGATGGATGATTAATGAGATGATGGGATGATGAGATGAAGGTTCTTGGGTAATGGGAAGGAAGCGGTCATGGCATACTTATTATAGGTCCCATCCTTGGAATTAGCCTAGACTACAGAGGGAAACCATGGAAAACCCCTGTAAAGATGGTCGGCGGTGGGGATCAAACTGGGTTCAAAATCCCCCTCGCCTCCCGGATCACATGAAGCGAGCGCGTTAACCACTATACTGCATGTGCCGGTAAACACAAATATCATCTGTATACTTGACCTATTATATGTTCATGTGGGTTCTTATGTAGGCTCAATATAAATTGTCAGGACGAGGTTTGAGATGGAAAACACGGCTACATCTCTCAAAAGCGTTGATACCAAGAAATTGCCGCGAGATTAGGGGTGCGATATGAGATAAATAATTATAATTAATACCATTTTGAAGTTATTAAACTTATCAAACCCCTAATTGAAATGTTGATATCTCACCCCGTCCGAAAGTTATCACCAAAAAACTGGTAAATCGAAATAACTATACAGTCACATTTTTCTAGTTATTTAGGTATAGTAGACGGCCTTCTATTGTGACTGCAAGTAAAGCTGTGACAGTATTGTTTGAGCGGTTATCTCCCATGCGCATGCGTGTAATGGAAGCCAGTTGCTCCTTGGAGATAACGCCGAGTATTGGCTGAAGCGAGTCACGTGCTCAGAAATTGCCTATAAGTAAGGATGAAATCTCGTATGAGTGTTGCTGTTTGCAAACATACAGGTAATAATAGGGAAGATGCGAAATGATTAGGTTTATAAAGCGTGTACTTCTATACGCACTTTTGTTTTTATCTTCTTTCATACATATTTTGGTTACATTATATTTCATATTCCTAAAAGGTTTTGCTGAATTTTATTCTTTATTCTTGGAATTCTTTTTTCATTTGCAATAATGTAGGATAGATAATACATAGCTTACATAGCCATTCTCTTCTCATACCCATGGTATATATTGTATTTCGTCCGTAAAATACTTATTTTATTAATTATTCCATCATCATCGGAGTATTGAAGTGCAATCATATTTCCTAATCAAGTCTGAGAATGAACGGTGAATTAGTAAGGCCGTTATTTGGAAAACTTCGAAGCGCGGTTGTGTCTCCAAAAATGAATAAATATGTTTACATTATTTTATTAATAGTGACCTTTGACATCAGGACTCTGGATGTCAGGATGTCTGTGACCAAACATTCAAGTTTTTTTTAAAGTTTTTTATTCAAGTTTCAAGGCACATTTATATGTGTGAACGTTTTTTATAATATATCCGGCTATTACCAGCATTGCTATTTGTTTGAGCTAATCGCATTAATATTGATATATTCCACTTTGTAATCAAGTCTGTCAAGTAATGTATATTTGGTTTCCTTAACAGGAAATGTTAAGTGAAGCAAATATACATTGCTTGAAAGACTTCGTTAAAAAGTGAAATATATTAATATTAATAAATATGAATATAGCAATACATATATTACTTCCCTCAACAGGAAATGTACGCCAATAGATCTCCGCTATCATTACAGTGTGTCGTTAAACCCAATATATATATATATATATATATATATATATATATATATATATATATATATATATATATATATATATATATATAAAAGGAAATGTGAAGCTAATGCCATGAATAAAACAGTAATGAGTGATAATTTTAGAAAGATAATCACTGTAAACTCCATACTGATATGGAATTCAATATCATGCAACCGATAACATTTTCAGCCAATTGAATCACTCAATACATAGAATCGACTCAAGTTGTTCAGCAGGTATCATGGATATCACTTTACAGATATTATATTGCAGATACCACATAGCGTTATGATAATAGTATCAAATATGCTGAGTTGGCTTCTGTAAAATCACATCATTTCTATAATTACGAAATATTATTGCCGAGTTTCATTTTTAATTTCCCTTCTGGAAGTTTAATTTCACTCCGCTAGATGTAAGTTCCTCTAATAAAGGGTATATAAAAATCCCCAGTTAATTTAAACAAACAATTATCTCTTCTTCTTTTTTGATAAAATCTACTCAATTTATAATAATTATTCTACGGGTTCATTTTATTCGTCTAGTATCCAGTTTGTGTCTCGTATAATAAAAGGCTTGTCTGTTTTTGACGTTGGCTCGTGTCTATAGTTTGCATGGTTTTGTTTCTCTTGTTCGTTTAGCTGTAATAGCTACTGTTTGTATGAAGGCCAGACGCGAAATGTCATATTACCTTTGTGCCCGGATCTATCGTTAGAACCACCTGGGCCTACTCTGCCTTTGTCTACCTCGCGCCTACGTGCGCAACTTATTAACAAATATAAATCGCCTTTAAGCTAATTGAACTCAGCCAGATGGAAACCATATTCTAGATGAGAACATTTATTCATGTACATTTGTATTCTGTCTTTGACGAAGATATTGTTAGCTTAACGTTCCCCACAACAGCTGGGTTATTTGGGGGTACGAATAAGCGGATGGTAGATAAAGTACGTTTCTACCAACCCACGACTCATGGCTGTATCGATTAAATACCCGATGTGACTTGAGTTTTCCAAGCAGTGCCTTTAGCTATACCTGAATTATCAACTTGGGGTTAGCTCTAACTAGCAGTTCAGAGTTGTTATCACCATGGTTACCCATGCTGTTTATTTTCACTAACTCTCACATAAATGATAACTGGACTTGATAATACCAGACCCAGACCAGTTGGGTGGCTCATAGAATTATATTGCGGAATATTTTATATCTTTTTTCGAAATACGGAATTTATTCTTTGACTATTTAATGTGTCCTAGCATTGGTGTGAGAGGAATAATAATATCGAAATAATATATTAAAGGTAGTCAATTATTTATATTCAATAATAATCCATTTCTCTTTAATTATATTGTTCTTTAGTACTTATCATAGACAACTCCTCCATCGGTACTATTCGATTATTAGTGTAGTGTAGATAGAAATATGCCAGGTAAACTCATTCTGTCTATGACGTAGAACAATATAATGAAAAAGGATGTAACGTGATGAGTCTTCTGGACATAATTCCTGATGACGTACTCCACATGACGAGCTGAAATATAATCGAATAACCCACCTGGTAATTACATATTTATCCCACACACCGGTCACCATTTGTTACGAAGTGACCTTTCTACTCGAATTAGCCATCTCATTAATACCTCAGCGCTCCCTCGTGGATGTGTATGAAGTTGGTGATTGATTTACTGTCTAATTGCACTCGACTACCAAGTCTCGTTACGCGCGCTACAAACTGTCACATACAATAACAATAACGACACGCGGACGTACCTTTATCTCGTACAAGTAATTACCTACGATTATGGGTTTGCTTTGATGTGTACGTACATCAGCGAGTCGGGTTATTCATGTAAATGTAATTAGTTCATATTAGAATGATAATGTTCCCGTGTTACACTCGTCTTGTTATGTAGTGACGTCATAATAACGGTTTATTGGGTTATGTTGGTGACGCCATTATCCGGCGAGATTATTCGTACGCTGGAATAGCTTTTCGACCTATCATGAGGTTTTATGTGATCAACTAGTTTGTTATGAGTTATATTCGTCACGACTGCTGATCTTACTAGAGCCAATTCGTAATTATTTTTCAACAATGAGCTAGATCAAAGTTAGCGAACTAAGGTATTTCATTCATTGACAAACTTTTACATTTCAGAAGTGTGTCTGTCTCCGAAGGAAATGAGTTCTAGACATATGAATGTAGAGTTATATTCGATCATACTGTTTGGCGGTTCAAGATACGGAATTAATATCCGCTTCATTGTAAACAGATACTAATAATTGTGAAGAATATTACAGAGTCACATTTTATACAAAGACATGTAGAAAGATTGAGGGTTGATGAAACGATAGCTTGATCCACTTTTTCCCCTCACCTCGGATCGTAATATACGCATAACTTAACTTGTAACTTATTATGATTGAATATTTAGGGTGGACAGCATAGTACAATATACTCTCTGAATGGTGTGAAGCAGTTTCACTACAATACACGTTTTTATATACGAAATCAAGAGATTTCAGGGATTTCAAGAGATTCAAGAGATTTCAAGAGATTTCAGGGATTTCAAGAGATTTCAGAGATTTCAGGGATTTCAGGGATTTCAAGAGATTTCAGAGATTTCAGGGATTTTCAGAGATTTCAATGGATTTCAGGGATTTCAGGGGATTTCAGGGATTTCGAGGGGATTTTATGGCGAGTGTACACCAGATCTCATTAGTTGTCAACCCCTCGAGTGCCACTTACCAGTTGAGCCAGTTCACCAGTTGAGCCAGTTTAACCAGTTGTACCAGTTGAACCAGTTCACCAGTTGGTGTTCATTATACTGCGTTGAACACATATCGATACGTTGAATCAGTATTCACGATGGAGATGTCATTTCAAGTTTTACGTAATCACAATCTCGTGGAATAGTGTGGAGTGGCTTTAATGAGAAAACTACTGTTGAAAATCCAATTTCCTGATTGTTCGTGTTGTCGACGGTTCGGTCACGATGCTAATATATGTGATTGTGTAATAGTTCCGATGACGTTGTTTCGGTAACCCAACTGTTTATTCTGTCGGAATTTATAGGAGAGGCGAGTTGATACTTCCAAAATCCAAACGACTGATGTTTTTTCCACCTGTTATGCCTATCCTTCACAAGATTGACGATTATGAGCTTCGCTTTGGACTTATTGAAAGATACGTCGCGCGTTCAAGCGTGACATACCGAGTTCGAGATAACGCGTATGTGCATTCCAACAATTGAAATGTTCATTTTTAAAAATGAATTATCAATGAATAATATATCTATATTCGTCAGTAAAAGTTGCAGTTACGCTACTATCTGTAAAGTAGGGAACTTGAAATAAGTAGTATAAAACTGTGCGAGCAGCTTACAACAATAATATTTGCTACAAATTTACAGTTTATTTCAGTTTTTTGAACGCATATGGCGGGTCGTATTGCATTTGGGAGCGAATTTTCCTGTTGAAGTTGACAATATTTCCATAGCAAAATATTTACGAGTTCAAATGAAGAATGTTGAGTTAGAAATAAATGAATTTCTCGTCGTCATTTTTTCAATACACTGTGGCCCTCATATCTACAGTGTTTCTTGAACGAATTCCATGATTCATTTCTAATACAAACAGAACGTCAGCGGTTTATTGTGCATATTTTTTTCCGTAGAAGATTTTAATCCCAATTCAATGAACAACTATATAACTAGAAACTAGTACAACGCATGCGCCGATCGATTGCCTTTCAAATACAACCAAACTGAGTGCGAAACATTCGTGTGAATTGTATTAGTTTGCGTGTGAATAGAAAACACATGTTACCAGCAAGGCTGTGGTTTCCAATACCAACTTGACAAGACAACTAGATGTTAACGCTTGACAACTTGACAAGACAACTAGATGTTAATTTTTTTAACGCTCACATCACAAGTATACTGCCAACGTAACGCAACAAAATATCACCATTCATGTAATACATTTCATTGCTGGAGTGTATATAAAATGGTTGAAGGTTTTGTATTGATATATTAATTGGTTGCAGTAAACTCGTTTTATACATTTTGAGAAAATCAGTATTGAATGAACTAACAAGCAAAGGACTCGAAGTCTAACAAACTTGATTGTTAACTTGAACATCATTGGAACCTCGGAATAACGTATTGTAGTGTGAAGTGAGTGACAGGAGATGGACAATGATTATTATTATTATTATTATTATTATTATTACTACTATGAAAAACGCGTTTCTTACTCACATCAAATTGAACGCTGCATAATCATATCTATTCTTTGTTCTTTCAACCCACAGATAAGCCTTTCCAGGCTTTCTGGAAAAGAGTTTCAAAATAGCATAGCAAATCATTATCACTATTCTCATTTTTTTCCATGGTATTTGGTCATTCATTTATTTTATATCAACTGATCAAAATATATGATGTGTCATTGTTATTGTGAAAATGAGTGTAATATGAAAACGTGTAGGCCTAATAAAAGAAAAGAAAGAAAATATAGGCTTCTATATGCCTATATTATGTAGGCCTGTAACTTATAATGTTTTCTGACCTGAACCTATTTAATCATCATGGACAGTTTCTTTGATGAGTTACATTATAATTAATTGTGTTTCGCCCGAACGATCCTATCCTGTGATCCTTGGTCTTCACTGGGAAACAGATACTTTGCGTCCAATTCAACAACTTGAAAATATATAAAAATAACAATTAATCATCAGTGGAGAGAATTTGTGATAATTCTCGATCCAGCTTACACCAGCTGGATCACAATCCTTTCAAAAGTTGAAGGACTTCACAACTGGAAACCAGATTTTGACGAATTATGACGATATTTGTTACCCTTATTTTCGAGAAGACTAGGACTAATCAACTCAATTCCCGTAATCGTGATTGATATCCTCTACGATTGGTCCTAGTTTTCTTTAAAATCATGGAAATAAATCATCGTAGAATCTAGTTTCAGGGTTGTGACGTTCTTTAAGTAACTCCACATAACATATATAGATCCATTCAGAAACTGTAGAACTGCCCTCTCTTTCTATCAGTGGAATTTGTCGTTCTCTCTTTTCACATGCCCTTTTTTATCTCCTCTTGTTTGACTTTTCGACGCGATATGAAACAGAACGGCAGCCTCCGCTAAGCCCGCTACGCCCGCTACCCCCGCTACCCGTAGCTTTACACGAGCACACTTGCCGTTTGAATAATTTGTAATTGCATTATAAATAATCTCTCTACGTCCGTTTCTATTTGAGATTCAACGTGATATTTAATTTGCATTTTAAAATGTTCCATGCATGAACAGATATCAATCCCTGTATTGTACTCTAGACTGATATTATGAAAACGACGAGTCGAAATTATGTGTATAAAACATATTATCACTTTGTAGTTGTGTTCTAGTCTAATGAAACTGTCTTATTGAAATAACATTCCCAGTATTCTCATTAATTATACACAAGTATTATTATCACGAAAGTATCAATTATTCAATAATTTCCGACTGTGAATTATTATCATCACATTGATAGCAGCATATAAAACTTGACTGAAGTTATTGTTGCCCGATAAGACAGGACGCGGCAACAGAAGGCCGATCCAACCACCTTGAAGGATGGACTCAAATATAACGTACTCAATCAACAAACTGAAGACAGAAGAAACTAATAGGTTCAGCTGTAATGAACAATTTAATCTTCGGTTTTCACGAGAAAGAATCTTCAATTTTTTAATTGATTTTCATGGTATGTTTCTTCGATTTGTTTCTGTATTAATACTGTTATATAAGTTCTTGCAAGTTTACTCACATCTCACACGATTATACTAACCGTTTTGACGAACACATACATCATTGATTACTTTCAGATTAGTATTTGCAAATATAATTCACGAATACCATTCACAAATACAGTTTACAAGTACAATTCACAGATATAATCTACAAATGTTATTTACAAACGAAACTCACAGATGTACAAATGAAGTGTACGAATAAAATTCACAAATACAATCTAGAAATCACAAATGGTGTGAAACTTATCATAGGTTGCTTTTATTTGTGCGTTTATACTTCGTTCACAACGTTGGGCGCCAAATGTAGCATCTCAAAGTTTCCCATTCATTTGCTTTTCTCTGCTCGTAACAAGCGGGCCGGGTGCAAAAGACAGATGTGGAGCTCCGAGTCATGATCTTATTATTTAGCAAGCACACGCATAACTACGTGTCAAGTCGTGTCGTCGGCAAAAGTCGAGAGATTTATCTGTCCGCCATCTTGAGACGAGGATAACGCCGTTATTATGGTTATTAGATAAAGCCAAGTTAAGATATAAATCTTACTGTTCGTTATGTCCACGAGAGAAGCAGGTTACGATCGACCGTCTCCTCTATCGCATGGATCTAGTTCACGGGTGCTTCGAGCCTTCATCTCTCTTGGAAACACTATATTGATGAAAGGAAGGGTTGGGGTGGGGTTGGTGGAGGGAGATTTGTTCTTGGCTTTTCGGCATTTGATTGGGCTAAACGAACTCACATTCGTCATTGTTCAATCAATTAAGAGTTTTGAATATTTTATTCTTTATACATTTCTTTATGAGTAATTAATTCGCTTTGTACTCATTTCTATCATAGTAGTGCAATGAAATGTCTACAGACGTTGCAATTCAATCTAGATTGAATGTTCTCTTGATGACCCAGTGTCGTTGTTAGGGTTGTTGTGGACGTCGCTTGGAAAACACTCTAACCTAATCGTATCTTACGCTCGACGACGTATTTTCTCGTGGTGTAGATTTTGTCAAACAGTTGTGTCTTACAGCGCAATAACTACTAGGCTGATCTGTCAAATTGTTTCAGATATTATTTTCGGGGAGAAAAACTAAGCAAGATAAACTAATACTTCAGTAACAAACTTATATCATTTTTTAATATATTTCAATTCCGTTTCAACTCTTTTACCGAAATTTCATCCCCTCATTTTATAAGCTGGCATGAAATCAAATTATTGTACGATCATGCTGACTACTGTCAGGTATTTACAAATGAATTACTGGATAACTTACGTAGGTACGATATGTCTCAATTTTTTTCCAAATAGGCCTATTCGAAACTCATCAAGGCATATGTATGTACAGGCCCCCCCTCCCCCTCCCGCTCCCTCTTCAATGCTGATAGCGTCTCGAGTGTAAGCCATTGAATCCCGAACGGCCGACAGATTAACGATTCACTCAACAAAAGTAGCCTTAGCGTACAGTGCTGGCCGTCATCAAAATACCATTCATGTACTTATTCGCTCTTATTGAGATGTGAACATTTTCCGCAAACTCCCCCAATTAGTTCCAAGTCGACAAAGATAGGATCGTTCGGCCGTGACACCACAACGGCGATCTTACCATCCCAGACGGCAATGATTGATTATTTGGCAAACTTATTCAACAAACTGTAAATGATGAATTGATTGCTTCAATGATAATCCTTTTGTGATTATAGTAATATAAAATAATGAATATGGATCGATACTTATCGTTATCGAAAACAAAGTCTTCGTTTTTTTTATGTAGGCTTATATTCATATTATTTTCTCCCATTCGTATTTTTCATAAACATCGATCATCCAACCAACTAGATAGCCCAATGGTGTCCTAATATTTCGTTGTCGGTTTATATTTCACCCCTCTGTCTGTGCGCACATTTAAATTTAAAACATTATATTCTACATTTGAATCAACCCTTAAGCGGCTCTCACGTTGCAGACTACTCGGTTCTTTCAGCCCTTCAAAACTCGCTCGAAATAAGCTGCCGAGGAAATAATAATGTCGAATTTTAATTGAGCTTCAAAAAGGCCTATGCTGAATGTAGGAGAACATTCTGTTTGATCTATCAAAATGGTTCATCTCTTTGCATTCAAGTACCTTTGAAAGTTGAGGCTTATGAAAGCTTAAACGATAATTACATGGATGAAAGTTTTGATACACGGATGATATTTGGGTATTTATTCTGACTGAATACTAATGTAGATCGTGCTTTCTTTTGGAAGATTTTGATTGGATCACAGTTTGTGACGTGATGTCAAAACAAATGTTTTCAATGTTCAGTTGAATACATTTTATCAAACTATTTTATTTGGATCAGCCGCCCCGGTGGCTCAGTTCAATTATCGCTAGCGGTAGTAACTGAAGTCACCGTTGGGCGTGCGTTCGAGTCCCGCATAAGGCATGGGTTTTTGTAAACGTTCTTTCACCTATCATCACTTCATCGTTTCATTATCACCCGCTCATTCGTACCCCCGTATAGCCTAGCTGTTGGTGGGGTCGTTAAGCAGCATTAAAAAAATATATATATATATATATATATATATATATATATATATATATATATATTCGGATCACTCTTGTGGTGTCCCGTCCGAAATTTCCTACTGCTGCCCTCGGTAGCTCAATCAGCTGAGGCACGATTTAGACACTGAAGTCACCGTTGGGCGTGGGTTCGAAATTCGAATTCCGCATAAGGCATGGGTTTTTGTAATCGTTCTTTCACCTATCATCACTTCATCGTTTCATTATCATCCGCTCATTCGTACCCCCGTATAACCTAGCTGTTGGTGGGGTCGTTAAGCAACATTAAAAAAAAAAGTTTCAGTGACCAGTATAGACGTGCCGCTGTTGGCGGTGATGGAACAAACCACGTTTATCATTTACTAAAGTGTTTCCTAGCAACATGTTTGTTGATAGTTTAGCTTCGAGAACAAGGCGCAATAAACTATCTGTTGCCAAGAAACGGAACTCCAAAAATTGATGGAATCATTCAGCCATCGAGTTGGATTAAAACCGTGTTTCCAGCGAATTTACATGAATATATTTCATCAGTTGAAATGAAAGTCAATTTTCCTCTCTTGAAATATGCCCTTTCTCCTCGCAAGTATAACATGGTGATAAATGGCGTATTTTATCCCGTTCGATTGTCTGAAAGTAGCGTTAAGTCGGCAATTCTCGGGGAAAGAATGATTTTATCTAAAAGCAATGTGACATCGTTTATGGTTTTCCCGTCGTTCATAAAACAGAGCTGTAGTCGAAAAGTGAACTGTCAGATTTTGGCTTAGATATGAACATATTATCTTCGTTCTTCGTCATAACCGGGAAAATGATGCCCATTTCAAATAACGAAATTTCAAGTTACGTTAATTTCAGATTCTTCTGATTGTTTCTATCATTCATTTTTGTATATTCATAAATGAGCCGGTATTACCAAGTCCAGTTAGTCTTCATATGAGAGTTGGTGGGAAAACGTAACATGAGTAACCATGTTAACAGCAACTTTAAAATGCCAGTTAGAGCTGCTAGCATGTTGGTTGATCATTCCACGAACTATGCAATTATTTAAGAACCTGCTAGCTCTAACTGACAGTTAATATGGTTACTGTTTATATTTTTCTGCTAACTTTCAGAATACGAACTGAGCAGGACTTGATCATTTGGTTTTTACTTTTTTATATTAGTTTCCCCCGTGCGCAGTATCCTTTGCGCACGCCTATGAGTTTCTCTTCCTTGTGATGCATTAGATGCGCGCGCCTATGCTCTTCTCATCAGTTACTTTCTCAAAAACTTATTCTCATGCATTCTTTACAAAAACAAGCAGATTAGTTCTTACAAATATGTCCCTTCAGCTCTAAGCACGGAGTAATTACTGAACGAAACGGATGGATTTGATCAAAAGCGTTTTCGAGTTTTGCCCGGAGAAACTTTCTCTTCTGATGCCTGTTCTTGTTTGACTTGATATTCGAAACGAGTTGTACTAATGTATACCAACTTTCTAAAACAAATAACACAAACAGTTTACAGCCGAAAAGCTAATTAGCAATCAGGAGCTTTGCAATCACTCTATCTGCATCACGTCCAATTACAATAGAGGGGGGAGAGAGAGAGAGAGAGAGGGAGAGAGAGAGAGAGAGAGAGAGAGAGATAGAGAGAGAGAGAGAGAGAGAGAGAGAGGAAGAGAGGGAGAGAGAGAGAGGGAGAGGGAGAGAGAGAGGGGGAGAAAGAGAAAGAGAGAGAGAGAGAGAGAGAGAGGAAGAGGGTGAGGGGGGAGAGAAAGAGAGAGAGAGAGAGAGAGAGAGAGAGGAAGAGGGTGAGGGGGGAGAGAAAGAGAGATAGAGAGGTGGGAGAGAAAGAGAGAGGGAGAGAGAGAGAGAGAGAGAGAGAGAGAGAGAGAGAGAGAGAGAGTAAGAAAAAGAGTTCAGTTCGATGAGAGATTTTCTGTAGTCAAATCTATACTCGTTTAGCTGGAATTGGTGCCTGCTTCTCTTCATTGAGAGAATATGTTCAACACGGCTTATGACGTCAGACGCCATGTTTCTCCGACTTGTCCACTCCACGACAATCTGCAGAAGCGGTAATATTATACGATCTGATGTTATTACTAGTTTCATCTCTTTATTCTGCAGTTATGAATTCGAACGGTGTGAGAGCTCTCATAGTGTGGAGCTTGATTGTTGACGGGGTAGTTAAATGTGAATGCAATAGCTTTTCACAACGCCTTGGTGAAATTCATTGAAAACTGTGGTAAAAAGTACATAAAAGCACATTTTAAATGAACATTATATTACGCTGTAAAATGTAGAAGTGGTATTTTATCACATACTACGTAAGCCATGACCTTGTGAGCCGTGTGCTGTATCAAATTTGATAGGAAGGATTTTCAAACGAAAAATTATTCTCGTTTTACCTTCGTTCAATTGAATACGACACAGAAATTCACACAAATAAAAATCCTTACAAAAACCTTCTGTGTAATTATTTTCGTCCAAGACTGTACCTCTTGTTCATATACCATAACCACATTCATCAAACGAAATTAATCCGCTTTTTGCAAATTACTGTTGATTACATCCGACTGTCTCAAGTGCGAGACCCGATCGACCGTCTCCCCTATCTAATAGCACTAACCTCCGGTAGTCTCGAGCCGCCACATAGACGGGCTGTTTGTTTACATTGGTCAGCGGGCTGTGAGACCACGCCATTGCTTGCACATTTGATTAATCAATGGAACTAATGAAACAAGTTCATATAATTACACATTTGATTCAGTTTAAATGCCACTGAACAATTATTGACGGAATCTTCGTTTAAGGCGTCCCCAGTCTCCATAGAGCGACGTATTACCGCCAGGAGGATTTCACTAATTCAAGTGATCATGAAACTTCATCAGTGCAAGATGCAGAATTAACGAATACACCTTAAGATTAAGACAATATTTGTATAAAATGCTTATGAGTCAAATTTAATGATAATAAATGTGCAAAGATCACTTGTATATGTTACGGTAACACTCCTTATTTTTGCCATCGATTTCTAGCTATAGAGCTGAAAAAATGTGTTTTCTCGGCCGTGAAGGCCTCCTACATTTTACAATTCATTTCACAACTATGCAATATGACTTAATTGTATGGTTTATACTTACACGATCTTGGAGGTATTGAGAATATCTGTATTACATAATTCAGGACGCTTACTGCGACTGTGACTTGAAATAACGTCCTAGGCTGGCTAGCTCCGAGAGACTAAGGACTTTGATTGACTGGCATTTACTAGTAGAGCTAAGTACTATGGCAACATGTCCACTTCTTCTGCACAAAATCCTAGCACTGCTCCTGAGGTGAGCTACAAAATAGGTCACATTTTTTAAATCTAAGGGACTGTGACTCTGCTCGTATTGCCATGGTATTCAGCTCTTCTAGAGCACATTATTCAATCAAAGTCCTAGCCTCTTGGAACTAGCCAGGCCTAGGGCGTTATTTCAAGATGGCCGTCGCGCTAAGGGTCCTGTTGATATCTCATACCGTCCGATAGTCATCACCTGAACCTGATATTTCGCTCAACGACTCCCAAGCACTCTTAAACATCTCGACATGGAACCCTTGCGGTCAGGTAGAATGTTCACTATGCAAACAGTTGAGGTACACTGCTTACAGTCACTAGAAGTCGTTTTATACGAAATCAAATCTTCGATTCAAATCAAATGTACGCACATTTAACTGCTTATTCTTGCATATAGATTAAGCGTGAAGTGCGTAAACATAATATCTTCTAGTTCTAGTGCTTATAATGTATCAAAAGAATCATATGTCAATATAAGAACAGATGATTCTTTTGATACATTTCGTAGCCAACTCAGAACAGTTTTTCTTAATTAGATACTTTAAACTTTATATATTTCAAACTTTTGATACTTTAAACTTCATATATTCAAGATCAGGCATTATTTTAGGCATTTGTATTTCATATTTAGTTATTTTTATTCTCAATTCATTATAATTTGTATAATTTATATTATTATGCAGGTAGTGAGGCACATGTTGTTACGGGGCTCCTGCTCTATTCTCACTACCTGTATACAGTGTAATATAATGTATTACACTGTATAGAAACAATAATGAATAAATAAATAATGAATATAATGTCAGTAGATTCTTTCAGGATGCATTTCATTAGCATGATCGACCACTTTATGTGACCACAATGCCTGAGTATGCTAGTTCAGTCTGGGATCCGCATGAAGTTGGAATAATAAAGGCTGTGGAGAACGTCCAAAGGGTTGCTGCAAGAAGGGTCTTGGGGAGAGAGAAGCGCTGGAAGATTATCAGGAACGATAAAAATGTGGTTGAACAAGTTATAGAAAGACCTAGTTAAATGATTGAGGAAATGGGATGGGAAAATTTGGCGAAACGAAGACAAATAGAAAGAATGTGCAATTTTGTTGGAGAAAGAATAAATATAGAGGATGGTATGAATTAAGCAATAGAATTGGAAAGGGATTACAAAGAAGTACAAAGGGAGGGGTGAGAATAGAAGTGGAAAAAGTGGATAGAGAAGTAGGTAAATATGGTTTCATTCAAACAACGACGCGGGAATGGAATGAATTGGAAGAAGATATGAAGAATATAACCCACATATATACTTGATTTCAAACTCATATTTTGAGTTGATTGCATTCAAGTTATAATTCTAATTCCGTCTTGTGGTTCATTTGATGTGACCGCAACTGTACTCGTGTGTAAAGTTCCTTTGAAGGAAGCTTATTATTCCAAGTTAGGCTTCGAGTCCAAGCAACGCAAGCTCTTTGATTAGGCTTCGAGTCCAAGCAACGTAAGCTCTTTGGTAGTTCGATGTTCACAAGGTTCTCAGGTCGCTCGACGATTCTCACAAGCCTCTTAGCGAACAGCTTTGTACGACATCGTCACCCGTCGTCTGCACATAATTAATTACCAACTTCACAAACGTTCAGCGACAAAACCGCTAATGTCGAGTCCTGAACAAGATACCTGTTTGTGGATTCAGGGCGTTTCTAGCTTCTATAGGGCGAACAGTTCCCACCAGGGGAGTTCACAGATATGAAATGATCATTAAGAGTCCATGGGAGTCGATTTAGCGGAATATCAGTTTTCTATAACTTCTTGACGGTATGAGATATCGAAGTTCTGAAAACTAGGAAAGACAGATATTTTCAATATATTCAAGATGTTGTAAGTAATTAGACGAGCTTTAGCGAGGATTCAATGTGACATACTGAAAAAATTTGTGTTCGTTTTCATGTTTTTTTTATATATATATATATATACATATATATATATATATGAAAACTTTTAAACTTTCACGACTCATTTTATGATAATAATATATTTAACAGGAAAATTATAGTCGTGTATATATTGTGAAATCTTTATTTTCTCAACGTTTCAACCATTATATTATGGTCTTTATCAAGAGAATTATGTGTTTGAACTGAATATGACGAAAAAAAACTGAGATCGATTATTTTACAACATATGCACTTAGATACTATAGGGTCTTCTACATTTTTCCAGAGTCGAATGAAACCATGGCTTGTATATTCTTTCATATATTTTCATTCTATACAAGCCATGGTTTCATTCGACTCTGGAAAAATGTAGAAGACCCTATAGTATCTAAGTGCATAGGCCTATGTTGTAAAATAATCGATCTCAGTTTTTTTTTCGTCATATTCAGTTCAAACACATAATTCTCTTGATAAAGACCATAATATAATGGTTGAAACGTTGAGAAAATAAAGATTTCACAATATATACACGACTATAATTTTCCTGTTAAATATATTATTATCATATATATATATATATATATATATAGTTTTGTGGCATTATCGGGTGGTAACCTTTTTTTTATGAATTTTTGAAATTTCAAAAATACCCATTAGAATAAAACAGCAAAAAAAGAAAATATTTTCATTTTCTACAAAAAAAGACATTTTGCATGAATTAAATCACATTTTGATACACATTTCTGGAAATATTCATTTCGATCGGGTCAGCCATTTTGAAGAAAAAACATAAAATGTGCTAAATTGGTACCACTCGAAGCAGTTTTCACCCATTTAAACCCATACTATTACTATCCGCCCGTCTAACAACGCATATATGGCGTTTTCCTAGTGACTATTCATCTCATATCGCCTAATTGTCAGGCGTCCATACGCTTAAAAATGTGTATTTTTAAGCGTATACACCTGATAATCAGGTGATGTAAGAAAAATAATTATCATCTACATCATCTTGAAGGTATTAAAAATATCTGTGTTTCCTCGTTTTCAGAATTTTGATATCTCATACCGTTCAGAAGTTATCACCAAAAACTGATATTCAGCTAAATCGACTCCCATGGACTCTTAAGCTTGAACCGTGCAAGATACGAAATTAACACATAAGTTACATCACAAGATGCAGATAATGCTAATGAGTCAAAATGTATAATAACAAAGGTGAAAATATCACTTGTATGTAACAGTAACACTTGTATTTCTGCCATTGATATTTACCTCACCGCGTACCGTTACATACAAATAACATGTAACATGTTCTGATTTTCTTTTATGGATAGACAATAGAAGATACTTCTCTGAATGGTGTGAAGCAGTTTCACTACAATATGTTGAGACGGAAAGTCACTGCGATCGTTTATATGTCACGTTGACACTGAGAATTAAACGCTGTGGGTGAGTTCTTCTGAAAGTCTTGCTATTCTCATTTGGTAGTTTGAGAACTCATAGGCCTATAATGTGTCCAAGTTTTATAATTAACGGTATGGCAAAATTACAAAATCTGAACTCAAATTTCCAGCGTCAGTGGATCTTAAATTCAGAAATATGCGGAGTTTATTTTTTTAGATTGTTTCAAGTTCTAGCTCTCTGATATTGTTTGTGATGTTTTGAGAACCGTTTGAGAACCCTGCCCGCACGATCCTACCCTGTGTATTGTCTCTGTGACGAGTTCTACATAAAATAAATAAAAAAATAACAATATTAGTAATTATGGATGAACGAATGAAAATGATGTTGCAATAATTTCTGGACGGAAAGATATGACAAACCGTATCGCCTCTCGACAACTGTTCACGTTGTCCCCACACCGCCCGGATCACACGAAGCAAACGCGTTAACAACTGAGCTACGTGGACCGGTTTCCTTGCATTTTCTCTCTCATGTTCTCTCTGTCTATTCCACTGGCATGACGTGGCTGTGAGAAGCCCGCCAGTTGTCTAGACTGTATTCCAGAGTGCTTAGTGTGCAAGCGGTTGGTTTGTCTTCGGATACAGCTTGAGATGTTTGCGTGTGTTTACAAACAGCGTGGTTTGCTCGTGCCCGTAGGGGTTCACATGTATTAGATCAGGGACTCGGCGGCTGGAACAAGAACTGGAACAAGAGCTGGAGCAAAAGCTGACCCCTCGTCCTGATAAATCTTGATACCCCAAATATATCAAGGATATACGAGTATAATAGGAATGTGTGTGTTTTTTCTGTCAGTAGACGAACTCATTTCATATTGGAAAGAAGTAGATTTCAGTTTTGTTTTGTATATTATAATTTTTTAATCATATTAGATTTAATATATAGCTTTTATATTATATATTTTATATAGACATATATGAGTTCAATACAATTTGAACCGATTTAGAGATGTTACAAACTATAACATTCTGAACCCGGCACTTCCACCAAATTAAATTTTATCAATTCAATTTTGTATCTGTTCATTTCTTTCTTTCTCTGGGCCTTATATCCATAATGATTTCAACAACTCACATTGTTAATGTTTACATCCCGATGTGGTTCACTTACATGTAAATTTACTTCACCTACTAGACTTGGCAAAACTAACATCAATAGATCAATAGTTTGGCTTCGGATGAATGTTTAATGAGATGATGAAATAGTAAGATGATTGTTTCTTAGGCAACGGGAGGATAGTGAGAAGGAAGCGGTAGTGGCCTTTATTCTGATAACCGTCCCGGGATGGCCGGTGGCGGGGATCAAACCAAGACCTGTAACATGATTGAAGTGATACTGTACCGGTAGGAGAGAGAGAGAACGTATCTGAGACATAAATATTGTAATCCCACTAAAAGCCTGGTTGGATCGTGAATCAATCGTGTATAATAAAAGGTGTGTGTTTTTATAGCCGATTAGCACGAGCGCCAGACGCGAGCTCCGCACACAACCCTCACACCGGCGATAAATACGAATCAATACAATCATTATATCTCTGCTTTATCTCTCCCAACATTCCAGCAGTTCGCTCTCCCTCTCTCTCTCTCTCTCTCTCTCTCTCTCTCTTTCTCTCTCTCTCTATCTCTCTCTCTCTCTCTCTCTCTCTCTCTCTCTCTCTCTCTCTCTCTTTCTCTTTTTCTCTCTCTCTCATACTGTCTCTTTCTCTCTCTCTCTCTCTCTCTCTCTCTCTCTTTCCTTCTCTCTCTCTTTCTAGCACTGGTATATGAGAACATAATTAATTTCGATTCAACAAGTATACAAATCATTATTTGATTAGTTTTTTTTTCAGTTCCCATATTTATGAAATTATGATAATATATGACTTGAACTATTTATCAAATAATTATTTCAAATAATTTGCACATCAATTATTTGATTTATATTTCATATCGAAAAGATAACGTAAATCAAGTCTTCCATCCTGAATAATGGTTCACAGTTGACTTATTTTGTATAATCGTCAAGAGTACCTTTCAGTCTTTATGATGAAGTGATTAAATCATTCGAACTTTTCGAGAGGAATTCCATCATTCATTCAATTTCTGTACTAATTAATTGTACACGAAAAGTTGACTGATTGAAAGTTCTCGCAACTAGCTGTCTCTTGTATGATAATTATTCCGCTGTGTTGTTGTCTCTCTGAATTGAGGCCACTCTTCACTTCATTACAACTTCTTTATTGCACAACAATGCACTTTCAACAAAACTTTCAAATATAATATAATCCAACTACAAACTCGTTCCATTTAACTGGAAACTTTCGTGAAAAAGGTACACATTCAATCAATTCAATCTCCAGAGTGTTTTACTTTTCTTCCAACTTTTATTTTCTCAAATAGACTTTTCAAGTTAAATTATTTTAATCATATAAAATGAAACATGCATTTATGAATGTTTCTCTGTAAACTAATCCCTACTTCTCGTGTAGAATAGACCCTACGTTTGTGACGTTTTACCGTTTTCTCGAAATAAGAAGGGAAATTCTTCCATATGATGTTTACTTATATGTTTTATATATATTTTAGTATCGACATATATGACTTGCCACATAGCTAGTTACCCAGGTGAAGCTAGGAATGAAAAGGTATGATCACGAGGCGGACACACAAATTAGCAAGGACCCGAACCGAAATTAATCAAGCTTCCGGTTCCGGTTCTAGGTTTTAAAAGGTTCCGGTTCTGGTTCCGGTTCTGGTTCCGGTTTCAAAGTGTGAATAAGGGTTCCGGTTCCACTTGCTGAATAGTTTCATAAGTTATACTGTTACATAAGGCATACTCTCAAATGTCAATGTATTTTCCCCGAACAAAATCGTGGATACAAAATGAATCAACAGTCGTTTTCGGAACAATCCCGTGGAAAGATTTTTTTTGTGTGGAAAAAAAAGTTATAACTAAAAAGTTATAAACAAAATGAGTAAATAATGAGTCTGAATCAGGTATTGAGAACCTTCATGGAACCTTTATGGAACCGTAAAGAACCCAAGATTTTTAGGGGTTCTGGTTCCGGTTCTTGAAAATCAATAATAAAGGTTCCGGTTCCCAAAAAATACGGGTTTTTTCAGGTTCCGGTTCCGGTTCGGGTCCCTGCAAATTAGATCTCAACCCCCCCCCCTCCGCCCCCCCCTCCCCCCCCCCCCCACACAATGTAGGTAAATCGTTTCAACAAAATATAAACAGCACACTGATCAATTCAATATATTCTTTATTGAGAAAACGAAATACTCCATTTTCATATTGATCGTTATCTTCTTTGAATCGTTTTTGTGTTTTTTGCTTTCATAATCTTCCTATTACGTGAACTGTACAAGATTCTAACTTTGATCAAAAACATTTCATACAACATTATGTCAACCTGGAAACAACAGATTATATGGAAAATTACCGAAGTATTCTCCACAAAGAAACCTGCTCTGAATAACACAAAGTTTTCCAATCAGTTTTCCACACAAATAGGTTTTAGTTTTGAAACTGCAGTTTGCATTTCCTCCAATGATAACAGATGATCTAGTTCCGTGTTACCAACATGATAGATCGAGCTGAGAATCGAAACAAAGATGTCGTTTCTCACGACCCGACGTTTCCGTCGCCATGACGTCACAAACATCATCACTCAACCGGGTCGAAACCTCCTATCGGTCCGGTTACTGGCAGCTGTGAGACGGACGGTCGAACCGGGATGTCAGTGAAATGCAACTCAAAATGAACAAAAAATGAACCAATATTGATTATGGGTCTTTAAGATATTGTTACCGGCACATGCAGCGCAGTGGTTAACGCGCCCGCTTCATGTTATCCGGGAGGCGAGGGGAATTCCGAACCCAGTTCGATCCCCGCCGCCGACCATCTTTACAGAGGTTTTTCACGGTTTCCCTCTGTAGTCTAGGCTAATACCGGGATGGCTCCTACAATAAGTCGGCCATGACCGCTTCCTTCCCACTATCCTTCCCATTACCCAAGAACCTTCATCTCATCATCCCATCATCTCATTAATCATCCATCCGACGCCATTAGATCTCAGTTATCATAACAGTGCGTCGTTGAACCCAATATAGAGATATTGTTTGATGTAGGCCTATAAGATGGTAGAATTGAATCAAGTAACAACAACAGGAAGTTTTCTGTTAACTGTGATGACTTCTGTTGTTCCACGTACAAGTAAAAACTGGACTCATTCATCACACAAGACATGTCTGTTTTGTGTGGTTGTCTCCGACATGGAAATATCTTGGTATAACATTTCATTTCTGCCTGCTTCCTCACGACGTATTAGGAGAAGTCGGTGATTTACTGTCTCCATGTGGCCATGACAAATACCCCCCCCCCCTCTTCCGCCTCCAATCCGTCACCCACCTCGGCAGCTCGGCCGGCGGCGACGTCGGGTCACGTGGCACCCCAACACTCGGCTCTAGACTCGGTTTGAGCGAACAGATATGTGTTGTTTCTATTTACCTGTAAAGCTTATCCCCAAGTCGTTGTTAGCCAAAGCTAAAGGTTTCCGTAACGCGAGTTTGAAGGCCGTCCGTTAAAACATCGGTCGACCCAACTTTCAACCAATCACGCGCAAGAGAAAACATCGTGTGTGGGGACGATTTGTCCCTGTTCGAGTAGAGAGAACCCCGACTTATGACGGGACGGCATGGGACGGGACGGGACGGGACGGGATGGGATGGGACGGGACGGGACGGGACGGGACGGGACGGCACGGGACGGGACGGGACGGGACGGGATGGGACGGGACGGGACGGGACGGGACGGGGCAAGACGGGATGGTTCAAGACGGGACGGGACAAGACGGGACCGGACCGGACCGGACAGGACCGGACCGGACAGGACCGGACAGGACAAGTCGGGAGGGGCGGGACGCGACTCTACGGGATGGGACGGGACGGTACGCTTTGCGGAAGTCGTGTCAGAATGCCAACATTTAAATGTGGTTATATCGTCGTACTTCCGTTTCATCTCGATAATAGTTCAAGGTCAATTATTCTCTCTAGATCTATCCGAATTATTTGTATTAGACCATTATGTCATGCCAAATAATTGTTTATATTTTTATATGACTCCTTTATATTTGATTGCATATAATCACAGTTATTATTCAATTATGGAATTGTTTCTACCGTTAAAGTTTTAGTTTCTCCCGATAGCTTGCATACCTCAAGTGACGTGTAATAACCGGTATGGGAACCTTGCTTAAGGGAGACAAGGTAGGACCACAAGGGCGATCTTACCAACCCAAAGGAAATGATCAAGTATGATGCAACTCATTAACAAACTGTAATAATTGAACTAATGAGTAATAACAGTCATAACATTTGTGATGAGGACAATGAATCTCCGGTCTAATCGTTAATCTTCATCTCAATATCCTTTTTTTTTGTATTCTCTCCTTTCTTCTACTTCTTTTCGATATAATATTTGTCTCAAGTTTCATATCTAGAATAGTATCGTCAACATAAAATAAACCAGATGCATAATTTTATTCACACACACTTTGTGTAGTTCTCGATCTCAACAACAGTGCTGAAATACATGTATTTCATTTTAACGTTTTTACTCACGGTATCTTTTTATTTTATTTATATTGGGTTTAACGACACATTGTTATGATAACTGAGATCTAATGGCGTCGGATGGATGATTAATGAGGTGATGGGAGGATGAGATGAAAGTTCTTGGGTTATGGGAAGGATAGTGGGAAGGAATCGGTCATGGCCGACTTATTGTAGGAACCATCCCGGCATAGCCTAGACTACACAGGGAACCCATGAAAAACCCATGTAAAGATGGTCGGCGGCGGGGATCGAACTGGGTTCGGAATTCCCCTCGCCTCCCGGATCACATGAAGCGAGCGCGTTAACTACTGCGCTGCATGTGCCGGTATTTTATTCACGTTCTCGATCCATTGGTTGTCGACGTAGACGAAACTGATGACGAAGTGAAACTGCAAATGAGATATTTGTCGCTTATCCTGGAAATGGTTTGTGCTCGGCTTTGAATGATAACTAGATCAACTTGAATTCACCGCCGAATTACGACTCAAGTATAAATAAGTATTAATAATCTTGGAGAGAAGTTTGTCGAGTACTTGATTGAGTTGTTGTCACTTGGAACTTTCCACTCCGGTATAGACCGGGTACATGTGAGTCAGGACTGTGAACTCACTCGCTGGATAGACGAGTAGAGCTCTGGGCCCTCATTCCTCGTAGCTCAAACGTCCTAGCTTTAATATAATATTCAATAATATATAAGAGCCGATTATACCAACTGATGACTAAATAATAATTAGTTAATCACAACTTAGGGTACAAAAAAAGCATATGTATCCAAGGGTGATAACAAGTTAATTTGCTAATTTTTGCCTAATTCACTAATCATCACTTGGTACAACCGGCTTTAAGAGAATTAAATATGTGTTGCAGCCTCTATTAGATTAATTCTCTATTTGGTGTAATTAGATGAGCGTCAGCGAAGATTTTCACTCAACTATTACGGAGCAATTGCAATTCGAACCAGCCGTTTCGAAGAAAATAATGTAATACATGTTTTGTATTCATCGAATAGATAGAAATAATAGCAGAAAAATGTTGCAGTGATGGATCCACGGCTCCTTAGATTCGTTGGTATTGAATGAAGTATATTATATACGCGTGAAGGTGTGTAGATTTTCGATTAAACTTTATAGATATCTCGCTTATCTTACAACGCATATTCTGCGTTTTCCTAGTAAACATTGTGTTGAATGAGCAACTGGTACTAAGCAGTTCGAACTGCATTCGAGTTGTGTGCCCCTTAAGCTCTGTCTGGCTGAACAACTTCGCTCAGGTGAATCGCTCGATATGTTCTCATCACCCAACTTACTCGGGAACTATCTTGTTGGGGTTGAGATGAGTGGTATCGCGAGTTGGCTAACTGAGGAAAACTTTCTGTTTATGCGCTGGAAGTTGGATTAGTATTCAACTCGGCAGTAAACATAAAGTGTGAGGTACGCTTATTAGCCACGTATTGCCAACTTTATAGAGAACATATCACCAACCGAGCTCGGTATAAATGGTTTTAGGAGATTAACACATTTCGTAATCGAGTGAATTAGTGATGAATACGAATAAGTCGTTCCAATATGGATATACTAAAACTTTTAATTCTGAAAATAATTGTATCAATATTTTTAACGGTTGAAACTTGACAATGCTTGGTTCCCGAATTAATTGAGACTAGCGTAGTTAAACAAGGTAGGATCGTTCGGCGAGTCACAACAATGACTTTCTTACCACCATGAAGGAAATAATTGTAGTATAACTCATCTCAACAAAATGAGTGTGAAAATGAGTGTGAAAATGAGAATAAAAATGAGTGAGAAAACGAGTATCTCACATAAAATATGAGATGAAATATGTCATTATTATATGAGATAGTTTCCTGGGATAAATGAGATGTGAGAAAATAAAATGAGTGAGAAAACGAGTTTCTCACATAAAATATGAGATGAAATATGTCATTATTATATTAGATAGTTTCCTGAGATAAATGAGATGTGAGAAAAATAAAAATGAGTGAGAACACGAGTATCTCACATAAAATATGAGATGAAATATGTCATTATTATATGAGATAGTTTTCTCACTGATTTTTCTCACATGTCATTTATCTCAGGAATAGGGGTCCTGATAGGTTAAAAGTGTTGATGATTTTTGAATGACCGACGTGAAGTTTCTATTTTACCGTACTCGAGAAAAGTGGATATGTTTTTTGTTTTTTGTTCGCGTTCCTCAGGTCGGACAAAAGTATACATTGTGTTGAAACTTGACACAAACGAGTGACATCATCCAAGTCGATACTGTATAGATTTGAGGCGCAATCGGTTGAACCACTTCTGAGAAAAACTATTTCGAAGTTTAGAAGAAAAACGTCGGAATGACCCAGGAGAGAAATACTGATAAATTTTGCTTTCGAATTACTTCAAATTCTAGCGGCGTTAGAATATAATGATGACCACATTATTCCAAAGTTTCACATAGATCGGATCAGCCGTTTCATAGAAGATGGTATTCATTCTTATTCATGAGAATTAATTCTTATTCATCTTAATCAGAAAACGATTTTAATGAGTAATCAATACGACACATAATAATGTTTCAATGATTTTTCTTAATGCTGCTTAACGACCCCACCAACAGCTAGGCTATACGGGGCTACGAATGAGCGGGTGATTATGAAACTATGAGGTGATGATAGGTGAAAGGACGTTTACAAAAACCCATGCCTTATGCGGGACTCGAACCCACGCCCAACGGTGACTTGAGTTACTACCGCTAGCGATAGTTGACTTACCCACCGGGGCGGCTAAATTGTTGCAAACTCAAGGTGCTTCCCATTAAGCAATAAGCTTTCCAGTACATTTCATATGATTGTGCCTATATCGCTCACCCAACAGCATATGTGTGGCGTTTTCCTAGTCACTTTTGATAACAACGTCGTATACGGTTAGCTTTTTCCGGACTTGAGACGACATCTTACAAGAGTGGAGGTGCCGTGCCGTGGATCCGTGAGGCGTGATTGTATACACGGGTGGAGGTGCCGTGCCTTGTATGCTTGATGCGAGACCTTATAAACGGGTGAAAGTGCCGTGCCGTGGATGCGTGATGCGAGACCTTATAAACGGGTGAAAGTGCCGTGCCGTGGATGCGTGAAGTCGCTCTCAAAGACTTGTGGGACAGATCCTGGGGGATAGATTTAAGGGGCTTCAACCCCCCTGGGGGGAGGCACGCCGCAAGTAATTTTCCTTTCAGTTCCCTCCCCTCCCCCCCCTCCCCCTCCCCCCTCCCCCTCCCCCCCCCCCTATCAGCTCTCCTCTTCGCTCGACGCTGCCCGCTCGCCTGGGTCAATGTCAGTACTGTTACACCACACAATGTTCCTGCACGCTAAATCAGTAGCTCGTCTACCAACTGCATAATTGTAAAAAGTTATAAAATACCACAGCTATACGAATATATAAGGTGATATTTGTGTTTGTTGTATTGGTAGACGACCTTCTTCTTTAGTGGCTACACGTAGACCTATATGTATATATATATATATATATATATATATATATATATATATATATATATATATATATATATATATATATATATATATATATAACTTATATATCTCACTTTCTCTTGTATAATGGATCATATTTTATATAGCATCTCCATGAAACCGATTTTTGACTGTTCGGCACCCCCGACCCTTATTGTTAATAAGTACGAGCGACGGTCGATCGTCAAATCTAGTTGGTGTAGAATAGTGTCGCAATGCAGACTCGAAACAACCCACGGTTAGTGCTAAGCAATAGGCAAAACGGTCGATCGGGACCGTCTACTTGTTGTATGAATGCAAGGTTTTGTCCCTTATGACAGATAACAAGCGAGTTTTTTCCAACTCATTAGCGATAAGGGTTGTTTTTCAAGTAAGTTTAGTATGAAAGTCACCCTTATTGGAATAGTGGGTGGTGGTAGGTTTGTAACTTTAGTGCATTATCTTTCTTGTTGTTTATAGATACTCGTCTTCACAATAGAGACTTTTCCTTGCTGACCTTGTAGCTATAAGCACAGTGTAACGCAGCGCAATTCAACTCGTGAATAAATCATTCTGAAATTTAATTAAATGATTGAAAACTAATCCTACTTGAGTTGTCCAATTATCTGATTCCATTAGCCGACTCGTGTACAGTTTTTGAAGCCTGACTCACAATTGGAATATGTATTACTCATTATGAAATAGTGAGTATGTTTTAGTGCATAAGCGAAATGAATAATGGCGTTTTAATGGCGAATAAAACCGTTCACAATAAGAAACTGTGTGATATAGTGATTATGTTAATTGGTAAAACAAATTAAACAAATCTATTGCTTTTTACTATTTCCTTATAACCATTATGCCAAGCCAAATTTTGACCAATCAGATGATGTTACTGCTGTAGTCAAGTGACTTACCGTTATGTATTTCGGGTATTTTATTTTTCTATAAGACTCAAATCAGACATTCTCAAGGAATAAATGTCAAAATGGCTTTTGACATTTGTTGGAATGAATAATAGGCCTATATTATTTGATAATATATAATAATACAAAGGGTCTTCCGGTTGTTGCCACTGCCACTGAAATTTGAACCGTTCAAGGTAAAATAATTATTTGGGTGTAACTTTAACACACATTAGTGATCTTTCCACCTTTATTATTATAGAATTTGACTCATTATCATTTTCGACTCATTATAGCCCCGTTGGTATGCATGTCATTCTTGTTTATTTCAATGCTGCTTAACGACCCCACCAACAGCTAGGTCATACGGGGGTAGAAGCGGG
>OU015466.1:4440201-4483516 GCA_907164805.1 Brachyptera putata | reverse complement strand
TGTAATTGTTGTTTATTACAATGCTGCTTAACGACCCCACCAACAGCTAGGTTATACGGGGGCACGAATGAGCGGCTGATAATGAAACGATGAAGTGATGATAGGTTAAAGGACGATTACAAAATCCCAAGCCTTATGCAGGACAGAAACCCACGCCCATCGGTGACTTCAGTTACTACCGCTAGCGATAGTTGGCTGAGCCACCGGGGCGGCTGCATGTAATTTCAGGGGAAATTCCATCTCTTCACCCGTGATAGATATATCCACGCGCCGATCTCATTCGAAACCTGACAGCCTTTTATATTACAAAACTAAGCCCATCTATCTGTGAACCTGTCCGCTGCGGATCTGCTCCCGGGATGGGAACCTGGATACGTGTATGGATATGTGTCTGGATGGATATGTGTGGATATCCCTCGGGACGTGTTTTGATTGACTGCGTGAGGCTTACCGTGATATATCTCCCCTCTCTTCTACCCTCCCGCTCCCCCTACCGACCTAATCGCAGATATTCTAACCCAATTCCTGTTCCATATATATATATATATATATATATATATATATATATATATATATATATATATATATATATATATATATATATATATATATATATATATATATATATATATATATATATATATATATATATATATATATATATATATATATATATATATATATATATATATATATATATATATATATAAATATATATATATATATATATATATATATATATATATATATATATGTGTGTATGTGTGATATTTTGGGTGCTCATAGTTTTAAACAGCTTGGATACGATCGCCCTTGTGGTGTCCCGTCCGAACGATCCTACCTTTCATCCGTTGTATTGATTGTGAAAAGTGATTGTATATCACAATTGACTTCGACACCAGTACTACGCTCTCTGTAGCCACTTTTTTTTGTTGCTGGTAAAAGTATCTCAGTTTCTTAAAGTAATTCTCTCATAGGCTCTCTATCGGTATCCTAATTCTCTCCAATTACCGACTTTTATTTCAATTATCCATTCAATAGGCATCATTTATCTTCTTCCTTCCACTTCGCATCACATACGTATGACCCGCTCATTCGTACCCCCGTCTAACCTGGGTGTCGGTGGGGTCATTACGACAGTGAATGTGCGTGGTCTTATACCAATTACCTAGTTTTATTTCAACTATCCATTCAACAGGCATCATTTATCTCCTTCCTTCCACTTCGCATCACATACGTATGACCCGCTCATTCGTACCCCCGTCTAACCTGGGTGTCGGTGGGGTCATTACGACAGTGAATGTGCGTGGTCTTATACCAATTACCTAGTTTTATTTCAACTATCCATTCAACAGGCATCATTTATCTTCTTCCTTCCACTTCGCATCACATACGTATGACCCGCTCATTCGTACCCCCGTATAAGCTGGGTGTCGGTGGGGTCATTACGACAGTGAATGTGCGTGGTCTTATACCAATTACCTAGTTTTATTTCAACTATCCATTCAACAGGCATCATTTATCTTCTTCCTTCCACTTCGCATCACATACGTATGACCCGCTCATTCGTACCCCCGTATAACCTGGTTGTCGGTGGGGTCATTACGACAGTGAATGTGCGTGGTCTTATACCGCGCGGAACAGGGGAGCTATCGGGTCACGTGACCTATCGATCGAGGTGTGCCCCGCGGCACTAATTTCAACTACTTCTAGAGATTATTGCTCTGATTTGATTTGTTAGTGATTGGTGTACACCTTCTCAGGCGAGAACGATGTACGCGCGAGTCATCGGCAAGAGTGAGTGCGCATCGATCGCCTACTATATCTTGGGTTATTGGATATATATATATATATATATATATATATATATATATATATATATATATATATATATATATATATATATATATATATATATATATATATATATATATATATATATATAAATATATATATATATATATATATATATATATATATATATATACATATATATATATATATTTTTATATTTATAGCTGTTATTTCAATTATCAATCTCTTGCTGGAAAATCATCGGTTGAGCAACATCACCAATATAAAAATTCGAATGTTTGTATGCGACCTTCTTCTTTCCTGAAAACAATAAATTGTATTATCATACTCATTTTGAATCGACTGCCGTGTCCTCTTAAGGGGGTTAGTGAATGGTGCTTACGCAAATCGAGAAGTTTATCTTTACTGTTTCACTCATTTTCAAAAACCTGGGTAATTGAATGAAAAGTTCACATCTCCAAGATAATTTTATGCTCTTTGATTAATTTGACATTTAATTTTTGTGAATTCAATCAGTTTTGAGATAATGCCTCAATAAATAACATTCATTGACGTATCATCTCAAACTGGTTGGATTCACTGAAATAGAATGTCATAGCCTATTGTTTAAAGAGTATACAATTCTCTCGGAGATGTGAATTTAACATTCAATTACACAGGTTTTTGAACATAGACAAATATTAGTGAAGGTAAATTTCTCTATTTTTATAAGCACCGTGCACGAACCCCCTTAAAGGTGCGTTGTTCTGGTTGAAACTCATGTTGTTGTAACTAGAGCGATCTCCCCGTGTCCTCTTAAAGGTGCGTTCAGCTGATTTACGAGGAATGTTAGCAATGACGTAAAGTAGCCGTTTCACACTCCATTACGTCAACCAAATCACAATTTATTATTTAACTTTGTTAGGTTGGCCGAGCCTCTTTTCTTTCTGCCGAGTCGGAATGTTTTCTCCGGTGTTCGTGTTTTTTGCCTCTCGCCGCGCGGTAAACGAGGATCGATGGAAGGAAGTGTTGCCAAAGGAATGACCGTCGAGTCTCGTTCACGTACCACGTGCTAGAGGGAGCTATAGGTCATCACCAAAAACGAGAACATCAATTTGTGATAGACGTTTTTAGTTAGATGAGCGTTAGCGAAGATCTCCATGCAACTCTTACCGAGCTTTGTATGTGTGTTTTGTTTTTGTTTGTTGGTTTGTAAGCACTGCACAGGTCGCAGGGTTTGACCGATTGACATGAAACTTTTTTTATACGCAAACTCATCCAACTTAGAACTGTATAGTTTTGGGGTCAAACCGGTTGGACCATTTTTGAGAAACATCATTTCAAAGTTTCTAAAAACCCCATGAGATGGGCTGGGCGGAAAAAAATGAAAAATAAAATCCCTCCAATATAATCCAAATTTTCCTCAAATGTGAACACAGAAATAATACACATTAATAAAAATTGACGTGTAATTCGGACCAGCCGTTTCGAAGAAAATAATTTAATACACGTTTCTTATTAATAGAAAAGATAGAAATATTAGTGGAAAAATATTGCATTGTTAAATTCACGGCTTCCTAGATCCATTGGCATCGGATAAAGTTCATTCTATATGATCAAGGTGTGTAGAGTTTCGCTCATCTCACAACACACATTCCGCGTTTGCCTAGAAGTAGAATAATAGTGATATTGAAAGAGAAAAGGAATAGTAAACATTTTACGGAATGGCTATTGTACGACTTTTTGAAAAAAGTCAATACAGTCGAACCTCCGTGAACTTGCCGGTGAATGCACCCCTAGCCGCCAGAGATGAATCGGATTTTGTCCGACTTTCACCAAAATGTTTTTTCATGAACCAACCTTATTGTGTATTTATAAGCCTTCTTATTCTTTCAGTTTCGAAACTATATCAATTCGAATTCATTTTTCAATAATTTAAAGGTACGGAAAATTGCTTCAATGCATTTCGCAACATTTTATGGAAACTAGAAATTATGCGTCAAATGTGTGAGTAAACATTCTCAAGAAATGGTTTGAAGGATTTAATTGTTTGAGAAAAGGAAGTAATCAGTGGTATTCCAACTTATCTGTACCATCAACTTGGAATCTATTAAATCTTCCTCTGTCTAGTTTCCATTGAAACCGTTATCCGTGTTCCGGTGTCTATTATCCAGCTGCTCTCTGAACTTGGCTCGAGTAGATCAGTTGGCGCCAAGATTGCGTCATTTGATGCCTCCACGTGATCATATCCCGCGGTAACTTCTGCCGGGACTTCCCCTCGCCCGGATACCAAGACGAATCGCTAGCAATTTCCTCTACCAACATTTAATACAGCTCGGCCATTGTTACCGCACAACTTTCATGCTGTTTTTGTGTTCGATTTATCTGAAGAATAGGACGTGGAAACACCACGTGGTTTTTGTAAACATTCACGTATATGTAGGTCATTAATTTATCTTATATATGAAAAGCTCGTGTCACATGTTAGAGGATGAACTCCTCCGAAACGGCTCGACCGAGTGTCGTGAAATTCCTCACGCACATTCGATAGCGCTGGTAGATGGTCCTAAAGTATACGAGATCTTCCGCCGAGCTTTCTCCTATGAGCAATATCCAAAGAATTGGCACTTCAAGGACAACACCAGTAATGGCGTTGTACAATGACATTGACAGCCTTCCTCAAGGTCTGCCGCGCTCGCCAGCATTTGCAACAGTACACGCTAGATACCGCCTAATCCGCCTTCCGGCACCTTATTTTTACATTAACAACCAATATCACTACAAATCACTTCGATGGTAGAACAACGTTTGCCGAGTCAGCTAGTTAATTTATAAAATTATAAAATACTTTCATTCACATGGGATAAATAAATACATTTATCCTCGCGAAATGAAAACATGTGTAATAAACGAAGGAAAACTTGGAGAAGGAAATTTATCTTCAATTTCCGTCTCGCATCTTGATTGGTGTAAGTATAAACAATAATTATTGATATCTTGAAAAACAAAATGTATCCTATATTGATTCAGCTGGAGAGAGTGACAGAAAAAACCTACTGGCCTGAAGGGTTAATAGACATTCATTTATATGTCGTCGTAATCGTAGAGATCTCTCTCTCTCTCTCTCTCTTTCTCTCTAGGGAGAGAGAGAGAGAGAGAGAGAGAGAGAGAGAGAGAGGGTGTTTATGGATATTAGACAATATCTCGAAGACAGTAGATCGTGTTTACCGATGACGTATACGTATATAGGTTATCGACGATTTAGTTGAAGTAGTTTCAACTTGACGTGGAATACTGCTCTGTGATTGGTCGAGTTGTCAAGTTGTTGTGGCGCTCGGATATTTATCGTGACGTCACAATGGATTTTGAACACTTCAGTTCATACAAGAAATAAACGAGTTCTTTGGCAGTATCTTTGGCGATTAGAAATTTCGAACTATTGTTATGATGTTAAAGGCTCATTCACAATGCGACGCTAACCTAAACTTATACGTATAAGTAGTCGTTAACTCAAGTAGCTATCGTGATATTTGAAGTATCTATTCACAATAGACCAGCAAGTAACCGTATACGCGAAAAACCAACCAATCACAATTTCGAGTTTCACCGCCTGAATATTCCGGTTTCTCCAGTTCCCGCGCCCTTCTTCAAGGTCGATCGATTCGGCTTTCTGATTGGTTGCTTCTTACGTTGAACGTTAACTTGTAACGCGAAAGCTTGGACCTTGGTAGCTTACAAGTTAACGGCTTACGATAATAAGTTAGCGGGTTGCATTGTGGATAGGCAAGTCACGTTCCCTAAGCCAATTATTTTATAAGTTAACGCTTAAGTTAGAAGTTTGAGTTAGCGTCGCATTGTGAATGGACCTTCAAGGGGACTTATCCGTCCAGCGTAACACTTTCAGTGTCAACGTGACATATAAGCGATCGCAGTGACTTTCTGGATTAACATATTATAGTGAAACTGCTTCACAACAATCAGAGAATTATCTTATGGAATATACTGTCGATCCATAATAAAAATTAACATTGGGTTACGTGTTATTTGTACGTAACGGTACGTTGAAAGGTGGAAACCGTAGACAAAAGTATCGAGTGTTACTGTTACATACAAGTGATCTTTCCGCTTTCATCTCTATACAAATTTTGTCATCAGCATTCTCAATAACATAACTATTTCTGCATCTTGTGATGTATCTGTCAATTTTGTGTATTGCACTGTTAAATTTTTACGATGGTTAATATCTGTGAAAGTTTAGCGCGAAAGTTTTGTCCAGTGGAGAATGGGGACACCTCAAAGGGTAATTTCGTATTTATGATCAATTCCAGCCAATTGTTTTACTGTATTATGTAATTGTTCAAGTATTCGTCACCGACAGGCATTCAATTCCATCATTCGTCGAGACGGAAACTAAATAAATGTGAAAATGAATTTCACTACGGTGATCGTCATTGCTAGTCCACAAGGCCGTGTCGGTACTGGATATGGATTCTCGCGTTTTGATTGGTTGAAACATCCGGAAACACGAAATTAAATTAGGCCATTGTTATTACTAGGAAAACGCCATGTATGCGTTGTTAGACGAGCGCATAGTATTAGTATGGGTAAAAATGGGTAAAAACTGCTTCGAGTGGTACCAATTTAGCACATTTTATGTTTTTTCTTCAAAATGGCTGACCCGATCAAGCTGGATATTTCCAGAAATGTGTATCAAAATGTAATCCAACTTCACGCAAAATTTCATTTTTCTGGAAAATGAAAATATTTTCTTTTTTTCCCGCTGTGTTATTCTAATGGGTATTTTGGAAATTCCTAAAATTCACAGAAAAAAAGTTACCGCCCGATAATGCCATAAAACTATACAAATCTAAGTTAGATGAGGAACCATATTGAAAAAAAGTTTGAAGTTGATAGCTGTAGCCGTTTGACCTGTGGAGAACCGACAAAAAAACATGAAAACGAACACCAATTTTTTTCAGTATGTCTAATTGAATCCTCGTCTAATGAACTTATGTCTTCAATTATTGCCTTTCTAGTCGGATGCCCTTGGCCAATAGTTATTATATTGAATCACATTCCGTCACTTCGATTCTTTTCTTGTCCAATAAGCTGATCTACTTTTATTCATCCGTCACCGTTCGAGTGTCAGCCAATAGGAAACGAGAGTGTTGGCCAATGGGGAAACGACGTGATTATTGGTGACTGGTTTCATTGTTGAACGCGAGGAAGACATTTTCTGTCAGATGTTCTATTTTCAAAAACCTTGCCACAGCCTTCTAGTTCCACCCAATCAGTTCCTATCAATCGAATGACGTGCTCAAGGGGACAGTGAGAAGTTAAGCCGCTTATAAGTCTTGGGAAATATTTCTGTGAAGGATTCAATATGTTTGGAAATGTCGAGTTATTAGGATTTCGTCGTTCTTTTCTCTGTGAAAATCAATCAGTGATCGGATCGACTTATTGTAATCGATTTTATTGTTGCTATCGAGCTCTACAGAGCTTTTTCCGACTCGTGTCATGAATCGAGATGCATTGTATACTTCTCAAGTGGAATTAGATTCATTCAGACCTAAGACATGGCTTTTTTCCAAACGATATTTGCGATTAGAAAACACTCACACGTCTTTAAAAATCGTTGACTTTTCAAAACTGCTGCGAATTTTCAGAGAAAATGTGTTAGAATTCATTTATTCATGTCCAAGACTCATCACTGTCGCTTCATATTGGACATAATAAACCCGGCACCTCCACCAAAACCGTTTTTCATGTCTATATATTTCATAATGAAACGAATTATTCAATATCTCATTAATTTCTTTTTCACTATCGAAATATAAATCTTGATATACACTCATTTATCCCTAATCAGTGCTAAGAATGAGTTAGTAAGACCGTTTAGAAGCGGCACCTCTTGGTTGTTTTAAGACTTCGAGGCGCTCTCGTAAAAAAATAACAATAAATAAATGAATAGATGAATAATTGTCCATAGACTATTTCGAAATGAAAACAATGTATTTTGACACTAGGACTGCGATGTCTGTGATCTCACTTCTCCGTAGTAGATGAAAGTCTTTCAGTTTCCAAAAGTCCGAAACACATTACAATTACTCAAACCGGTGTTAGGATATCTCTTTATCGGATTATCTGTTTCGATAAAACGATTTCAAATGATTCTATAGTAAATATGTTACATTTCATGTTTCTATTTGTATACTTGTTGACCGGTTTGTGCATGTACGATCAACGTTTAGAGGTGTTTCGAGTTTCCTCATTTATGTCATATGAAAACGGCTATACCTCATCATTTCCTCACCTTCATTCAGTTGTACATTATTCAATGTCAACCTTCTTCATCGATTTAGAAACGGTACAATCGATATGATACGATCAATTTAGGATTGATCGGACGGGAACTATCAGATCACACAAGAAAATAGGCGAGTAAGCAACCGTCCAAACCGTCCACATCGCCACAATTTGCAAAACTGTTTTCAGTTTTCATTCACTAGTAAATAATGACCAATCAAATTCCTGGTTCTTTTGCGCTAGCCAGGCCTAGGACGTTATTTTAAGTGACAGTCGCAGTGAGGACCTTGAGCTGTCTTCCTTTTCATACGTCATCAAGCTGTCACGTGTCACAGCCTTCCACATTCTCTCAACACACTGCCTTCTATTCGCTCTCTAACGAACTGTTCAGATTTCAAGAAACTCTTTTCACAGCCTTCTTTATGCAGTCAACTTCGTTACCATCCACCGCCTTTGTGCCATGAGATGCTGGTTTGTCTAACGCTTTGTTCAAAGGAATTCTGTAACGATATTTTGTTACGTAAACAACTGCATGTTGTGTTCCAATTGTTCCAGAACAAAGAACAATGATTTGATTATATTGTAGCCGTACTTTTATTAATGAACTGCATTTGGTGACAAGAGATTCTGAAGAATAATTACTATTGAATGTTTCTTTCTTCTCGTTGCTGTCTTTTATTGTGGAAATCATGACAAAGGAAATGTAATTGCAAATGATTCAGTTTGCGAAGAACATTTCTATTGGCCGTGGACTGCTAGTTTTGTAAGATCTTTTTAACGAAATAATATATAATGAAATGAGTTTTACTGTGTAAGGTTGGTACCACGCAGTGTTATGTGGGATTTGTTCTCATTGTTGTAAATGTTTTGAATGCATCATAGTCGATTGTATTGCTGATTCGATTGCAAGGTGAACGTTTTCAAATCATCGAATTGGGTTTCATTGTTAATTGTTCGAACTTATTTTTAATTCCATCATTTAGTTCTGAAATTGTATTTTCATATCAATTAATTCTTTATAATTATTGCACAAAAACAAGAACAGAACGGAAAACTTCTACCAATCTCTCAATGAGAATTCAGCATTGATAATGAACCATTCTTTCTAACCTGTTACTGGGTATGAACTTCGAATCAGTGAATATTGATTCGCGTTTCAAGCTTGAAGGAGTTTGATTTTCGATTGCCGACTTGCATTTTTCTCCCCATTGTCGTCACAAAACATGGTATCCAATCAAGAGGGCTGTGAATCGTGGTATCATTCAAATACCCAATCAGGGTAACTCTAAATGGCAACACAAGATATAGATGTAACTGGCCGACTGATAAGTCACGCCTATCTATAATCGTCAGTTCAAATCTTTCGTCAATTCTAGTAGCTGAGGAATTCTTGTGAAATGTTTGCCCTCACAGCCCAATTTTGTGAATTCAATCAGTTTTAAGATAATACGCAAATGAATTTCACCACATTCTTTCTATTCATTAACGTATTATCTTGAAAAAGATTCAATTCACAGAAATATAGTGTCATATTAATTAAAGAGCATACAATTATCTTGGAGAAGAGAACGTTTCATTCAGTTACGCTGGCTTTTGAACATGGAAAAAAATTAGTTAATTCAATGTGAATTTCTATTATTTTATGAGCACCGTGCATGTACCCCATTAACATTTGAGCGACCATTCAGAGGCAGGTATGAAAATGCACAATATGTTACATGTTATATCTGTATGTAACGGCAAAATGTGAGGTGAAAACTGATGACTATGAAATATCGCGTGTTACATGATCTTTTACTTTTGTTATATTGAAATCTGAGAGATTAGGATTTTAGACAAAAATTGTCTGCATCAAATGACGTATTGTTAATGTGGTATCTTGCATTGTTGAAGATCTATAGTCATTATTATCTGTGAAATCACCTTGGCGGGAACTCTCTGCCCTAAGACGACTGGGGACGCCTCAAACAACTTCACTGATCTATCTATATTCACGTTGATTTTGAAATTGTGACGTTTACAATTTGATTGAATTCAGCTATTTTTTAAAAATGAGAACTGAATGTTGGTAAATTGTTGGAAACATTAAGAGACATATTACCTTCATCAACTGAAAACACCGAACCCGATATATTTACAGTAACAGAGTGCTGTCAGAGTTTCTGAAACCTGCAAAATGTATCGTGAAATTCCATTTCCTTCGAGCTACATTACCGACAAAAACCATACGGATCACTTTCTGGCTCATTTATTGTTTATAGCACAACAAATTTCCTTCTTCTCTCTCTCTCTCTCTCTCTCTCTCTCTCTCTCTCACTCTCTCTCTCTCTCTCTCTCTCTCTCACTCTCTCTCTCTCTCTTCTCTCTCTCTCTCTCCCTCTCATGCACGTCGCCAACACACGATCGAGAAGAGAAGGGATACAAACATCAGAAAAGAAATCAAGTATTGCGGGCGAGTCTAGTTCTCGAGGTGGATTTATGTAAAGCAATTTGTTGTGTAGGCGGGGTTCGAAGCAAGAGCCCCGGGTTCGATGGCGGAAGGAAGCAATCAATCGGATTACCCGGCATCGATTCGCTGTGATTGCCGACCACAGCGCTACTGGCGGCTGCAATAACTAACTATAACCGAGAAAACGGCAAGTTTCTACTTGTTTCAACTAACAGGATAAAGATTGGCTACTTGAGACTATAATACCCATAGGGCGCAAAAAACATTAGAGCTCTCTCTCTCTCTCTCTCTATATATATATATATATATTTATATATATATATATATATATATATATATATATATATATTATATATATATATATATATATATATATATATTATATATATATAGTATTATATATATATATTATATACTTATTACTTATATATATTATACAAGATACAAGAATACAAGAATAATCTGGAAATCTGAATTATTTCGATATATAATGTGGAAAGGCTTACACACATTTCTTTATGAAGCGATTCATTAACGATATGTATGTACGTTTTTGTCAAATCATAAAAATGTGACCAATCTGGGACTTGAACCCAGGACCTCTTGGTTTGTACCAATTGCTCTACCACCTGAGCTAATTGACCACCTAATTCAAGTCAATACCGACACACTATAGATTTGACATTGTTTGAAACACTCTCTCTGGGCTTTGTCTTTTACAGATCAACAGTTCCAGGTGTCGATTAGACGTTACCACAGGTCCTTTCTCAGGTCATTGTTTCTCAAACAATGTCAAAAATATAAAGTGTGTCGAATTCGACTTGACTGGTGGTCATTCTCAGGTGGTTAGAAGCAATTGGGTACCAACAAGAGTCCGGGTTCAGGCCGAGATTGGTACCCCATCTTTTTGATTGACAAAACGACTACATCGTTATGAGTGCGCATTCTAAAGAAATGTGAGTTATACTATCCTGTTTCCTAGTGATAGGTTAAAGAGCAGAACAAAGACCTGGGACGCAATCTTAACCTGGAATCTAGTTGATCTGTAAAAAGACAAAGCCAAAGAGTCGTTTCTCAATAAATGTAAATCATATAAGTGTGTCGGATATATCGTACTTGATATCTAGGTGGTAATTAGCTTTCTGGTGTTAGACAATTGGGTACAAAACAAGATGGTCCTGGGTTAGTCCCAGATTGTCACATTTATGATTTGACAAAACACTAATATATCATATATATATATATATATATATATATATATATATATTTGTGTGTATGTATGATTAGGGGGTGAGATTTTTTTTTTTAAGTATTGCAATAATTAAACTGAGAATACGATCCATCTATGAGACTCTTTTAGGTGGCTTCATTCTCTTTCTGGCTCATTGAAAGAATTGACGTCAGGACACATTTATATATTCACATATGTTTGAGGTTATTATCTATACGAGAATCTGGGAGCTCTGAGATATGACCGTCAGAATAGAACGTCATCACTGTTTGAAAGTCTGCCGCACGAAGATCTGGTTACACTTCTGTGACATCGAGGAATGCGTTTCTCACGACATGTCAGAAGCTTTAATGGACATCACTGCCCTGAAACTAGATTCTCATGAATAATCACGATATTTACTCCCCTAATTTTAGAGATAACTGGAGATTATCTTCTCAATTACACTAATAATAATCAGTTTGTTTGTCCACCAGAGATAATGCATCATAATTACCGATTCTGTATAGAAACATGAACAGAATTGAGTATAGTCTACGTCACGACTTAGAAGAGGGGATGAGTCCCGGAGGACAAATACATTGATTATAGCTCTTGAAATGGAGACGTTGATTCCTAGTTTTCTCTTGAACTGAGAAAGAAAATATCGTCCTTATAAGTTGAAATCTGGTTCCAGGGTTATTATGTCCTTTAATCTATTTCATTCTTCTCAACTTGATAAGAAATGTCACCAATCAACTTCAAGATACAAACATATTCTTCCAATTTATAGAGGCTCTTGAATCAAATATAATCATAACTTTTTTTCCAGCGTGAAGCTCAAATAACAGTATCCTGAATAAAACGAAACGAGATATTTGGATATAATAAAATCATAAAACATTACAAATCTTGAATTCTCAGAGGTATTTGTTACTTGACATTTTCGAATACAGATTATTTAGATTGAAATTATCTATAAAACTAATTTACTCGTAATATTTTCTAGGTTTGTAATTCCTGCCAAGCCCGACCTAATCTTCCTGTAATCTCCTAACCGAGAAATGTTATAAAATATAAATGTTCCAGCGGAATAATGAGGATAATTACCAGCATAAAGGCTGTATTTTAAAATTCCCCTTGTTACGAGGCGAAGCTACTTACATAAAGCTCGCAGAAATATTACTTGAATAAATAACAGGTCTGAATCTTTCATCTCGATTCTATTCAACTTTCAAGAGGAAAAAACAGGAATTATTTTATACCTATCAAGTATTCTACTTTCAAATTGCTACATCTAAAATCTTCTCTCGTTACCCTCAAGTTATTACTCTGTAATCTTGGCAGGAACCACAGACTGCGTATTACAACAAGAACTTGCTCTCAATAATTTAATAACGTCGCAAATTGTTCCTCGAGAACGATGGGGGTGGGGAAGGGGGGAGAAGATGGGAGAAAGATCGAGAGAGAGGAAATTGATATTGTTGGAAATATTCGAGAGCGGAGAAATCTAGCGAGATGTTTGATTCAATGAAGATTGAAATATGAAAAATTCCTGGCAATAAAAGAGTAATTTACGACATATACTTGTACCAACGGAAGAAAGATATCGAATACCAACTGAATAATAATTCGAAAATATTATCAACGACTTTATTTGTCGAGATTTAGCCTGTCAGCCATTCTTACATCTAGCCTTGCTATACAATAACAGTGAGAAACTTTTGATGTTGGCAAACGACTTTCTTCTTTCGTCGACGCAGGCATAAAACTAGATTGAAGACTAGGAAAGAGGTTGGTTTCCTGGTGACTATTTAGAAGATGCTTTACTAACCACTTAGGATACGTTTAGGGGTGGTAAGATCGCCCTTGTGGTGCCCCGTTCAAGCGATCTAATCTTCCATCCATAGCCTTAATTGGGAAACAATGATTTTGTATCAAATTTCGATGTTATTAAAAAAAAAGATCACTCATAGGCCTACATTATCAAAATAGTACCAACTGGTATTCCTCAATTATCAAATGGTTCATCAAAAAAATGCATCATCATTTGGCTTATTTATTTTACTCACTCAAATCAAGAGATCATTACACAAGATTACATTTTGTCTACATAAATAGAAGAGCATGGCGGAATTTTGTCGCATTTCACCGCCAATAGAACCCGGAGGAATTTGGCGAGAGCAAGAGCATAAAATTATCTTGGAAATGTGAAATTTTCATTCAATTACACTGGTTTTTGAAAATGGAAAAAAATATTAAAAATAGATTTCTCGATTTGTGTAAGCACCGTGCACGTACCTCATTAAAGGCAGTGTTTATATTGGTGTTGCAGCCGCCCCGGTGGCTAAGTCAATTGTCGTATGCGATAGTAACTGAAGTCACCGTTAGGCGTGGGTTCGAGTCCCGCATAAGGCAGGTGAAAGGCAACGGCCTTTCACCTATCATCACTTCATCGTTCCATTATCACCCGCTCATTCGTACCCCTTATAACCTAGCTGTTGGTGGGGTAACGTTTGCCGAGTTAGCTAATATATATATATATATATATATATATATATATATATATATATATATATAGAGAGAGAGAGAGAGAGAGAGAGAGATATATACTAGCTGACTCGGCAAACGTTGTTCTGCCATCGAAGTGATTTGTAGTGAATGTTGGTTGTTAATGTAAAAATAAGGTGCCGGAAGGCGGATTAGGCAGTATCTAGAGTGTACTGCTGCAAATGCTGGTGAGCGCGGCAGACCTTGAGTAAGGCCGTCAATATCATTGTACAACGCTATTACTGGTGTTGTCCTTGAAGTGCCAATTTTTTGGATATTGCTCATAGGAGAAAGCTTGGCGGATGATCTCGTATACTTTAGGACCTTCTACCACCCCTAACAAATGTGCGTGAGGAATTTCACGACACTCGGTCGAGCCGTTTCGGAGGAGTTCATCTTCTAACATGTGACACGAGCTTTTTATATATAAGAATATTGGTGTTGCATGATGTGACGTCAGAGTGGCTAATGACTGTGCATCAAGCAACAGGCGCTAAGCACCTCCCCCCTCATGACATCACGTGATCCGAGAGGCTGCGACTTGGCCACGAGCCAATAGCATACACATAATAATATCATGCGACCAATTTAACTGACTGATGTTAGTGTAAACCCCGCGGACTGACGGCTCGAAGCTGACGATCGTCGGGGCCTGGCGGTAGTATAGGGACTGCCGTGCGTACCGCGCTCACAACATTGTCAAAGTCCTTAGTTCAAAGATATATATCTGGTGAAGTTTACCACCGGTTTGACAACTTTAAAGTCTGTGCTTGTCATTGTTATAACGTTATTACCGTCTCTCTCTCCGTGTCTCTCTCTCTCTCTCTCTCTCTCTCTCTCTTTCTCTCTCCGTTTCTCTCTCTCTCTCTCTCTCTCTCTCTCTCTCTCTCTCTCTCTCTCTCTCTCTCTCTCTCTCTCTCTCTCTCCCCGTTCCTCTTTCTTCGCTCGGCCAAAGTTCTGACAGTTTTTGCTCGAACGGTTTTACAACTAAACGTGAAGTTTGTGTTCCTCTAGCAGCCTCAGCAGCCTTCGCGGGTCGAGACTGACAATCGTGCGTGCTGCTAAATAGAGGAGACGGTCGATCGGAACCGCCAAGAGTATTGTTGTTGATTCACAGTGGCGTAAGGTGGACGAGGGGATAAATAATAAGCCAAGTCTAGAATGTAAGATAGAAAAGATTTATGGTCTCGTAGAGATGTTTTTATCTGACGCCGTGGGCTCGATTACTTCATTGGAAAAACGTTCTTTTCTCTCGATACAAGGCCCTATACCACACTAACACAAAATAACTCTAAATTCATCAATGTAAAACTCTAATAAATTAATAAATTACCAATAAATTACCATAATAAATTAACAGAAAATATAAAAAACTATTACATCTCCATCTAAATTCAAAACTAACCTGAAATCACTTCTAATTACCAAAGCTTATTACTCCATAGACTCATATTTAAGAGATGACCTTAAACAATAGAAGTCCGATGTGTTAATTGTTATGTTCATGCATACAAATTGTACATAAGATTGAAGATATAAAGATAAAGATAAATATAAAGATCAAAGATAGAAGTATAAGATATATTCGGACATTACCAACATTGGCATACTGAGAGTAGACGAAACACACGAATGTTGATATCTTCCACTTTGAATCAAATCTCTTGGGACTGTTCACTTCTTTCTCTAAGGGGGTGCGTGCACGGTGCTCATTTCCATTTTCAAAAACCAGTGTACTTGGATGAAAAGTTCACATCTCTTACATAATTTTATGCTCTTTAATTAATATGACATTTTGTTTTTGTAAATTCTATACCAGTTTTGAAATAATACGTCAATGGATTTCATCACATTATTTTTATTCATTGACGTATTATCTTGAAACTTACTGAATTCACTGGAATAGAGTGTCATATTTATTAGATAGCATAAAGTTATCTTGGAGATGTGAACTTTTCATTCAATTACACTGGTTTGTGAGCATGAAAAAAAATATTGAACGTGAATCTCTCTGTTTTTATAACCACCGTGCATGAATCCCCTTAAGAGTGAACAAAACACACGAATGTTGATATCTTCCACTTTGAATCAAGTCTCTTGGGCAATGTTCACTTCTTTCCATTAACATCAGATGTAGGCCTATGGTCAACAATATAAAAGTTGATGAAGATTTCGTCAATAGTGAACTAATAAGAGACGATGCACAATTGATCAGTTGTATTGGGCGAAGCTTGTTCGATCTGTCTGAAGGAAGATGAGAGGAAGAACGTAACCCAATGAAGATAAAGTGAAAATATAAGCCATTTTATTTCTCGGCGTGAAAACCTGATGAAAAAACTGTAAGGTTTTCCAGACGTGTTTTCTGGTATTTACCGTCAATAGCACAGTAATGATGTTTAATGGCCAGCAGCTTGATGTTAAATCAATGAGCTGATAAAAGGAGAAAGGAAATGGAAAGAGAAATGAAACATGGAAGGAAGAAACTGTAGATAACACGAGATGGAAGAAAGATGATAATAAACTTCACGAACTAGCGAGTGTGGTTGTGGGTGAACATTGTTTGCTATATTGATTTTATGTTAGGTGAAGCAGATTGTAACTAATTTGTAATGCTTTGTTTTATTTTTACATCACAAAAACGGTTCATACCTATAATGGGTTCCGGACTTTGGGAAACTGAAAGACTTTTATAAGTGCGGCGGAAAAGTGTGTTCACAGATGCCCAGGACCCCTATTCCTGAGATGAATGATATGTGAGAAAATAAAAATGTGTGAGAAAACGAGTATATCACATAAAATATGAGATGAAATATGTCATTATTATATGAGATAGTTTCCTGAGATAAATGAGTTGTGAGAAAAATAAAAATGAGTGAGAAAACGAGTATCTCACATAAAATATGAGATGAAATATGTCATTATTATATGAGATAGTTTTCTCACTGATTTTTCTCACATCTCATTCATCTCAGGAATAGGGGTCCAGACCTTTAGTGTCAAAGTTCATTTTCTTTTTTTAATGTAGTGATAAGATCGCCCTTGTGGTGCTCCGTCCAAACGATCCTACTTCCATTCATTGCCTTAACTGTGGAACAATGATTTTATATCGTGTTTCGCTGTTATTAGAAGTAAAATCCCTGAGCTTTACTTGTAGAAGTACTTACGCATGCATGTCTGAATGACTAGAGTGAATACCAGTTGAGTTTTATCTCCCATTTCGTTGTTCCACATCCAGTCTCTGAACCGACCAATAGCCTCTCTGCGATTAGCAATATGTTGTAGCAATAAACACGTATGGTCTCTTAACAACCTGCTATTGGCTACAATATCGGCTGTAGTAGACTTCCAGTAATCCCAACACTAAAAGGTTTCACTTGATTGCTAAATACCTCCCGCTTTTACACACATCGCCTAAGTGGTTCAGACAATGTAGAGGATAAGTATACCTTGGTGGTTACGATCGACCGTTTCACATATCTATTACCGTATCGTTCGGCAGTTCCGAACCTGACATCGAGCAATTGAGAGAAGGATAAACGGCCATTTATAGAAAGTAGATCGGGAGAGTTGAGGTCAAGAACGGCTCAAGTCTGTCAGTTCTTCCTTGTATGTTGGAGGGAACCCGGGCTCGTAGTAACACGGTCGCACGGTTTTTACCGTGCCGGTAAGTCACGAGAATCAGTCAGAAAATACCGGCAATGTTTCTGACTGGTTTACTCGACTTACCGGGACGACAATAACCGGGCTACCTTGTTACTATGGGAGAATATCAAGTGTTACTGTTACATACGAATGATCTTTTCACCCTGATATTTTAAAATTTGAGTCATTATCATTTTGGACAAATATGTATCTGCATCTTGTGATGTATTTGTTAATTTTGTATTCTACACGGTTCAAGTTTTATGATCATTTATATCTGCTGAGAAATCACCCTGGCGGGAACTGTTTGCCCTGTACAGCAAGGAAACGCGTTAAGGGAGTGCTTGCACGGTGCTCGAGAAATCCTGAAATTTATCTTTAAATTTTTTTCCATTTCAGAAAACCAGTGTAATTGAATAGAAAGTTCACGTCTCCAAGATAATAATTTTATGCTCTTTAATTAATATGACATTTTACTTTCGTGAATTCAAATAGTTTTGAGATAATACGTCAATGAATTTCACCACATTCTTTTTATTCATTGACGTATTATCTCAAAAGTGATTGAATTCACTGGAACATAATCTCATATTAATTGAAGAGCATAAAATTATCTTGGAGATGTGAACTTTTCATTCAATTACACTGGTTTTTGAACATAGAAAAAAATTAGTGAAGGTGAGAATCCCCATTTTTATTAGCACCATGCACGAACCCCCTTAATCCTGACCGCTTGAAAATAACATTACATCAACAATTAATAAACTCGCAATAAAACATCAATAAATGTATACTTTCACATTGCTGAACGCTTGTAATTGGCCTGCGATGACGTCATCGTCCGCCTGTGGTTGGTCGTCGCATGACGCGCGTGTCGGTCCCGAGTCGAACTCCCAACACTTTGATATCCCATCAGATCTGTTATCAGTCATGTCGAGGGGGGGATTGCACCCGCTGATGAAACCTAGCTTCAGATTAATAAATTAGGGAATAATATTACTAATGGCCATTGGGAAATGCATATGGTGATGAAATAGACATTATGGTAGATAATATAAAAAATGATGCCTATATATATATATATATATATATATATATATATTTATATATATATATTTCAACGTTTTGAATTTATTGTCAAATCAATTATCAAAAGAAAAATCGATGTTATCAGATCGAATCAATTTGGCAGAAGTGGAAATAGAAACAAAAGATAGCGAAATAATGTTCGATGAGCCAATCAGATTCCTAGAACTACATTACAAATCATATACATTATTTATATATAAGCTATGGCCTATATATATATATATATATATATATATATATAAAGATATATATATATATATATATATATATATATATATATATATATATATACATGATCATTAAACTTCTTGGATACGATCCAATATCGAGATATTTGGGATGTTTTTGCCATGTCATAAAAGATATATACGTCTCGACCGGAACTCGAACCCGGGACCTTTAGCTGCTCTCACACTGAGCGACCGAGATTTTACTCTTATGTCATGGCTCTACTCGGAATGAAGGTCCCCGGTAGTTTTTCAGGAAAAGTGGTTGGACGGTTCACTCCACTGTCCACATGTGGGTCTATTATTGAAACAAACTTATGAAATTCCGTAAAAGTTATACCGAAATGTTTTTTGAGTATTCACAGTTATTTTGTCGGTAATACCTTCTCTCGTGGATACAAGTATATAATTTCACATTCAGTGTTTTTTACATCGGATGCAACTTTGTGTTCAACTAACTGTATTATCAAGTATTAATTTCTACCAGAAAGTTCACTTTCTTCCATCTCGTCTGTACGTTTCTTAATACCCTCAAAGCCTACATTTAAAACGTTCTTCTCAAAAGTTGCCGTTTCCTTTATTAATTAATTCTCCAAGACCAAGTTAAGTCGACTTTATTTTAATGGAGGAAGAGAGAGAGAGAGAGAGAGAAAGATAGATATAGAGAGAGAGTGAGAAAATACATCGAGTTTATTTCCTCTTTTGTTTTTTTCTTTCATAGAAATAAAGACTGATTTTCATATTTAACGAGGGTCTCACATTTCGTCCCCCCTCGTGAGTGTTGGGGGGAGGGGAGGGGAGAATAATTATGTTCGCTCGATGCGCCATCACCTCGTATTGATATTTCAGCTCGTGTCACCTCGTCTCAAAGTGCCGGGTTCGGTTCTTGTTCAAAGCAAACAATAGGACTGTAAACGATAACAAGACATTAGAACGTTTCCACAGTTGCTTTAATCACTTGAACCTTCTTCGCTCGGAGGAACCATGGGCGTGCGCACAGAGTACTGCGCACGTGGGACTGCGCACATGAAACTGCGCACAGGGTACGCAGAGACGGCCCAGGCTGTACCTAATGTATCATCGGGAAGGGTACACTCAAAATGCCATAGTAAATAATATCTAATAATTGTCAAAGAATAATATTTCTTTCATCAACGTAATATTTTTAAAATATATGAAATCACTTTCAATTCCTTGAAATTTCGACAAATATCCCGCGGTGCGAAATGGGAGCCTCCATGTCAGCTCGTGATTGTCTACATTATTGACTTCATTTCCATTGGGGCTATGGCCGTGAATATTATGCAGAGTAAATCTTTCAATCATTCTATTTCCGTAGAACCACGTGAACGTGTAAATAGTGTTTTCAGGTCACATTTTTGTTTGTGTTTCCACTAAAACGGCCAGCATAACAATGGGATAACACATAACCACATGCTTTTGGGTTACCATAGCTTCGCCAGAAAATGCATTCACTATTTTCCAAAATGGGCCGTACCAGTTGAACCTGTCTGCGCACGCCTAGTGCGCACGCCCGTCAGAAGGATAGGCTGGCAGCTGAAGAATGCATGCTATATTCGCCTGTTCAGACCCCACATAACCTAGCTGTTGGTGGGGGAGTCGAGCTGCATCAGCCAGTACATATCACCCCAGATGGACTCTTTATTTTTTCATTGATTATGGTTGGTACAACGACCACACCAACAGCTAGGGTTTTGGGGGGATGACGTTTATAAGAAATTATGTCTTATGACTTTTGTATAACCCACACCCGACTTGACGTCAGTTTCTAAAGCAGTGGCTTGCCTGAATGAGCCACAAGGGAAGGGTGGTTGAGCCTTCCGAAGATGTTACTATACGTGGGCCTATATTATACAATCGTGATTGCGTCACACAAAATTCAAAAGTAGAGCTATACCTTCACTCCTTCAACAGTTTTCTAATATTGTTAAAATCGTTATAGAAACGTTGAAATGAAGTATATTTAACGTTTACTATTGTTAAAAACAACCCAAGTGTATTTATTCACATCAACTCCACTCTTTATTAAAACTTGAAAGCTTTCCTCCTTTTTTTAACCACACTTATTAATATTCGATACACTGACGGCAGAAAAAACAACTTCGGTTATTTTCTTTTTTATTTATCTTTTCGAAATTCAATCGAACCGCAACATTTCTGACGATAAATCTAAAAGTCTTGTCCCCCTTCCTCCTCCCTCCACCACAATCACCTCGCGCCGTTCCGTTTGAGAAATGGATTCTTTGACAGGAAAAGACGCAGGCTTATACATGTACAGCCAGCTTACCTCGATACCTTGTCAGCTGGGAACGCCCGTGCGGCGGTGTTGGTAGGTGGCTTGTCGGGTGTTCCGGGAACGTCAGATGCGAAGATCAAGGTATAGAAGTGCGACCGGCGCGAGATTGAAGGCAGAAAGTAGAGTATAAAGACTTTGAAAAATGGCATGCTAAATAATGCAAACATTCGGGTTTTTAAAAAAAGCTGCCTGTTTTTTCATTTATGTATACACGAAGTTTGTTTATACTCTTCGATAACGGTTTGTGTATAGCAAGGTTTGATCGGTGGTTCTCGTGTATCGTTAGTCATTGTCGCTCGTCAGTTTCGATCTGTTATCTGGAAATGACAGTTGTAACTATGTGACGGTTCGAACGGCTGTCTTGTTGCATGTCTTAACATCCACTTGTAAGAGTTTCGAGTTGTTCTTGGAGGATTTGACGTATCGCAGACGTTTAGAAAGCCTAAACTGAGACTATTCATTTTCCAACCAAACTCGGCACCTCCACCAGTAAGTCTCATTTCATGTGCATAGGAATACGAAGGGAATGACGAATGAATTAAGACGAAAAAACAGACGTTTAGAAAGCAAAATCCGAGACTATTCATTTTCCAACCAAACTCGGCGCCTCCACCAATAAGTCTAATTTCATGTGCATAGAATACGAAGAGGATAAAGAATGAGGCAAGAATCATTGAACAAAGAGAAGATATATTCAGAGATAATATTGAAGACTCTTTTCACAACATGCGTGGCTCTTGAATTGTTGTTCATTCTTAACAAATATCACTATAATTGTTATGTTTTGAATTAGCTGTACTATACCCAACTATTTCTTGAGGGTGGTGAGATCGCCCTTGTGGTGCCCAATTTGAACGATCCTAAACTTCCATATGTTGCCTTCATAGGCTTTGCGTAGATACTTGATGGATCTGAATGTTTTTTCATACTTGAACAATATATTTAATGAGAGAATAGTTTCAGAATGGGAACCAAATTGGATTGCGTGTAGCCATAAACGTCGCTTACCTACCACCCTTTAACGGGTAAGAAATATGGAGGCCTCCTTCGCTTTATGTAACCATCTATTCTTCCCTATTTACCAAATTTACACGCTTTCATCACAAACTTCCGAAAAACTTTGTGATCCATTCCACTATCATTCATTCCAAATGAAACTATTTGTTTCTCAAATTCACTGAAGTTCCTCGCACAAAGGAATTGTACTGTTAATTTCTCTCGGTCTCATTTCACAAAGCCCTTAGCAATGTACCTTGGAAGATACTCCGGTTCTCATTACTTAATAATCGTCTCTCTTTTCGCGCGAAGGTAGGCCTATATTCCGTTTGTATGCGCTATGTCTTACTGCGAGCTCAGGGCGCTCTAGTGGCAGTAATTACAACTATACACAGGAGGGTTGCCAACTGAAAGACGCTTATGGAAGAAGAACGCCTACTTAGACAGACTAATTGCCAACTGTAGAAAGAATAAATAATGTAACAAGTAGAAAATGACGGAGTGTTTCCTAATAATGTTATAGGTTTAATGCTAATTGGAGCGGCTTTTCACATCGTCAAGTTGGTAGTTCAGTTATCTCACATTTTATTTTATTTCAAGTGTTTAATTCGAAAAAATCTCGACATGAAAGTTTCCACTCGGAAAATAACATCGAGTGAATAGATGTGAGATATACCCGGAAAATTATTAGGGTATTTATCCAAGAGTGTAACAGTAATTCAAGTCAGTCAACAGCCTGAATCAACCATAGGCGCGCGCATGCCCTTTACGAGAACTTACAATACGTTTTATAGCAAAGCTATATCCAATTGCATAATATCCATTTGCTAGCCCAATGTGTTCACTTTATAGTGGAAACATGAACCAAAATGTGATTGAAAACATAATTACTAGTACTTTGATACGTTCAAAGACTAAAATATTAGTAGAGCTGATAAAAATATTTGCTCTGCGTAATATTGTCACGAATACAAGTAGTCTATAAATTATTATAGATTAAACTTGTGATACCTATACTTACTAGGCAAACGCGGAATGTGCGTTGTGAGATGAGCGAAACTCTACACACCTTGATCATATAAAATGAACTTCATCCGATGTCAATGGATATAGGAAGCCGTAAATTAACAATGCAATATTTTTCCACTAATATTTCTATCTTTTCTATTTATAAGAAACATGTATCAAATATTATTTTCTTCGAAACGGCTGGTCCGAATTACACGTCAATTTTTATCAATGTGTATTATTTCTGTGTTCACATTTGAGGAAAATTTGGATTATATTGGAGAGATTTTATTTTTCAATTTCTTCCGCCCAGCCTAATCTTATGGGGTTTTTAGAAACTTTGAAATAATGTTTCTCAAAAATGGTCCAACCGATTTGATCCCAAAACTATAAAGTTCTAAGTTGGATAAGTTTGCGTGTACAGAAAAAGTTTCATGTCAATCGGTCAAACCCTGCGACCTGTGCAGTGCTCACAAACAAACAAACAAACAAATACACACAGACAAAGCTTGGTAAGAGTTGCATGGAAATCTTCGCTAAAGCTCATCTACTAATCAGTGAAGTGGGATACATAGCTCGTACTTGTGGGAGCATTGGGCTCGATATCGCTTGGCATGTGAAAGAGAAGGTGGTCATTCATAGATTTGATTAACACTCGCTATAGATATATTTCAAGGAAGGATACAAAGTTTACATATTCTTAATTTAGAATCTCCGATAAACAAGCATATATAGAGTAGGCCTAATAGCAATATAAACAGCCAGCGTCCTGTGTGGTTTTATGTTCATCGATGAGAAACTCACTCGCTCTTATTCCCACTTCCTCCCTGTTGTCCTATCGGGACGAGTCCAGCGCCTGCTCGGCCTGTCGTCAATCCAGGATTCATAGTCTGGAAATCGTTGAGAAGTTCCCGAGGGATATTTCTCGCTACATATCGCGCATGGTTTGCAACTCGCTTTCAGAAGTCGAAACGTTTCCAAAAGGGAATGGAAACGAACCTCGTATATCATCCCGAAATGGATGTTTATTATTTTTTAACAAAAAGGAATACACTCAAGTTTGTTATATTGACGAATGTCAAGATGAAAGTCATGGATGTGGCGCATAAATCAAAAAAACCTACGCCATTTCTAGAGTCGTACGTATATTTTATAGTCAGTAATAAAATAAATCCATCAATGTGCGATATAACTTACACATTTTTTTCATTCTTTCACAATTTAGTGCCGGATTAATAAACAGGAAAATGTTTCCAACTCGCAGTTAAGACGTCTCCAGTCTTATTAGGGCAACATGCAACCGCCAGGGTGTCTCTGAACAGTGTGAAGCAGTTTCACTACAATATGTTGAACCCGGAAATCACCCCGATCGTTGGTATGCTATATTGGCAATGGTAATGTTACGCTACGAGTAGGTCCCCCTTAAGTGGCGTTTACGCCATGGTTACCCATGTTATTTGTTTTCATTAACTCTCTGATTAAGGCTAACTGGATTTGTATTGCCGGCTATTGGTTGATTTACTTTTGAGTCAGTATATCTGGCAATAACTATCTGTATCTCATGAAGTATGCATTAATGTATTATCTTACCCTGTTATACTATCAACGTATATTTCTGTCAAGTCACCCTGAGAAGTTTTTACCTCAGACAAAGAGATGCGTATTCACTAAAATGCCGCCCTCGGTAGCTCAGTCAGCTGAGGCACCGCTTCAGACACTGAAGTCACCGCTGGGCGTGGGTTCGAATCCCGCATAAGTTTTATACCTATGCATAAGGCATAGGTTAAGGCATAGGGTGTCCTTTCACTTATCATCACTTCCTAGTTTCATGATCATCTGCTCATTCGTACCCCCTTTATAACCTAGCTGTTGGTGGGGTCGTTAAGCAAACAATAATCATCATCATCATTCACTGAAATATCTCGTTGTTATCTGGAGCTATAGTTGATATCAGTTCTCACAGATTTTATTCACAATGCGGGCTCACATTTCATATATATACACCTGAATTACACGATAAAAAAAATATCCATTCCATTTTTATCCTACCCTCGATTCCAAATCTAAATCTCTATCTAAATCCACGGTGGTTCTGTCGATAATATAATCAATCTTTCTCGCTCCTGGTTGTGAATCTGAATATGGTAAGAAGAAAAGTCCTCGATTCAAACGGCCGGTCTTTTGAGGTTCTCCACTGCCGTGACGTCACGACTGGAGGTTCTGGAGGACGGTTTGACAGCGTTAGGTACGGACAGAGACTAGGATTTGGGGTGAATTCAAACCCCAATTTTCATTTTTAAATTGTTAACCGGGGTGAATTGATGTTTTGTTTATTTTCACAAACATCGTTTTCAGTGGTGAAATAGCATTTGAGGAGTTTTTTTCACCTTTTTGGTGAATTTTCACGCATTTTAGTTCACAGATTTTTTCATTATTTTCATTTGTATAAGATTTGATGGTAAATAATCACCATCATGTGCTGTTATTTTGAATATAAAAAAATGTTGCATCCCTGTAAAATTTGTAATTAAAAATACATAATCACGGAAAATGGCGAAAAGCGTAATTTCCGCGAAAATTCGCGAACTCGAAGACCTGAAACTTGAACATATTGAAGTAAAAACATTTTACAAACAATTTGCTTTTATCGTTAAAACCCCAATGCTTACCTCTGGGCACGGATAATAGGCGGGGACAGATTGATGGTTCTTGTACATGGCAATCCACAAGCGCTTGTCGTACCAATGTAACGGAGCTGAAATGTTGACAGTCATTAATCAGGGCTGATGTACCGGATATAAACATGTTCGGCGTGTCTTGGATGTTTTTCTCGATGTTGGTACGAGGCTTCTTTATGGAAGTATGTAAAAGTCAAGTGTTTACTAGAGGGAAAAGTGAAGTGGTGTATTAAGGACACCGTGGAGTAGGAAGTGTATATTGCAGGAGGTTAAAATGTGTGATTAATCATACTTATATAGTGGGAAAGAAGTATAAAGATGAATCATTATGTACCAAATCGATATGACGTACGGATGTCTTGAAGAATTCCTGATTTTTTACCGGGACTCTTGATAACCAAATGATTTTTTTTAATGATGTGTATATTAACTTTGGATACAATACTATATATAAATTTCAAGAGATAGAATAGAATACAATGAAATATATACAATATAAGTACCGGTATTTTTAAATTTGGAATCGAAATTGAAAAATAGTAACGTTCTCATCTAATAATAATGCACTTTGGTGGAAGGGCCGTGTTTTCAATTCTTGACAAGTTATATTTTATTGATATTTTGGCATGGAATTTTGTGTACATCTGAATCTTGTTTTTTGAAGTATTTATCCTATTTTAATCTTCGAAGTTGTAAGAGAAAGGAAATGGGTTTTAGATTGATTTCAGTTTGATTTGAATTGGCTTAGGATGTTTGTTTGTTTGTTTAGGTTGGTTTGGATAGGTTAGGTTCATTAGATTAGTTGGATTGTGTTATTTAGGGTTTTTTAGGCTGCGCGACAACAACAACAACAAGGTCCGCATGTGGCGACGTAGACCGATGGTCCGATGAAAAGCGGCTGCTAAAATCATCTTGGACAAGTACAGGCTGAATGTGCGTGCGCTTCAATCAATTCAATTTTTATACATTTTATTCTCACAAAAACACAAAATACAAGAACGCAAAATACAAAATAATAATAAACATTCAGATGTGATATATAGATAATTTAAATTTGAATGTATTATTTAATTTCCGGATTTCAATAGGAACTTGATTGTACATTTTTAATCCTATATAATCTTTTCTCATAACAATGCTGTAATCTTTTCTTTAAACAGTTTCGTTCAAGTAGGCCTACTATCCGCAATATTCCAGACTCTAGACGCGTTTAGCCCGCCCAGCCCAGATGAAGTGTGATGCGGTAAGATATCTCGATCTCATGCGGACCCCCGATAGATAGACAGGCGGTGTAATTGACGCGTTGCCGAGTTAACGCTGACCGCACGGCGTATTGATTCTGTGTCTGTAAGACAAGGAACACGAGACAACAGTGTGAGCTCTTACAACAATAAGTCAACGTCTTGCTAGAGAGAGAGAGAGAGAGAGAAGCTTCCTTTAACGCATATACCGTGCGTTATTTATGTCCAACTTAGCAGCTTTACGTAATTTACTGTAACTTCTGTTCACCTTTTCTTTCTTTTCTCTCTTTCTCCGTCTCTATCTCTATCTCTATCTCTCTTTCTATGTTTCTTCCTCTCTCCCTTTCTCTGTCTCTATTTCCCTTTATCTCTTTTTCTCTCTCTCTCTCTCTCTTTCTCTCTCTCTCCCCTCTCTCTCTCACTCTCTCTTTCACTCTCTCTCCCCTCTCTCTCTCTCTCTCTCTCTCTCTCTCTCTCTCTCTCTCTCCCCCCTCTCTCTCTCTCTCTCTCTCTCTCTCTCTCTCTCTCTTTCACTCTCTCCCCTCTCTCTGTCTCTCTTTCTCTCTCTCTTCCGTTTCTCTGTCTCTCTCTCTTTCACTCTCATTGCTATTGGCGTGAACTTGGTTTGTTGCTAGAATCACACTTGTTTCTTGATACAATGTTTCATAAGTCGAAGATATTAACAACAGTTTCTATGAGATATTTGCAATCAAGTACAATGCAAAGAAACTTTTTGAAGAGGACAACCTCCACAGTTGTTTGAAACAGTTGTTGGTGAAGTTTGTTGACGCCTTTCAACTCTCATGTAATTTATTCTCGTTCAATTGTCATCATCAACTATGAATTAACACACAGAAAAGTTCAACATTTCAAGCGTCCAATAGAATAATCAACCCACCCCCTATCGATAACTGGATGACCATTCATCAATTTCAAATCTGAATCAAATAAAATCCCTGTATTTTTCAGTAAACTATTTACAATTTGTTGAATGAGTTACATCAAATCAATTATTTACTTCGTGTGAATGAGATCGCTCTTGTGGTATCTCGTCCGAACGACACTACCCTGTCTCTCTGCAGTCATGTGTGGCAAGTTGTAAGGAGAAATGTTCGTTTCACTGCGTTGTGTCTCTTAGTTTTTTCACGAGGAATATTTTTCTAATAAATCTCTTGTTGTAATCTAGCCTCCCATCAACACGGTCATTAACCATTACCTGGCGTTTGTTATTACCACTAAGATAATAAAGGCTTGGAGATAATGGTGGAGATAATGGTGGAGATAATGGTTTGGTATGAAGGCTGTAAGATGGAAGCAGTAAGATTAAGCGTGTTGTATGACGTCCGGGTGAAAGCGTTGATAATGCAGACTAATCCATCATGGGGCTGGACTAGATGAGCAGCCTAGTACTGACAACCTTTTGCTAGCTCCTGACGTCACATCATGGGCAGCCTAGTCCTGACAACCTCTTGCTTGCTTCTGACGTCACATCATGAGCAGCCTAGTCCTGACAACCTCTTGCTAGCTCCTGACGTCGCATCATGGGCAGCCTAGTCCTGACCACCTCTTACATCATGGGCAGCCTAGTCCTGACAACATCTTGCTAGCTCGTGACGTCGCATCATGGGCAGCCTAGTCCTGACAACCTCTTACATCATGGGCAGCCTAGTCCTGACAACCTCTTGCTAGCGCCTGACGTTATAAGGTGACATGGAGAACACAGGGGAAAACTAAATGAAATGAGATTCTATTGGTCGCTTGACAAATTAGTTTGTCCCATAACCCATGCCCGACAGTGTTATAATATTCAACTCAATGACAAAAGAATTAGCTGTTGGAAAACTGTTGCAAGTAGAAGGAAAACGTAGTAGTTGTACAACATGTTTCAAGCCGAGATGAGTAAAGGAGGGTGAATAGATGAAAAATGGAATATATTTAGATAATTGGCAAATAACAATTCCTCTGACAAACGAAGATTGCTACAATTTCGCTTCCATTCCAATAACAGCAAAAGGAGTGGAACGAACTGGGGCACTCATTCAGGAAATCTCATTCTTGTAGAAAAAAATCAAACTTATCTTAAGAGCCACAGTTATTTTCATGGTTTCAAGTTTGATCTTCGTGCCTATAATTCAGCTTATTCGTTTCTGTATTTTTGTATTTACTCGGTAAGTTTCTTAGCACTCGGGTAAATGAATCAATATCAATTTATACAATTAGTATAATATACTATTATAGTGTATTAGTTGATCTGAATGACGTATAAAGATAGTTCATGTTAAACGGCTTGGAGTGAGAGAGATAGCGATGTTACGTCACATTCCTCACGTGTTTGCGTTACCCGCACGCATACCTCTCTCTCTCTCTCTCTCTCTCTCTCTCTCTATCTTTGTACACAACACTCAACAACTGGCAGGCAATCCACGAGGATACTTGTGGTACTCAAAACAAGGTATGGTCTACCAGTTGAAAATTATAAAATTGTAAATTTGGAACTGTATATAGGCCTAATGGAATACTCTGAAACTTGGAACACTTGGATCAGTAGAGAACGTGCTAGTTCCAGCTAGCTCCAAGAGACTGGATTTCGTTTGGGTGTAATGTCACTAAAAGAAGTGTCTACTGTGGTAACACAATTTGATAACACAGTCACGGTCTTGGACGGCAATAGTTTATCATACTCAGAAGGGCGAGGATTTTGCGCTAACAACAATAACAATACACAAATATTAGACGATCTGCCATAGTAGCTTACCACGTCCCAAGGAATAATTAAAATAAGATAACTAATGAACAAATAATAAATCTTGAGGTAGGTATAGTAGTAAACCAGGTACTAGTAAATTCAGGAGTAGTTGACAATTCGAACATTTACATTGTCGAGAGAAAATCTTCCATCTCCTTATTTTAGGCCTATCTTCTAATCGTATAGGGTGGATTGCAAGAACGAAGTTTAAACCCCGGCCTACTTTAGACGCCGTCTAAGTACAAAATAGCATTGCAGAGGCAATGCTATTTTGTACTTAGACGGCGTCTGAAGTATACCGAGGTTAAACTTCGTTCTTGCAAGCCACCCATAGACTACAATATATAATAATAGAATAATATAGGCCTATAGGCCTACTAATAAATAATAAAAATATAGGTTTTTCTTCTCTTATCCTTCAATTCATTAATTTTCTTCTTTCTTCTCTGTTCGTTTATTTATTGTAATATTGGGCATTTTTGTACCAATATTTTTTTAAACTGATTATAATGCGATTTAATAATGCACACCCGCTCCTGTTCTAACATATAGCTACTATTTTTCATCTCCATAACCGTTATTCACTATAAGTTAGAGTTTCACATTTCCGTGGCCAAAAAGCGGGTGAAATCTCTTCCCGTGACCTTCGCGTTCAACAGACCACGTGATTAGATTGGCCAATAGCCATCTCGTCGTGGCTGATGACGTAATGTCTGACGTCACCGATCCGCCGTGACGGAGTAACTTCAGTAACTTCATTTCACAACCCCAATCATAGTTCCATTAACCGTCTCACCGACCTATTTATACCAACTAATAACCTGCTTACTAGATCCACCTTGCGGATCTAATAGACACTGTTAATATGTAATCTTCCGTTAAGGGAAACCCACCCACAGCGTGATATTTTCAATATCGACGTGACATATAAACGATCGCTGCGGTTTTCCGGCTGAACTTATTGTAGTGGAACCGCTTCACAACATTCAAGGAAGTATTTTACTAAATGTTGTCGAACCATGATGAACATTCACAATATATTACGTGTTATTTGTATGTAACTTTGTGAGGTGAAAATAGTGGCAGAAATATCGAGTCTTAGGCCTACTGTTACATACAATTAAATTTTACATCTTTGTTATTTTAGTTATCATCATTTACGACAAATATTATCCGCATCCGGTGACGTATTTGTTAATCTTGTATCTCCTTTTTTTTTAATAACATCAAAACTTGATACAAAATCACTGTTCTCCTATTAAGGCTAAGGATGAAAGTAGGATCGTTTGGACGGGGCACCACAAGGGCGATCTTACCACCCCATGCTATTATTATTTTGAATTGAAAGCAATGAACTTTGACACCAGGTCTATATGCTGTCTGTGACCACACTTCTTCGCCGCAGATAAAAGTCTTCAGTTGCCGAAAGTCCGGAACACATACGTATAAACCATTTTTGCGATATATCCGGACACTACCAACATTGGTATTAGGAAAATCCAACCACACGACTGTTGATATCTTTCACTTTGAACCAAGTGTCTTAGGCAATATTCACTTCTTCCAATGACAGCAGATGCAAAGTTCATCATTATACAGAGGATAAAATAAAAGGAATCTACTAATTCTTGCACAAATCTTGTATTTTTTTATTCAAGTTTTATGATTATTCATATTTATAAAACCACCCTGGCGGGAACTTTTGACCCTATGAAGACTGGGGACACTGTAAATGTTATATCATATCTTCCCTCATATATCAACTCTATATATGCAGACTCTTTCAACGAAATGCATGCTAATTTATTGACGTGTTGTGCTTTATGTTCATACATGCATACATGTATACGTCCTTGTTTAATTTACATTAGATTCATTTCAATCATGAACTTGCTAGCATTATGCATGAGCACCAACATGTAAACAATACATCCTGAAGCTCGACAATGTAGGGCAGTAATACATGTCAAACATATCGTTATTGTTATGTTGGAAGTGTTCTAGTTTCCACCATTTTGTTGTCTGATAAACTGGAATGAAGTTCACTCTACCACGTGATGTTGTACCAGCGCTCTGATTGGTTCGTCACTTGGTTGCCAAGGAGTAAACAGGTTAGCAGACTCATTAAACAAGATGAAAGCTGGATGTGTCGGTGGTTTGTCTTGGGAGCTGATATCACGCCCGAGCGGCCATCTTGTTGTGTTGCACGTGACGTCAGCACGGCTTCGTGGAGGTGTGTTCAGGTGGCTTATATAGGTGACGTTGTGATCGGAAGATGTGAAAGAAATGTACGCTTGTGATCAACATTTTTTTTTCGATATTTAAATCCTATAATTCAATAAATCCTGAATGATCCTGAATCCAAAAGTCGTTCTGACTGTAACGAGTTAATGCATCAATTTAGGAGATGAGTAAAACAGGGTTATGATGAGAAAACGTTTCATTTTGATCTACCGCTCACAAGAAAAGAAAATTCACAAAAAAGTAGTAGATCTCGATAATTCAATAAGTTTACAGAATAGAATGAAGACCCGATCCGGATCGAATAGAAGTCTTCACCCACGCTCATCCTATAAATGTAGATATCATCACATTTTGTCTCTCGTTTTAACAATAACTGAAGTGTTGTTAACTTGTTAGTTTGGTATCCCTGATGGCCTTGAGTTTGTACGTTCAACTCGATGCTTATGGTGACCACCATTCCGATCTCTCATGTTGGTACCACGTTTGCAATGAACGAGTAAACAAACATGGCGGTGTTTACAGAGAGCTTATAATGCGGTGTTATTTGCTGAGCATGTGCTGCTATCTGTTGTTGGCGTCGAGCAAACACGATATTCACATCACGTTAATGCGCTTGCCGCGGATCAGCCAATAGGAACAGCGTATTACGTACTGCCAGGGGATTGGTTGACTATACACTTGGGAGAATAACGCATAATACTATACCATAATAAATATTAAAAAGTTAAAATCATAACGTAATTAGAAATAGCAATTAGAGATGGATTCGAGAAATAGATAGAGAAATATTATTTCATAAGGTCGAAATTTGAATTGAAGACTTGATTAATTGATTCAAAGTCGATCACGTTAAATTCAAATTTGATTAAATGTCATTTAAAGACGATTACATTCAATTTGGAGGTAAATTAATTCAGTCTACATCAATTTAAAATCGGAGTCGTGATTATAATAGTGACTGCACAGATGATTTCCTCATGGAAATGATGGACCTGGCGCCTCCACCATTATCGGAAATATTCAACAAGTTTTCTGTTCTTTCTTATTTGTTCTCTCCTTTCTTTTTTATTTCTTCTTTTGTTATTTCTTGCCGTCCGATACGAGATCGGTACGATTCCTGGCAGTTCTGTTTCCACTCCGCTGTACCGTAACGTTGTCGTGACGTCATGGGGCGGTCATCATTTCACACTGTTAGATGCACAGCCTTCTCTGTGCATGGGGGATTTGAATTTCGGTAAATATGTATTATAGAGAACTCGCCTATTTTTGGATTTTTTTTGACGAAAATGCCTGAATATTGTGTATTTCGTTGCATTAATCATTTAAACGAGGACACATTTTGTCATTTTTACATGGTATCATTTTTTTACTCACTCCAAGTGTGACGACAGCGAAAAATGTGTATGGAGTCCGCCATGTTGGATTGCGGCGTTGCCAACTAATCCTCACTTAACTCGCCCCCACTCCCGCCCCCTCCCGCCCCCCCTTGATTATATAGTTCGGCAATCATACGAAAGAAGGCATGTATTCTCTCCTTGTACACTGGTATAGTCCTTTTCCACAAAAATTCACATAGACGCGGTTCGATTCGCACCACTTAATAGACACTTCTCGAACGCGCATATTTTCGAAACAGACATTTTCGACCTTTCGAACCACGAATTCTTCCGCAGGGTAACTGTGAAATTACAGCGTTTTCGCTTCTTGTTTACAATCTTGACCGTAATAAAACTTCCACCCCCCAGTTATTCTACACGGGATGTTACAGGACGGGCAGTTGACACCGCGACGTAAAACTCCATGATCTTGCAACCATTCACGCAAACACTCATCATTAGCGGTGATCCTACATAAACTCAATACCCCTTGAAACACATGAATAACAAACCATCTCAAAGCTGGACCAAACACTAACTGGCGTCATAGAATGGGCCACAAAATCAGAATATCCACCACCGCCTGGGTGGCATCCAGCAATGAGTTAGTGACAGATCCTAACCACATGGCCCATCCACATGGTTGTTGAGCGTCAAGAACGGGGTTGGGACGGGGAAATAAATGCATGGCAACACCGTCAATGAATGCCACAATCAACCGGTGATGGCGCTAGTGTATGTACGTGATATGGCTGTCAAAACGAAAAAATGTTCTTAAATTCGTATTTTCACAATACGATAAAACCATGAAAACGCCATTCAAATGGAAATGTGCCACCATTTCTCAATAATATAGTGACGGTACTATTAGAAAATATCAACATCAGAAATGTGTTCCTTCAAATAGGCGAGTTCCCTATAATACATAATTACCTGAATTTCGAATTGCAAGTTGGTGCACTTTTATACAAAAAACTAACGGAAGCACGAGTGCAGGAAACCCATCTGCCGAGAGTGGCAAAACGTAACTTCCGGTCAAATCGTAATTTCGGCTGACAAAAGTTGAAGTAGAGACAATAACCGCCATCTTGTTTAGGTGAATACTGGCTTGTGATTGGTCAGTACACAGATCCTGCTCATTGTCGGATGGGCCAGGAGGTATTCGATGGCGTCAAATAATAATCAAAGACATTCCTGCACATTGGAAAACTAATGTTTACACATGTTTAGTAGATAAACTAGTATATTGAACAAGAATAATTCTCCTGTCTCGATTGAAAGATATAATTCATGATGACCGCGACAAATCCACTATCTTTCAACGTTGGAACCATAGAAAATCTGTATTATTTTCTATGTTTTATGATCTTAAAATTTCATAAGGAAATTTATTTGTTTTTTCGAATGAAAGTGGCTTGTTCCTTTGAGTTTCAGAAGACTGCAGGATGAGTCTTTTTTCCATGAATCTTATAGTTTCTTTTCGAAAAAAAATCAAGAAGTATCTTTTTGACAAAATAAACTGGCGTTATTACAAGTCTGTGAACTCATATTTATATTTATTTGTTGACAAGACCGCCTCGAAGAATTGAAACAACCAAGAGGTGCTGCTTCTAAACGATCTAACTAACCCACAGTCAACTTTAACTGGGCAACAATGATTGTATATCAAGGTTTCAACGTAGATAAAAAATAAAAAACAAAAATCAATAAACAACTTGTTAGGTAGATCTCAGTCCCGTCTTCAAGTTTCCACGCTTATAAACATGCTCGCATATAATAGCAGATCAACTTCCAGTACAACTGACGGGTCGAGCCTCCCGATCGCTCATGCTGATGCCTAGAGGAGGCGGACGATCGTCGCTGTCAGCGTGTGAGCCGCTGAAGAGAAGACGAGTTACTCATGCGTGAAATCTTGTCTCTGATAAACACGCACATACACGCGGCCATACCAGGTATGGAGAGAGAGAGAGAGAGAGAGAGAGAGAGAGAGAGAGAGAGAGAGAGAGAGAGAGAGAGAGAGACGGAAAGAGACGCTTACTTCCAGTAAAAAGTTTATCGTTGCCGGAAAGCACTAAAACCTCCCCGTATGAATCTATATGGAAATGTACCCGTATTTCATAGTATTTTGATTCACTCGACTTGGTTCTCGCGAATACGTCACGAAGAGGAAATAAAGCGTCTCAAATCAAACCGGAAGTCCTCTTCCAATGGATTTAATTAAAGAATATTTCGGCGCGCGATTTTATTCGCGTGAGACGATCTCTGCATGTAATGACGGAAGAGGATTATCTCTGCCGAGTCGAGACTGAAGTGCGTGGGTTCGAGTCCCGCTGGAGTCATATGGCTTACAGAATGATCGACCCAGTTGGCTGTGAGGTCCACAAAACATGGCGGCCACTATTCTTCGAACCGCCGGGCCAAGTCACAACGTACAGACGGTTGTTGTTTCTGTTGTTGTTGTTGTTGTTGTTGTTGCGCGCAGCCTAAACTAGCCTGGATAACCCAATCTAGCTATATCAGTGAACCTAACCCATCGAACATAACCTCGACTATAACTGACCTAATCAAACTTCCGAACCATACCAAAAAGCCACAAACGATCGTTTATAGGTTACGTCGACACTGAAAATGTATTATTCTTTATCAATAAAAAATAAATACTCCGCCTTCACAATGAAGGTTGCCTATCAGACACAGAATAACAATAAATATAACAAATTAGTGGTTGGTACAGAAAATAATAATAATATTGAGCCAAAGTCTGGAAAAGATAATTTTGTAATTGATTACTTATTTACAGAGAAAATAATGAAAATAAAAAAATGCATATTATATGAAAAATATATCGCTATACACTGTAATAATTCAAACTTATAAATAGTTTCTGAAAATTGAAATGGATCCTTTCAAGGCTGAAATAACTAACGAATAAATGAACTACTACTAAGGTTAGATCTTTTACAAAATCCAAAGAAGAAGTAAGGAATTGTGTCTCTATGTAACGCTATTGTAACGCTGTGTGTATCCCCCTCAAGCCCACAGAACAATATAGAACATTATTCTTCCAATGAACTCGCGAAAACGAAATGAGGAAAGTTGTTCTTCGTTGTCGTAATTTATTCAAATATATGCCGTTCAGCTCACGTAGTTGTTTTGTGTTGTCGCTGGACGATAACGTTGTTTGTTTGTTTGTTTGTCTGTTTGTTTGCAACTGAGAGCGGCTCTTCGAGAGAGCTTTGCAGGCGAAAGTGAGTTATTACAGATAATAATGTAGGTCTATTCACTTACTGAAATGTGTGATTGAGTGATCAACAAACAAACTAGCCTGTGTTAGTCATAATTTCAGTCATACATTCGTGAATGATGCGGCCATTAGGCCCCGATTACGGAGAATTCAGGGGAAAACTCTTTGGGGCACTTTTGGGTTCAGGATTTAAATTTTAAAAATTTTTCACTCTGGATAAATTTTAAAAAACTTAAAATTCCCCCCAATTTTTTCTGGCTAGTAATGTCCATTTTCATATCAGTTTTCTTTTCTCTACTTTCTTCAAGTTTATATGTACTTCGTATATTGCATGTGAATTGAGCCGATTTTATAATAATTATCAATTTAAAAACTAACCAGCAAAGTTTTAACGACGAGAAATAATTCTGAGAGAAATTCCAAGATATGAGAAAATTATCATATTACATTTATTATATACTGAGACGTGTGGCCGAGTGGTTTATTCACTGAACTGTCATTCAGGAGACCGGTTCGACTCCAGTCATGGTCATCATCCTGACAGGGTTTTTTGCGTGTTTTCCCCTCTCGTTCAGGTCAATACTGGGATAGTTCCTCAACAACAGGCCACGACCGACTCCTTCCAACTATCCAAAAACATAATAAAATAACCTCTCATCTCCTCATCCCACCATCTCATAGGCCTATATCATTCACAGACGCCAATAGATCGTAGTCATCAGTACAGTGCGTCGTTAAACCCAATACAATAATGAACATTTTATCATAATGCAATATCGAGAATATCGAAATCATTTCAGGATGTTTCCGTGATGATTCTGATTCCAAGTTATGTTACTCTGAAAAGTACGTTTCACTTCAATTCTCACATCGAGGTGTGCAACATGCATTCTCTCTTTGCGAGTTCGAACTTTCAGATATAATACAAATAAACATAACAAAGGTAATTTCCTTCAAGTACAGAGTAGTTTCTTCCAGAACTCGAGGCGAGTTGACAAAAGGTAGTCGACATAGTCGACAACCGACGTAAATATTAAAGATAAAGAATAAATAAACATCACACAGTTCCCTTTTCTACCGTCAGACACATCGTCCACGTGGCGCGTCTAACAAAGGCTCTGTTATTCCCCTTGAAGTAGTGACGTCACAGGCCACGTCGGTAGCCAACCTAACGGAACGGAAACAGAAAAACAGCTAAAAGCATATCGAGTTCGGGTTTTTCACTCAATGGCAACGCTGTGTTGGGAAAGTTGATGTGGCAACTGGCAAGAGAAGAACACAGCATACAATACCATGTGCATTGTTGTCAAGTTGTTTTAACAGAGAGATTGAGTTACTTTGGTACAGAGAAGCTGCGTGCTTTTGTTGTGCTATGTCAGGCTGTTCACATTATGCAAAATGAGAAAAACTACTCTCGACAAATAGCTGTATCATGAAATAACGAATGCAGCAACTTGAAAGTGTAATGATATTAAACTTGAAGAGTCAAATGCAAATATTTATTTACTCCAGCCTAGTTTAATCATTCAATTCGTGTTTCACATGAGTCTTCTTATGTGTATATATATATGTATATATATATATATATATATATATATATATATATATATATATATATATATATATATATATATATAACAGCAGATAATTGCGGATCGGATGAATAGTCGGAGAATGTCTCTTTAAAAAAGTTTCCTCCTCGTGTCTGTCGCCATAGCAACTGTTGCTATGCATTATGCACGGATATCCACCGGTCGACCAACTCGCATCCAACTTGATTGTTATTCTAAAGGATATTTATCTGCGGAAAGTTTAGATCCCTGGAGACTGATGGGAGACTTGGTGAGAGAGAGAGAGAGAGAGAGAGAGAGAGAGAGAGAGAGGGGGGGGGGGGGGAAAGAGAGAGAGAGAGAGAGAGAGAGAGGGAGAGAGAGAGAAGAGAGGAGAGGAGAGAGGGGGAAATATATGATATATATATAGAGAGAGAGAGAGAGAGAGAGAGAGAGAGAAATGATCCCTGAATTAATAACATGGTAAATACAAGTTCCATCAACTCCATGATGATATAAGAAACCCACCCACAGCGTCACATTTTCAGTGTCAACGAGCATATGAACGATCGTAGTGGCTTTCCGGATCAACATATTGTAGTTAAACATCTTTACACCCATGCAGAGTACACAATAATGATACTTCTGTATAACACTGTCGATCCATAATGAACACAGTCACAATATGTTTTTTTTTTTTTTTTTTAATTGAAATCATTTTATTCACACTCAACACACACATACGAGTACTACAACAATTACATACAGGTAGTAGGCTGAAAGATACAAATGAACGAATAGACAAATAATCAAATCGAAAGATAACAATTTTAAACATAGTAAACAATAGTGATAGACAAAATTTGATTTAAATTATTGATATAAATTTAGTTATAAAATTTTAGATATAATATTTTGAAAGTGCGAAGCCCGCATAAGATAAATCTTGTGCGCGGGCTGTCTTGTTTGAAAAAATATATAATTAGTGTAAATCCGACTCTCAAACTTACTATAACTAAGCCATAGGTAGGTCTACAAACAGTCAGATACAATAATGTTACAAACTAATATATTATACATATTATGTGAACATGTTCACTAAAAATAGACAGATACAATAAAGTTACAAACTAATATAGGCCTATTATACATATTGTGTATGAACATGTTTACTAAAAATAGAGTAGATATATATCCCATTTATTTACGCGTGATCAATTATCAACAATTGATCACACTCTTTCAACCATATTTTCAAAGCCTTTTTAAATACAATTAAATTTTTAGATTTCCTGATTTCTAACGGCAACTGATTGTATAGCCAGGGTCCAAGGTAATCTATGTGCCTCTGTCATATCAGTTTATTTTTTTGGGGTATAACTAAGGTGAATTCACATGTGTCTATATTTATTGTTCTTGTATTATGGATAGGAGGGGCGTTTCTTTGTTTGAAATAATGGTAATTTTTATAGGTGTGTATTAAAATGAATTTCACATAAAGTTGTTGAAGGTTAAGTACATTTGCTTCTTCGAACATTAATTTCGTTGAATATTGTAGTTTTTTCTTTAAAATAATTTTCAGCATAAAATGTTGCATAGTTTTTAATTGTAGCAAATGTGTTTTGTTAGCACCTCCCCAGCCGATAATGCCATATTGCATAATGGACTGAGCTAACGCATGATACACTTCTAATAATAATGGTTTATCTAAAATATTGCGGAGTCGATAGAAAATGAACAAAAAGTTTCTTAATTTTTTGGTACAGGTTTCAATATGGGCATTCCAACGAAAATTTTGATCGATTGTAATTCCAAGATATTTATGTTACATGTTACATGTTACAATTGTTCATTTAACGCTATACACGGGGAGCTAAAAAGTGTTATATTTTATGTAACGATACGCTGTTACGTAAAATGAGACAATACAAATAACGAATGTGACTGTTACATACAAGTGATCTTTTCAACTTTGGTGTTATATCATTTGACTTATTAGCATTTTGGACAAATATTGTCTGCGTCTTCTGATGTATTTTTAAATTTTGTATCTTGCACACGGTTGATGTTTTTAAATCACCTGGCGGGAACTTTTTGTCCTGGAGACTGGGGACACCTTAAGAGCTGCCAGGCATTCGATCCGAACTCTACCGTTCGTATAATCAAGGGGGTCCATGCACGTTGCCTATAAAAATAGAGAAATTCATCTCTACTATGTTCACGAACCGGTCTAATTGAATGAAAAGTTGACAACTAATTTTATTTTCTTCAATTATTATAACATTATATTCTAGTGAATTCAATCACTTTTAAGATAATGAATACCAAGAATGTGATAAAATTCATTGACGTATTACCTCAAAAATGATTCAATTCACGAAATTGAAACGTCATTTTAATTGAAGAGCATGAAATTGTCTTGGAGATGTGAACTTTTCATTCAGTTAGTAGTAAAGAGTAAAGATACAATTCTCGACTTGTGTAAGCACCGTGCGCCTTAATCTCGCACCAGGTTCAGTACGTGTATTTAGCAACATTCTTAATCGGCTCAAAACTAGGTTGTTTTTTTATTATAAAAATGGAACAAAAATCAAAATGTATATTTTAAAAACTACGGTCGTTACTAGTTAGATTTCACTGCGTGGGAGCTTTTACACGTCTGACTGTTGCGGCCTTTTAATCCTCTCTCATTTGCTGCTGAACAAAAGAATGTATTTTTATTATATGTAGAAGCAAATAATTGAGGCCGAAATAATTCTAGAAACATATTGTGTACAATTAATCTTCACTGAACTCATGGATGTGTGTTTTAGCCGCGTGAAATAATCTGAGCTCAATCATAGTTCGCCAACATTGTCATGATGTTTGTTTCTGATGTAGAAATCATTTGCAGAATACATTTGACCTCATGTTTCACTCGCACTTCAGACTAGTAAAACGCAGAATGTGCGTTGTGAGATGAGCGTAGAAGTATGGAAATCTGGGATTAAAAAATATTTTCCAGCTCAATGTACATCTACAGACCTTGAATTACTTCAAACGTTGAAAAACCTTACCTGCAACTTGTTGCTATTTATAGAGCAACCTGTCGCATATACACTTTGCATTACATGTTTTGATCCTAATATTCGATGAAGTCAAGGGCATATACTTTTATTTTTATTCGTTATACCTCATCATCCGATTGCTGTACAAATTATTGAAAATGTGTATGATAGTTGTTTTCATATTCTGTATGAATTTGAAAGCTTTTGAAAAATTTCGTTTTTCAAGTATTTTCTCCCCGAGTTATTCTTATGAGGATTTTCCAAACTTTCCAATTTTTTTCCGGAAAAACCGTTGAACCGATTTTTCTGAATAACAATTAATCCCAACCTATTCTAGTATGACACCAATCTGTAGAAAAAGTTTCAAGTCGATGTTTTTTCTGACCTGTATGCCACGTACAAAATTACAAAAAAAAACATGACAAAAAACGAACCCCAAAATTTTTCGGGATATCAAAAAAAAGGAGCCGTTTTTTTCTTATAGTATATCGATGATCATATTGTGGTAAAGAACATTGAAAGAACATATTTTAGGACAAAATTGTTCATATTGTTCAGAGAAAATTGAGTGAAAAGTATGTATAGATAATCATCTCAATATGGCATAGGCCTATACATAACAATGCATAAAAAGTGTGCATGACATTCTGAACGCTCTTTTGGATATCATATTTTTTAGATAAATTCAGTTTCAATAAAATCTGAATTCTTCGTCGATAGGAATTGGAAATAAACATTCTATAGATAATGGATATTCACGTTTTATCGGACCTTATTATCGGGTTTTTCTTCATATCATACAAAGCGATAAAAATTGACAAAATCACGATTGAATGGTATTTTTGTTGATGGTATTCTTGGATCTATGTACCAAGCTTGACTCCCATCTTATTAGACGAGCTTTAGCGAGGATTCAATTTAACATACTGAAAAAAATTGGTGTTCGTTTTTATGCTTTTTATTTTTATGTTTTTTTGTCGGTTCTTCACAGGTCGAACGGCTACAGCTATCATCTTCTTCCAATATGGTTCCTCATCTAACTTAGTATAGTTTTGTGGCATTATCGGGAAGTAACTTTTTTTTTTGAATTTAAAAAATTTCAAAAATTCCCATTAGAATAACATGACGGAAAAAAAAAAAAAATATATTTTCCCAAAAAATGAAATTTCGCGTGAAGTTGAATTACATTTTGGTACACATTTCTAAAAATTTTTAGCTTGATCGGGTTAGCCATTTTGAAGAAAAAACATAAAATGTGCTAAATTGGTACCACTCGAAGCAGTCCTTAACCATTACTACCCATACTATTACTATCCGCTCGTCTAACAACGCATATGGCGTTTTCCTAGTTATTATATAATGAAGCAACTTCGTGTTTGAAACTTGTTAACTATTTGTTCTCAATTGAACTGTTCAGAAAGGTCGAAGTTTATCCAATAAATATCAACAGTTGAAGTCCATGACTTCTTAGCATGGACTTGTATCAAGTACTCAATTCCCCAAGAGAAATTCCTCTTCTCGTTTCAATTCGTTGCGATTTACAACGCTCCTAGATTGAATAAACCGCAATTCAGTTTTTATGTCTTCAACTATCTGCTTAA